>WIWV01000010.1:0-337224 GCA_014839625.1 Penicillium ucsense | reverse complement strand
GGAAGATTATGGTGGCCGGGGCGGTGCGGGAGTTTGAGGATGCCAGCCGGAATGGGGTCAAGAATGAATTGGCGGGGGGGGGGCGGGGGGGGGGGGGGGGGGGGGGGGGGGGGGGGGGGGGGGGGGGGGGGGAGAAGAGCCAGGCAAGCGAAGAACGGATCGTTATACTTACGGGGCAGCGACGGCACTGGAGGCGTTCCCTCAGCCTTTGCATATGACTTGGACAGCTGGGGGTCGGAGGCGTGACGCAATCTCATGAAACTGAATCGATTTCTCCGCAAGCTAGGGGTATCCCCGTTGGAGGGACTCCCCATGAGATCGACCGGCGCAGGCTCAACATCTCGATGCCCGCCTCCCTCCATTGTGACCTGCAGTTTATGGTCGGCGCCTTGTCCCGCGGCCGCGACATCGTCGAGCCCCATCGGAATATTGGCAGACGGCCGAGAGGTCGATTCAGAGTAACGGGGGCTGTCGACGGGGGCTGGGGGTCGGGGCAGATGTTCGCTGCGACGCACCTGCGGCGGAGCTTCAATGGTACTTTGACGCTTGGCACTCCCATCCGCCACGAGTCGCAGGCCTTTCCAATGCATGGCTGCGAGAGACCGAGGTGTTTCCACCCATGCGTGGCTGTCAGGAAGTGTCCCGGTGGCGGGGGAGGAGGTGAGATTCTAGGCAGAAGTCGTTCGGACAGTCGGGCAGGAGCGGTAGTGGTCACTAGCGGGAAAGGCAGCGATGGTTATGGTTATGGTGGTGTCGGTGGTGGTGCTTGTATTCGTAGTGAGGGGTTCTTAAAGAGGGGATCGCCCAGAGGGGGTCGGCGAAATGCTCGACGAGCACGAGGGTGAAGGGTGAGGAGAAGAATTGAGGGGAGAGGGTGGTTGCTTCTCGACAGAAACGCGATCCAGGTCGGGTCAATGCCAGCCCTGCATATTGGAGTGTTCCAGAACACGGCTTATGGGCTCAGACGTGGAGTGGAGTGCACGATCGTCCACTTGTGGACAGGGAACCGATCCAAAAACGAAAAACCCCAAAGGGGGCAACGAGCCACTGGGTCACGAAGCCTCGATTCAATGCAATGGATTTGAGTTTCTCGATGGAGGAAGAGAGACAAGATTGCCTGAGAACGTGAGGGGCGGTGCTGGCCAGGGGACTTTAAATCGATGGGGCTGGGCGTGGTTAGATGAATGTCAGTTGGATATTTCCCCACGGAGGTGGTGGACAGATTGATTGCACTGTTGGAGCCTGAAGGGCGGGTAAGTCACGGGCATTCGCAATTCACATACACGACACGTGAAAGCAGTTTCCGCGTGGGAACTTTCCGCTTCCACTTGACGAACCACTGCACAGTCACACTCGGACTTTAGTAGGGGGTTGGCATTTTTGCCTGAGATGGCAAGTGCCTCGTGGCTGATGGTCACCACTGGCGACTGCCACCGAGCACAATCGTAGCGGAGACTCTGCCGCGAGAGATACAAGTGAGAACAGGACCACGAGCCAAAGAAAGGAGAGGTTGGTGCAAGGCAGACGAAGTTTTGAAGGTCTACTTGGCATTCTTGGACTGAACCTCCAACTTATAGGAAATAATCACCCTGGTATTTCCATATTGATGACCATGACCTACTTCCCTAGTAACCTACGAACTAGTTACTACCTACATAGGTGCCTTTCTAGGTAAGTTACCTAAGTCGGCCTTGTTAAGTCATTTAGCGGTGGTGTAGTTTTACTGGCACCTACGCACCAAATCAACGGGATCGACACGACTGACAAGCAAGTTCTCGTCAAGTCAGCTTGTCGGTAGTGCGTACCTAACTTGTACACCATAGCCCATACACCACAATTGAAATGAGAATGACTGTCCACTGTCCAGTGTCCACTGGTCTAGACCTACGCGGTAATCAATCCAAAGCCGCATGGATCCGACCGGCGCCATCTAGACTAATAGACCCTGCATGACATGTCACTGACTGAACGAGGACGAAAAGGCCTCGTCATGCTTCAACGAGTGATTACCAGATTAGAGAAAATGGAGTCGATGGACTCATCAGTGAAATGCATTGGTCGGAACAGACATACTGAAGGTTCCACCTAGCCTACCTACATGCAAGACCTGGCAAAGGCCACATCATAGGATGACAAAGCATTGCGAGGACGGAACTTAACGACTGACACCTGTACTGCCCCTGCAGGTGGAGATGGACTGGAAGGGAGCAGAGAGAAGGATCTCGTTAGAGTCGTTACTGATGCAGAGGACGATACTTGAGAATTGTGGTGGAGGACCACGTGACGTGTCACGGTAGGCCGTCAAGTCTCTGTCTGGAGGGAGACATTACCACGGTCTTATATTTGTTGCGCCAGCACCGATCGATCATCTCGTCAACATGCAAATGGCCATTCAATCCGGGAAACTCCATCATTTGCAACAGTCCCACGACCTTGGGACCGTGCTCACGGGGATACGACATCAGCTGACGATCTCCGTACACCTCACAGCCGTAATTGATCTGGTAGAAAAGGGACCCGAGGGCAAAATGCTCGGTACGGGCATCAACGAGCCCTAGCGGGCCGCATTCTTCTTGATTCGCCTGGTCTTGATTGAGCAAGCGGCAGTTAGGAAAACCACAGGTAAATACAACTGCACCGATTCTCTCTGTCCTGTCAATTTCAGATTGTAGCTTCAACGGGCCGCAATCCAGCAGCAGGTTCTCGGGTTGAAGATTGCCATGAGCGAGATCAAGTGATTCCAGGAACGCGGCTGCGTGAGCCAGTGTGTTCATCCACTGCCCGCTTTCACAGAATGAACAGCTCTAGCTTTTCGACCTTGAGGATGAAGCGAGTTTGTGCAATTAGACGTGATTATATTAGATTCGAGATGCGAGCGACTATCGTAGTCCACATAAATGGCGAGTCCATCAGCGAGCACCGAGTCAGATGAGGTAGCAGGAGAGGCTAGTGATATCATTCGTACATGATGTGCAGTCGTGGACATCATCGGAGTAATTGGAAAGTAGTGTCGCAAAAATTGGGCGAGATATAAATTAGGTAGGGACAGGACGAGTTGTACGCGAATACTTGAGTCAGGTTTCCAACCCATCTCGCCTTGATCCTTCTTGTAAGCATAGTGGCCATTTGCACCATCCCTTAACTGGAAAGTTACCCCAGAGTGGTGGTAGTCATGGCCATTGTTAGATAGGAAGGCTTGTGATAAGATAAGGTAAGGGATCATATCATACAGCCTAGCGTTTACAATTATCCTAGAAAGGGCAGACTGAGTAGATGTAGTGTCACCAATTGATAGTAAGCTACGCCTACATACGGAAGTTGAAGAGAGACATACGACTCAATTAGCCGTCTACAAAGAGGTAGGGCAGACACACCGAAGAGAGGGATAAAGAGAGATCTGCGGCGTGGTTATTGGCTGACATGCCCATCGATCATGGATGTATCGCTTTTCCAAGAAAACTGATGTACACATAGCTACACATATACACCCATTGATGGCTATCTCTGCGGCTCTGCCCACCGGATAACGGCATTTCCTCATATCGCATGCTTCCACAGAGTCAACCTCCTATCCCACAGCACATAAAGTACTGATACAATCTCTGCCAGCCAAAAAATATAGCTGTAGGTAGTGGAATCTATTCAAATTATAGATGCTGGGTGTATGTGACGTTTGGTCACAAGAGGATTCGTCACAACAGGTAAGTTATTTAGTGACTAAGTATCGTAGGTCTCCGCAGATGCGTTCTAACTTCTGGGCTAGGCAGCCGCTTATCAATTCCGGGGTCGGTCCGATAGTTGATCCGTGCGTATGAAGAGGCACTGTGTATTTGTGCAATGTGTATGTTCATCTCCACAATCCGCCGTCTGCCTGATAATGGTCAAGATAAGCGCGATGTACTATGTAAGTATGTAGTACATGAGTGGCAATGACACCCGAGTATTGTTTGGCGGCGAAGGACGTTCATTGCGGTATCTTATTGATACGAGTCATCCCTCGTCCAGCTCCTAAATTAGAAGCTCCCAAGCTTTAGTTTAGTATCACTTCGCCACTCAGTCAGCTCACAGGTACCTATTAACTACTAACTTACCTAGGTAGTCCTACTGTAGCTTTGCGCCCCGCAGTTTGTCCAAACGTTTGAGTTTGACCCTTTTCGGACCAGCCCGACCCACCGAGACGACTGACTCAAATAATTTCCCAATTCCTTAAATCTTGATTATCTTAATTCCGCTTCAACCGTTCAGTCTGAGCCTCAACGCCGTCGGCTAGGCGCACTCCCCTCGGCGATTTCTCTGCTGTTCAAGACTGCTTGAAAGCCGTCTCTCCTCAGCAATTGGTCCTCCGCTTTTTGACCAACCTTGTCAGACCCATCGACGGGCATCGACACGCCGCGATGCGTGTTCTTCGCGGCATCGTCCTGCTCTCGACGCTGAGTCCGCCCATCTCGGCCGTTCCCGCGGGTTCCAGCATTGCGCCTGATGCAGCAACACCACCGCAGCTTCAACCCGCCAACTTCATCGACCAGCCTCCTCAACCGCGCCGGCCGTGGAATTGTCTTCGAGATTGGGTGATTGAATCTTTGTGGGGGAAGCCCCGGTCATCATCTCTCAAGCAGTTCAGCTTGCCAAAGAATGTGCGCGACCGTTACGGGAGCGACGTTGTCCTCCGCTTTCACCTGCGACATCCGCACGACGCCGAGGCGCTGGCCGCGGCGTCCAAAGTTCTGGTGCTGGATGTCTGGGCGACTACAACCAGATATGTTGATATTCGACTCGCCGAAGACATGGTAGGTGATTCGACTTGACTTCTTTTCGCCTTTCGCATGACGGGAAACGAAGCGCGAATGGAAGACCGTTGGTAGAGATTCTGACCGGTCCTTTTCACCTTTAGATACCCTCTCTCCTCGATCTGCTCCCTCCTTCCTTGCGATCGAGTCACACTCCGCTCATGGACGATCTGGTCGACATGATCTACAATACCTACCCACGACATCTCCACCCCTCGTCAGAAACCGAACCGGACTTCCGGTCTGGGAACAGGCGAGCCGCGACCGCGCCGGTGGAAGATGTCTTCTTCCACGACTATCAGCCGCTATCGGTGATTGTGCAATGGATGAGATTGATGGCGTCAATGTTCCCCACACATGTGCAGCTGACGAGCGTAGGAAAATCCTACGAAGGTCGGGACATTCAAGCTCTGCGAGTTGGAGCGTCGCCATCGCCGCTGGAGCCATCGGGCCCACGCAAGACGATCTTGATCGTGGGCGGATCTCACGCGCGGGAGTGGATTAGCACTTCGACCGTCACCTACGTGGCATACACCTTGATCACTCGCTACGGCCATTCCGCCGAAGTGACACGACTCTTACAAGAATACGATTGGATCTTGATCCCCACGCTGAACCCAGATGGCTACGTCTACTCTTGGGAAGGGGATCGTTTGTGGCGCAAGAATCGACAGCCAACCGGGCTGTCACTCTGTCGAGGCGTGGATCTCGACCGAGCCTGGGACTTTGAGTGGGACGGCGAGTCGACTCGGTCGAACCCGTGCTCGGAGAACTACGCAGGGTCGGAGCCATTTGAGGCCCTCGAGTCTCGTCGGTTGGCCCAGTGGGCGCAGAACGAAACCGAGAGCGGTCGTGCCGACATTGTGGGCTTCCTGGACCTTCACTCATACTCTCAACAGATCCTGTACCCATACTCCTACAGCTGCTCCGCAGTCCCGCCAACCTTGGAAAGTCTAGAGGAACTGGGCCTGGGACTAGCCAAAGCAATTCGCCAGTCTACCCACGAGTCGTATGACGTAACATCAGCCTGCGAAGGGATTCTGACCGCCCAAGGGTCGTCCCGCACCAGCGCGGGCGGAAGTGCCCTGGACTGGTTCTACCACAAGTTACACGCCACGTACGCGTTCCAGATCAAGTTACGCGACCGAGGTAGCTATGGCTTCCTTCTTCCACCAGAGGACATTGTTCCCACGGGGAAGGAGATTTTTAATGCCATTTTGGCGTTTGGCAAGTTCGTTTGGGGGGAGAAACTACATGAGCTAGAGGACTTGACAGTACCGACGGTCAAGGCCCCGTTCAACTTTGAACAGAAGCCGCTTTCTTTGAAATAAGACATCCGTCGAGATGATCGGTCAAGAGACGCTTCAGCTGCGGTTCATCTACTCGAATCTTAATGACTCATCTGATTTATTCACGTCCCTCCAACTGTAATTCAACTCTTTTTTCTTTTATTCTTGAACTGTTTTGTCCATAAAGCTCTCCATGTGAGGAATCTCTCGAAGGCTGCTCCATTGCGAATTATCTATCCTGCCAAACCAGAACTGATGAGAAACCAAATGATTCTTTTCGGCTACAACAGTAGATGCAGCCACCGAAGAAGAGAGCACAAAGGAGATGAAGTGCAATTAAGATTGTACCCAGCAGAGGAGAGGCTCTTGCTACCTACATAGGCTACTACGGACCGCGGTGGGAACTGCAGTATCACGAGCATGCCATGCAAAGAGGAACCTGGGCTTGAAGAAAGTGACACCTCGTCGGACCACCCGGCAGGTCTCCATGATACGACATGACTTCTCTCCTTATCACAGCGTGCCCACGGCCAAAATGATCACTATCTCTGTACAATCTTTGGCAAAGATTATCAAACCCGAAGCACATGCCAATATCCGTTATCGATAAGGTGATCCGAGATAAGATGTGGTGCATAGTTGCATTATCATACTGCATACCCGCGGGATGAATGAGGTCGTGCTCCAGGGCTGACAGCTTAATAGAGCCTACCTCAATCTGATTTCATGGTTTGTCGATAGTCTGTAATTGGTCTGGTGTTCTGGCTTAATCGTCGAAGATTAGGCGGGCTTGGTCGTGATTTTTTAATTGTCGAATCGGTGGGTCTCTTGTGGCCTTGTCTGGACTGCTGAAGGGGTGGCTGATTGTTAGGGCTTTGCAAGCTCCGTGTTCATCCGCCCATAACTACTGCGTCTTCAGATGATGTTCACAACATGCGATTATGAGCATTTCCAGCAATTTTAATGGTTGACCTAGTTTCAGAAAGAAAAAGCCAGGACTGTACTACTTAATGAGTATTCCTTATTTCATGTCATGAAAATGTCGCTTTGCCTCATAGTAGAAGGTACAGTCGGGAAGTAGAGTTGGATAAACAGATTCGCTTGTAGCATGTGGCCTTCATACATTCGTGTCAAATGAGCATTGAGATAGGAGAAGGATCCTCCATATCAACTTGCCTATGCTCAGAACAACCATGAAACGAACTTGCGATAGAACCAGTGGGACCCGGCATGCTTTTCCATCTCCGCGTTGCGCGCCGCAATGAAAGCTGCTTCTTCCCGGTCGATCTCATCTTTGCCCGTCCATAGATCGGCCTCCTCGGGCTTGACTCCCTTAGAGCCGGTCATGAATTTGTGGCCAAAGAGAAGTAGAAGGTAGAGCGGTATGCCTAGGTAGGCTGTAATGAATCCGATCTTATCAAAGTTTCCATGTTTCTTGCTGTGAACGAAGACGTCGTAGTTCTTCGTGAAGATGATAAGGATGCAAAATGCCAGCGCTAGGTACGATCCCCATATTCCGAGAGGCGCAACGTACGCTAAATCGGATCTAGGCACTCGCTGAGCTTCTCTTGCTCGCACAAAATAGATATGGGTGACCAGAATGGAAAGCCAAGTCAGTAGACCAAAGATGGTGACGAGATTGACAAAATACTTGAAGACGGTGCGGGAGTCGTTGGCGACGTTCATAAATGCGATCAGGGCAACCGCAGAGCAGATGGCCAGAGCGAAGACGGGGACCCCGCGACGATCCGTACGGGCAAAGATCTTGGGGGCCTTGCCCTCGCGAGCCAGGCCATAGATAGTTCGGGTGGCAATGTACAGATCGGAGTTGGCAGCGGAAAAGACGAAGATCAAGATGCAGGCGTTGAGGATATGATCCAAAGAAGGAATTCCCGAGTTCTTGATGGCAACGACAAACGGCGACGCAGCTGCGCTGGAAGTGCTCAATTTGAACTTGGAATCGTTGTATGGGAGCTTCGGGTCCGTGTACGGCACCAAGCAGCCGACCAAGAGGACGGAAAGAATGTAGAAAACCAGGATTCGCCAAAAGGTTAATTTGATCGCCCGTGGGATCACGCGACGCGGGTCACTTGCTTCACCTACCGTCACCCCGACGAGTTCAGTGCCCAGGAACGCAAAAGTTGCCGAGACCATGGTGGACCAGAAGGCAAGGAAGCGGCCCGCATCTCCCTCCAAGATGTAGGAGTTGAATGCGCCGGGATTCTTCCAGTAGCGAAAGCCTTTTCGGTCATGATCAGGGCCACCTCCTAACATCAAGATGAAACTGAGCAGTATAACTGCAAGGATCACGATGACCTTGAAGGAGGAGAGCCAAAACTCGAATTCGCCGAAGAAGCGCACGCCGAAGTAATTGATGCATACGATGGCGACCAGAAAGATTGCTATCCAGACGCCCGCATTGACTTTTTCCTGCGGTAACCAGTATGATATGACAAGTGCACCGGCAGTGAGCTGATTCGGCGTGACAATGATGTATTTGAACCAGTATCTGCGCATTGACTTGATGAGCAACATTACTCACAAAGAGATCCACAAAAGCAAAAGGGGAAGCCTACGTCCAACCGAGCGCGAAACCGAGAGCAGGATCACAGAAGCGAACCGCATAGCCAGTGAAACCAGAGGGAAGGGGAAGCCAGGTGGCCATCTCTCCGAGAGCACACATGACCAGATAGACAATGAAGCCGACCCAAGAGTAGGCGATCAGGATAGAGCCGGGCTGCGGTCAAGTTGGGTTAGAGATGTCTCGAATGTGAGTCTCGAAAGAACTCATTTGACTCACGCCGGCCCTGTGAGAGGTGTCAATGGTAGATCTAGCGTGATCGAGCGGGAGGCCACGGAAATGGGGGTCAAAACATACTTTGCAAGAGCATCACCAGTACCAATAATCAGACCGGTTCCAATGGCACCGCCGATTGCTGTGGATTATCGTTAATCTCTCTGATCGACCCGCGATCTGCTTTCGTTGTTGGTTCATACCAATCATTGTAATATGACGAGCCTTGAGGGCACGGTGCAGGTCGACATGGTCCGGGTTGGAGAGACCACCTGCCTCTGCGACACCCACTCCATCGTTGCTGTACTCATGTTTGACTGGGTCTGCTGAGGCGTAACCCTCAGTCTTTGTCTCGTGCGACAGCATCGAGGTTCGCACGAGTTCAAAGCAACTCTGGGATATCGTCAGGATCTCCCCTCACTTCCTCTGCGTGAGAGCCGAGACGTCTCTGAGCTGGTGATCTAAGAAACACCCGAAGTGCAACAGCAACAGCAAGAGTGAGCCGACGGAAGAAACCAGGGAAGTGAAAAAGACGATGGGCCAAAGAGAGAGAAGAAAATGAATGGAGCAGAAAGGTGGGGGAGAAGGAAGCGGTAGTATTATACGAATCCCATGCTCGTCGCAAGTCTGGGAAGTTCAGCCTCTAGGGGGGTCTCAGAAATGAGGGATCTCTGCCGCCCACGTCTTTCAGCTGACCGGCCATGGTGAAAATCTCATGCGCCTGCTCGGCCAGCGTTCCATCCCGAGTCTGTCTTCCTCTCCGCAAAAGCCAAGCGTCGATCCAGGCAAAGTAACCCGAGCACGGAGAATCTCAGAGCGCACGCTGCCCCCCCCAGTGGGGGAGATAAGCCGCAAGCCCTCTCGCTCTTGGCTTCATTCGAGATGCCTGGCTCCCACTACGACAGGCAGAGTCTGGGCCCGCACTGATTTGAGCAGCTTAGTAGCTTGAGGGGGGGAAAGCCAAGCCCGGGGGAAATTGAGGTGTTGAACTGTGTCGAGATTGACACGGTATGGGGAAGATATCAATTAGGTAATAGCCAAGGTGATGTACCTAAGGTTGCGCAAGGAAGGTGGGGAAGGGTCAGAGATACCCCAAAGAAGTAGAAGAGCCGATGGAGAAGAGAAGATTTGGAGGGGAATAGACCCAGACGAATCTCCCATTTAGGGTTGATGTGCGCCAAGCCCCACTGGACATGCCATTCGCGTCGTAAAGGCCTAGAGGGCAGTGTTATCACATTGAATACCTTACCCGGGCGAGTTGGAGAAGTACCTCAGTCCCTGGACTTTAGGTCTCCTACGATGCATCGTCTGAGAGCTACAGAATGTCCATGGACTACAATTCGGGTGACGCGAGCCTAGGTGCCTCGCGGACCGCTGCCGGTGCGGTTTCCACTTTCCAGAGCCAAGGAGTATGTACGTTACAAGTTTGCAACCGTATCAATCGTCGAGTGTGAAAATCCATGGCCCTGTATCTCATCCGATCTCATCCTTGTTTCCCGTCAAGTACAGTTAGGTATATTGCCCGCGATAAGGCCTGATCGCTCCACCTCTATCCGCCGGTTTCTCCCCTTCAAGCCAAGACAGCTCCCCGCCAAGGTTTGGCGCGGCTGGCGTCGGCTGCTTTTTGGTCATATGTACGGGTTAATTGACTGTCTGGCGGTCCTCAGGTCCTGTACTACGATAAACAATTACTGACCCGTTGGAAGAGAGAAGCGACTTGCTGATAAGCAAGATCCCCACACAGCCCATTCCATCTCCACGGTGACGGCATTGGGCACTTTTACTGTTCGCTCGCCTCAAGGCCGACGTCTTGGCGTTCAGCCAACGTTACTTTGGCCCGTCCTGCCAAGCCCGACTAGACGGTTCGAAATGTCTCCACCGATTAAAGTAATGGCCAATCACTCGCACTCAACCCTCCAGGTGAACGGGGGATGATTTCCAACGGAGGGCGGACAGGTCCTCCACCGGATCCGCTCGTCTCGTGATCACTTTTGCGTTTTCCTTTTCCCGGGTTCAAGCTTCGACTCTCAGCGGGAGGATCCAGGTCCTTCACTATCACAGCGATACGATAGGCTGATCGATGTCCGGACTGCGAAGTGACCTCCAAAGATGGACAGTAACGCGCACTAGACGTCAAGGAGGTACCATCGTGAAGCACGTTTATCACCACGGCGATATACCTTGCCCACGCGTCTGAGTCTTGTCTCTCGGTTGCAGAAGGTTTCATGAAGCCCTGACCAACAGCATTCCCATCGGTGGCGCCATGAAAAAGATTCACTGGCAATTTGGAAGGGATCTTAGTTTGGACGGGGCTTGCCTTCATGCATCGCACTCGAGGTATGGCAGGGACTGTAGATGCAACGGTCCGCGATACCTACTGCTAAGCACTTCGGCCGCGATATAATTCCTGAGCCTCTATCGCTTCACAGTTCTCGCAAGGTCCTTTCAGCTTGGCGAGTTGGCAGACTTCCTTGGCACCCGGGCTTGCCTCTATGATTGCTGTCATAAAAGGCACGGTGACTTCCAATGCATTGGCCGGCGATCAACTCATGTCAACCATCTTGCCCATGATATGATGTCTTACACTCTGTCGCTTCACAGTTTACGTAAGGCCCCTCTAGCTAAGTAACGTTGTCAAGTTCCCGTGGACGATTGGAAGCTTACGTTGTGATGTAGACCCTAATCATAACAGGGACTTCAAAGACAGTAACCTACGATTCACTCATACCAATCACCCTAATAGTAGCCACGATACCGTCTCTTCCTCGCTACTCTTTACATTCACGCACCGTTCTGCAAGCCTCCCACCAAGGTAGAACAACACCTTGTGCTAGCGAAAATGCCTCGTTAAGCGGGCTTCATACTGGACTGCACGGAATATAAGCAGTGGCTTTGATTTTCCCACATAGCTGCTAGGCGAACCCTGTGTAGAATACGAACATCCCGTTCGTTGCCGGTTGTAGCAGCGTTTGGAACCCTACACACAAAAGATGTGTTCTCGAGTATAAGCAGGTCCCTTCGATATTTAGTCTACGGATGGCGCAAAACTTGCCAATGGCCGATTATCTTTTTCGTGGTTGCTTCCTTGCGAAGTAAATAAAGACTACGTTGCACTGTGAATGACCTGACGCAATGGTCATGCGGTCTATCGCGATTTTTGATGGCCGCCTTTCCTGAAGCTGTTCCGACATCAGCACCGGTAATTTTGGACTTCCAGACGACGACTATCAGATAAACGCCAGACCGTGTGTCGAGCTCGGCAATTGATAGATCAAGCAGGTCCCGTATTGACCACTCATTCCTAGTTCCCTCCTGAACAGAGCTTTGACCTTATCGGAGAAGCAATAGATCTATGTATCTACCACGTCATCGACAGTGTGGTATTGGCTGTACAGTCCTTGAGTCATCTTGGCTCGGATCCATCAGGACAGCTTTGGATGCTTGTTGAGCGTCTGATGGAATTGTTACACAGAGAGCAACTCGAATACGTTCTGCGCCGGCGGAGACCGGGCAGCGGTTTTCGTATTCACAATTACAGAATCCCTGCATTTTTAGAGCCCTACTCTGATTACAAAAGGGTCATTACCCGGACTGATAGCAGGGTCACCCACTGATTTGAATTCATTCCCGTCATCAGAACTAAGAATCAATTCATCCCTCCAATCTTCAGGGTTAGAGGTAGCTGTGGTTGTAAATTGTAAACAAATTAAGACTGGAAGGCTTAGCGTTCATGTGAGATTTCATTTGGCTAGGAGGCACTATTGTAGAGAGTAGGCACAAAGGAAGCATGTGAATGAATGAATGGTGGCAACGAAGGCTTGTCTTTGTGTTTGAACAGCCAAGTAGGTAGAATGAGAACCACCCACTTTCTGTCTTGGTCTACTACGGTCTAGCGATACGAGGATCCATGCAGAAGCACCGATGCTGGGAAAACAGACGTAATCTTATCGAGTCTGGCAAGCAGTAGACCGAGCAAAGAGACACCATCCGAAGAATACCGGACAAAGTTGCAGAGAAAGCTGCAATTTTCAACTGACATTCATCAAGGGTTATATTTTAGGCGCACTGGGACTATCGTTTCCACGTCTACAGGTTTGGTGTCTATTACTCGTGGAATCTTAAACCACGTATAGTGCTGCAATTTTGTAGTACTTTCGTGGGTAGGAACCGTTAAGGTATCGGTCAACTTCCTTGAAGAATCTAGGAGCGAGTCTTGATTCTTCTTGATTCTTTCTACCCGGTCGTCTTTGCATCTCCGTCGTCCAGAAAGTGGCGCCCTTGCGGCAGGGATGATCTGAAGCTTGAGAGAGATTTACTCCAGGCTCTTTGTTATTGCCAGCTGATGATTACATCGCTCGGCTTGATCAACTTACTAGTAGCAAGTGAATTTGAGCCCTGAGATCGGGATAACATGGTTAATTAACCTTGGTCCACCTCTGCTGCATGGGCGTAGTTTTTGGACCCCACGCCTCCAAGCGCCCGGGGATTGTACTCATTGGTCAGGTGGCTTAGGCATTCTTGCTTTCAAAATGAGCCTCATGGATGGCGTCAACGTCAAAGACACCCGTAGACCTAGACACCTGTCTCCGGTAGACGAACGGCACTGCGGTTCGAACAGAGTCTGGATTCGTCATGGATTTGCGTTGATGAGCCTGTTGGTACACCAGACACGGTGGGCACTGGGCATCATGTCATTGTCTAGGATCTCTTCCGAGCCAATAGTTCCCAGTAAGTTGGGAGGGATGCGTTGTTCTCGGTGCGGCCTGTCGACAGCACTGATGCTGCTTGACCGGCGACCGTAGTTATGACATGTTGGGTGTTGGGTTGGTATTCCCTGCCACGGAAGCGAGGGTATAACCTGTCATCACATGAAAGTCTGAGCTGTCAAAAGTCAATCTGGCGATTGTGCTCCAGATACTCGCTTGAATGAGGTGAGTTTTCGGCATCTACAGGTGGCAGAAGAGTTCCAGCTCTTTGAAGGCGAAGACTACCGAGCATCGCGCGGGTGAGAGAGCCTGATTTGTTCTGATCAAGGTGTGAGTGATCGAGCGACAAGAGTAGCTATGAACGATACTGTACGGGTCAACAAGTATCATTAGGGCTTAGAGACATATTCACAATTGCGCTCAGAGGAAGACGCAACGATTTTTGACCTCGTTCAAGTGTAAGTCAAGCGTTCAAAGGTCTCCGGATGAATGACCGTGCCGCAAGCGTGGAGAGTCGCGATCGAGATTTTCTGCTCACATTCGCGGAATCCGGACCATGACTCAAGCAGGGAATGAGTAGTTGAGTACTAGCCGCAGACTCACTAGTAAGTTAGTGCCCCGGTAAGTGGAAATGAAGGCCCTTGACGTGCTCTGCATCATTTGCAGGTGATCAAGTGTCCAAGACGTGTCTGCCACGAATCGTCAACCGCTGTGGACGAAATGAACATTTCTCGTGGAATTCAACTATGAAAGAAATGTGACCAGCTGCGTCGGCTAGCGTGATTGATTGCATCCAGAACGCCCCGGGCGGCTACAACAGAAGTTATTTTTGTTCCCGCGGTTCCATTTCGAGTAATTTGTGTACTTTGACCTTCGACGGGGATCTGGACCGGGAGGTGTTGGTTGCGGTGGATTGGCCGAGTGCTTGGCTTGCATACGACGCCGGGTCATGTCAGCGGGTGGGATTGGCTGTTCCGGTCGAGGGGTTGACTATGATTAGCATCAATTCTGCAGCTAAAATGCCGGGTAAACAGCCGCACTTTCCATTCCAACCGTGCGGGGAGAACCCAGAGCCTGGGTGAGAGTTGGTTCAACTGTTGGTAAACACTCGTGCAGGGAGAGGAGTCGAGCAGGGGAAAGACAACAGTTATATCACCACGGCGATCCGACTGTTCAACTCTTCTCGATCCACCACTACTACCTCCTCGCACAACTATATCAGAGCCCACTTCATCAGCTGATATCTCCCACTGGAATCAGTTTACCATCCATCATTCTATCACGTTGAACATTATCTGCTCTATCATATCGCCGCCATGGGCGTCTTCCAAAGGCCAACCGGTATTCTCGTGCCCGGGTCACCCGTTCGCCTGCTCACCAACGAAATGATCTCTCCTCCGCTCTCTCCGGATTTCAATTTCGACTCGGAAGTGGTGCTCCCCTCCATCATTCCCGCACTCGAGTACATCTCATCCAAGCTGCAGCAAAAGACAATGCACGTCACCCTCCTCGTGGGCCGGGGTAAGCCCTACCCGACGGGAGAGCCATCCGACCTGATGGTGATCCCCATCACGCCTCTCGACGTCGCATCCTGGCGCGTCCTCGAACGGGCCATCGCCAAGGGAGCCAAGAAATTCTCTCTTGGATCGAGCTGGACCGAGGCGCTCAGCCGCAGCCAACACGAACGCAAAGCCAACGAATACCTCGTTCAGCAATCCATCCTTCAGAACGAAGTCATCTTCAGTCAAGAGGGTCTCACCCTTCTCAACATGGACCGTATTTACATCTTCAAGCGTCGCATGTGCATCCTCTCCTCTCGCCCCTTTTCCCGCACCGACGAACAAGCCATGACCTCTTGTGTCCAACTCCTGCATCGAATCATGCAAGATTTCCAAGGCCGCCCCTTCAGCAAGGCCTTTTTCCACCGTATCTATGAACAATTCGATGTCAAGAACGAATTATTAGCCACCATTGCCACCGCACACCGAGCCACCTACAACCAAGAAGCTATCATCATTGCCTCACCACCCGCACCCGTCAAGACAGAGGTCACACGCAAGCCTCCCGCTGCGACAGCTCCCCTACGGACTGTCCGGGCGCGTCGAGATCCATTGACCAAGGTCTCACCAGCCAAGGCTAATATCATCAGAGGTCTTCCCGCCAGCCCTGCGCAGACGAGAGAGAGGACCGCCGTAAAGCCAAGCACACACGCCGTCAAAGCCAGTCCACTCAAGTCCAGCACGATGAAACCACATTCTTCAAGACGCGGACCAAAGACTCCCCTTTCCGCATCAGATGTCACCCCCATCACGCGCAATGAGTGGAATTTCCTGGGGGCGCAGGACATTCGCCTCCAGCCCACGGTGACCACGTGGACTCCTTCGCCGGTCGTGTACGCTGTGGCTTGAAGAAAGGTGTGCAGGAGAAGGATGTTCTGAAAATCAAACTAAAATGACAACATCGCTCCACGCTTGATAACCCAAGCAGAGTGATAACCCAAGCAGAGTGATAACCCAAGCAGAGTGATAACCCAAGCAGAGCACAAATCCCGCCCGGCTTTTGGCTGGTGGCTCCTCGCAGTCGCCTCCAAACAGAGGCTAGTCAGCTACTCTGAGGCGCAGTATGGGCAAGACGTACATTTATTCTCTATACACTCGACTGTCCTTGATGGTCTGAGAACTGGGAAATGCGCGATACCGAGTCTTGGTAGAGCTCGAGAAGAAGTTGGTTCACTTCCTACTGTGACGCTATGCACACAGAGTGCCGAGTGAACCTCAGCGCACTTTGTGAACGGACTTGAATCTATTCCATGCGGGTGTGGTCTCCATTAAAAACTCATGACCATGCTTTGAGCCTGAAAGAAATGAGGCGAATTTGTGACCCTCTCTGTTATGTACTATAATTCATCAAAATCAGCCAAACAAGCTCATTGACCCGAGTCCTTTGTACACATCAAGAAAAGTGAACTTACTGCTTGAACTGCCTTATCTTCACCACAATCATCGAACGGCGTGCATTCCACTCGACAAGTTTCTGAGACCGTAGCGTAGGAGTAACCCATCAACATGTCACCAGCATGAAGGACGGGCAAGTCGCAACATGGATCCACATGCATGAATACAATCAGACCCACGAGCGCACCCTTCTACATCATTGTAACTATCCCCGAATAACACTCAAAACATCCGCGAGCGCATCTACGATAAACCCAGGCCTCATTGCCTCACAGACCGCTCTATCCCCATATCCATACCGACACCAACAAATGCTCCCGCCGATATTCCTCGCAAACTCAATATCTGCCACCGTATCCCCCACAACCAACACATCCCCCGCCTCAAGCTTCCCAGCCTTGACCAGCATCGGCTTCAACACATTCTCGAAACTCGCCGGGTCCGGTTTGCGCTTCGCGCCCGGCGTATTGTCACCCACGATCCAATCTTCGGGAATAAGGTGGCGCAGACCATTGCGTTCAAGCGCCGTTTTGACCGCTTCCACGCCCTTGTTGCTCACGATCGCGACGGGGATATCGGCGGTACGTAGTTCGCTTAGAACGATCTCTGCGCCGGCAAATGCTTTAATGAGGCTTTGGCCGTGGATTGCGTATAGCTCGCGGTATTTGGCGATCCAGTGGGCTTCGATCGAGGGGGTCAAGATCGATGGGGTGGGGTGGAGAGCTTTAAAGGTGTCGGAGAGACCGGCACCGCTGGCGATGAGGCGTCGGATATCGGTCGGGGAGGGAGGTTGAGAGGGGAGAAGAGCTTGGAAGGTCAATTGGATGGTGTGGGAGATGGAGTCGTGGGTGTCGAAGAGGGTTCCATCAAAGTCGAAGATGGCGAGGGAGATCATCTTGTGGTGGACTTTGAGGATGTATGGACAGAAATTCAAGACTTGGATGATATGAATTGCGCAGGCGGGGGTTGAGACGTAGATCAGGGAGGTTTAGGTAGGCAGTCTATGTTCGAAGCGTGGTCGAAGTATGTATATGGGCACGCGGTATAAACCTTGCTTCATATACGAATTGAATCTGAGTTTCCCTCATAATATTGACTCGTAGTCTGGAAGAGAACTCGCGCCGCGGCTTACCTGCATCGAGTTTGCGCTTGGTGTCGCTAACCTTTTCGGTTAGATCTGCGAGCGACATGCATAGTACCGTTCCTACTACCTAACTGAATACTGGAGTATGACCAAGTTGCCCCCGAGTCTCTGTCAATCATATTCATATCCATCTCAGTAAATCAGTGGCATGGTAGACGACAAGTCGAGCATTTAGTCACAGACCATCTCGATGTCATGGAACATGCCTTTCACATTTCGTTGACACCAATGTACTAATTGCTCGTGTTTGACTTATTTCCTCCTTCTACCTCCTGCAGGCCGCCCATACCTGACCCATGATTTCCCCGCAACCCTGCCAGAATAGGAGTATATGAGACGAGACTTCCAGGAGCCTTCCCCTCGCTTGCTTAACGAGCAAGTTATGAGCAATTCTCAAAGGGTGTCAATCAGTGCTATCCGTGGGATACATCGGTCAATTTCGTTTTCACTTTTCTGCAAACGAAAAATCCACGATTCGTTGTTCTTCATGCTCGAAAAACACCCCGAATACTCCAGACATAGTCTCGGCACCGATACAGTCTGTTGGCGTTGTGGGACACAGAGTCGGTTGCCCGTGAGATTGTCTCTTTTTTGACCCTCAAAATCTTCTCCGCGGTAGATTTGTTTCTACACACTTGGAATAGAATGATTGCCGGCCGACAGTCGAGTGGGCATTGCTTAGGGATGAGTACAGGCGAAGGTCGATAGTGTGTGGATCTGACATGAATCCGCTATCGGCACGTGCCTCTCTCTCGTGTAGAACGAGAGAGCAAAGATCATCACCATCACCACCACTTTCCCATTCCCATCTTCAATGAAGCCAAGCGGGGCCTGACATGCCGATCGGGCGGCGATGGCGTCTCCTGATATTACCTTAAGAGTGCACGTACAGGCTCTCGGCCCATACTGGTGCCCACTTGGTCGCGGCGCCCAGGGCCGATTCTCTCGCGAAGACCCGAGCATGGAGTCCCTGAATTGATTGCAACTCCACAGTCCACACAATGAATGCAAGTCGTCTACTAAACTTGACGCTCAGAGGACCCCTCACGGTCGCCAATGGGAAAGACCCATGGTGCTTGCGTTAATCCACCATTTTATCTTCGCTTCTCCGTTAACGAAGCCACTCACCCAGATCTTCTTCCGGTTACGAACGACTGGATTGTGGGCTGTTTGACTGGAGGACTATGGCCTCGTTATGGGGGGCTCGTCGTACTGTACCTTCAACATCCCCAATCTATGCTCGCACCGGAGATTCGCATTGTAAAGGCTCGCAACCGCTCGCAACCGCTCGCATGACCCTTCATCTGAAGAGTCATGTGTACGTGAAACCACGTTGCGGATGGTGGATAAGTGATCATCAGTCTGGTCGCTACCTGACAGATGTCAGGGAGCAATGGTGGAGAAAGAACGTTGCCATCCAGATTCGGCCTTTGAATCTTCAAACCCGTCAAAAATTTCAACCAAGCACCTGCAGTGATTCGATTGATTCTCAGTCAGCACTTTGTTGTCTCTGCCTAACACTCCTTCCGGCTAGCCTCCTCGTCGTCCGATCCCGTCTCTTGTCGGGATGAAGGAAGAGCAAGGGTCCTTTCGGCCCCCGTGAGGCATGAACGCCCTCGGATCTCTTCCGCGCACGACTCCACTGTCGATGCACCCACGATTCTCTCTGGTAAGCGTCCAATGACAAAGCCAATCAAACACGGCACAAGAGGGGGCAGCCATCTTGACAAATACTCCTGCAGCAAATCGACGAACAAGAGGCGACGGATCAAAGGCTTTTGTGCTGGGGTGTGAACCTAAAATGTATGCCTTCCCACTTCAGCACGAGCGGAAGCCTTTCCCAATGCCGATATTCCTCAGTCTGGTCTGTCTATTAATACTCGTGGAGGGGTTCCAGGGGTGAGAATTCAGACCCTTGGCTCATGGTCTTTTGATCGTCGTTGTTTCCAGTTCCAGAGCCATACTCAGGCCAGGTTAAATGCCGCAAGACAGACTACTTCCCATTTTCGTTTTACGTTTGACGATACGTCCCGCGCAGCATGTCTCCCGCGCAAACATATGACTTTGTGGTTGTTGGAAGTTAGTCGCTGCCCCTCATAACCCCCTCCAGTCCAAGCAGTCTTGTCAAAAACACCAAGTTACAACGTGTTGTATGAGCTGCCGATCATCCCGGTGTTCAATCTGACAAGCAATGCTCTTTTAGGTGGCCCTGCAGGCAGCGCCCTCGCTGCAGGCTTAGCACAGTCGGCAGCCCGCCCTCAAGTCCTTCTCCTCGAAGCCGGTGACGACAAACGGGACCGCAACCTGCGAGTGGACGGTCAAAGATGGATCACATTTCAGAACCAAGACATGAACTGGGGTTACAAGACCACGCCTCAGGACGATTGCAACAACCGTGAAATTGACTATAGCCGCGGTCACTGCATGGGTGGATCAAGTGCAATCAATTTCGGGGTGTACAGCGTCGGAGCCCGCGATGACTATGACGAGTGGGCGCGCATCACAGGCGACGGTACCTTTGCTTGGAACAACATGCACCGGCGATTCAAAGAGTTAGAGACATTCCACGGAGAGCTACCCCATGGCGTGTCCAAAAGGTACGCCGATCCGAAAGCTGAAGACCATGGAAGTAAGGGCGCGTTGCATGTTGGATATGCAAAGGAATGGGAACAGGATTTGACGGAATTGTTGGACGTCTTTGAGGAGGCAGGATTTCCATTGAATCCTGACCACAATTCGGGAAATCCAATCGGCATGTCCGTGCTGATCAACTCGGCTCACAATGGCATCCGATCGACTGCGGGCGACTTTGTGAAGGAGAAGCTCGACAATCTGACCATCATCACGGGCGCGCCGGTTCAACGAGTTCTCTTGGAGGGTACCAAGGCAATTGGTGTCGAGGCCAAGGGAGACAAATGTAGGACCCGACTCTGCTTTCGACCCGACGAGGGTCATTTTTGGAAATCATGCTAATGACGTCGTTCCAGATTTTACCTCGAAAGAGGTCATCTTAAGTGCAGGCTCTCTCAACGACCCCCGAATCCTGATGCATTCCGGTATTGGCCCAGCTGCCCAGCTGAAGCAATACAATCTGCCCGTTGTTCTTGATGTACCCGGTGTCGGTCAAGGTCTTCGGGACCACTGCTTTGTGCCACTCGTAAACACTCGCACGGAAACTAGTACACAGCGAAAAGCCTTTTATGGGGACAAAGCCGCCATGGATGCAGCCTTGAAACAATGGCAAGAAGACGGCACGGGGCCGTGGGCTAAATTCGCCTGTGAGATAGGCATTGGATGGTTCAAGCTGGGAGAGAAGCTCGTGTCTTCGCCTGAATTCCAGGGTCTTCCTCGAGAGGAGCAAGAGTACCTCCTTCGAGAGACAATTCCCCATTATGAGATCATCACTCACTTCCCCATCCATTGGTTCATCCCGGACTTCCCCACCGAGGCCCTGAATTATTCGTGTCTGCTGGTTTTCTTGTTCAATGCGCAGACCCGTGGAGAGGTCACCTTACAGTCATCTGATCCCGACGCACCCTTGGCCTTTAACCCCAAATTTCTGGCCCACCCATTTGATCGCCGCCTCGCGATCGAGGCTTTGCGTGATTCGTTCCGCATTGCGAAACACGAGGCATACACCAAGGACAATGTCGCAGCTCTGGCCATGCCTACGGGCGAGTCGGACGAGGAGATGTTGGAGTATTGGCGACAAAACATAAGCTCCAGCTGGCACATGACGGGCACCGTGAAAATGGGTCAAAAGGGCGACCCGGACGCTGTGGTGGACCCGGACTTCAAGGTGATGGGAATTGAGAACTTGCGGGTTGCCGATATGGCCGTTGTGCCCGTTTTGGTGAATGCTCACATCCAGGCTTGTGCCTATATCACCGGCGTAACCTGTGCGGAGAAGTTGATTAAGGAATATCACCTAGCTTAGATGAGATGGGACGGCGTGATGATCTCATAGTACCAAGCCCGCTCGGTGAATCAAAGAAGAGGTTATGTTGTCAAAGCTGGATGAAGAGAAAGACGTCTGAAGTTTTCCAAGGTTGGCCGGCTGGGCGAACACAATTTGCCCTTTCATATACTACTTTGTAGTGTGTAGTCCGTGTAGTCGTCGAGACACGCTCCAGGCTGGTCGATTAAATCGCATTGTTGCCCCGTGCTCCATTGAAGGGCTCCCGAGCGGATATCAGATCGTTGCCACTCGACGATCGGAGAAGCATTGCTACGGCATTGCTACGGTCCTTGTTGTGGGAAATAAATGGTGTCTGTCTCTGCTATTTTCAAGGTCCCACCGCCCAAGTACAACGAGATGTGATATTTCTCGACAGATACACCATGTGCGATGCTTCACGCACAATGTTCATGGGAGCCATCAAATCCTTGTAATTTTTGGTGACCATGGCCAAGGCCAGCGAGCCCCTCTACATTCCCCTGGGCGAGACATCTCAAGAATTAGCAGGCGATCAAGAGGTCACAACACCTTTGAAACCGTGGTTCAGGGTCGTGTTTCATCGTCACCCCCAACCCCAAGATCCAAGATCGACGAGAACCTCTCCATTCCATTCACCACCTGGCCTTTCCCGTGCCTCGACTTGAAAAATCAGCACACGAGGAACCAGATCGCCAGACGTCCCAAGTCCACAGACGACTCAATTTTCTGGCCTTGTGGGACCGTACTCGAGTCTAACTCTCATCTCAGCCCCTGCACCAGCCAGAGGATGAAGACGAACAAGTGGAACTCTTCTCCACCGGGGCGGGAGGAAAAGGTCAGGGCCCATCCACGCCCGTGGTTCAATAGTATAGTATGTACCAACTTTCTTTTCCTTTCCACTGCAGCGGTATCAGACTTGTCGGACAATCGTTCAGGAGTTCTCTTGTCGATATGGTGAAGAGTTTATCTTTGTGAAGCGAGCCTCTTGCACTTCGACTTGCATCTCTCTCTTCAAAACACATCGATTGCGGCTTGAATGCTCATCGGGAGCCATGGCGCAAAACGTCGAAGCATGGACGCTCTTAGCTTTGGCTCTCGTGGTAATTATCATTCGAATCTACGTTCGATGGAGCCTGGTTGGGCCCAAGGGCTTTCAATTGGATGACTATCTTATGCCACTAGCCGGGGTATGTGATCCTATTCTAGTTGCAGACTCGACCTGACTGTCGATGGCTGTCCGTCAGGGTACTAAACAGGCATATCCAACCAGATTGTGTTCGTTCTCGAAACGGTCGCAGCATACCTAGTCGGCGCCAATTATGAAGGCTTAACGAACAGCTATATCTCGCCTTCAGAGCGGCAGGCCATTGTCCCAAATTCAAAAGAATGGAATAATCGCGTCGCCGGTTCCAAGATTCAAGTTCTGGGATGGTCACTGTATGTGGCCATTCTATGGCTCGTCAAGTTTGCGCTGGCGGTCTTCTACTCGCGATTGACGACCGGTCTACAAAATCTGCCTCAGAGAGTTCGCATCGCATACGTTATTCTCGGGGTTACGTGGCTCGCAACGCAACTGTCTCTTCTTCTGTCCTGTCAACCTTTCCATGCGTTTTGGCAAATCAATCCTGATCCTGGCGGTAAGTGAATCCGCAAGCGGTCGTTCTCGACGCTTTTGCATCGTCAACTCAACTGACCTGGTATTGCATAGATGTCTGTCAGCCAGCCAAGTCTCCAGTCTACGTGCTGGTCGTCGTGCTACTCAACATCGTCACTGATCTCTACCTTCTTTCCATCCCACTTCCCCTGCTCTGGCAGGTCAAGATCAGCTTGAAGCAGAAGATCCCTCTCATGGGACTCTTTTCTGGTGCGGCCTTTGTCATTACCGCTTCTATTATTCGAGCAGTCATGATCAGCGTTGTAAGTATATCCCGCGCACATCCAGCCAACTTTTCAGGCAGAGCAAACACACATCGTACGGTCTCAGACTAACCTCAGAACAGGCTGGACCAGAAGGTGCTGTCGCCGGATCCAAATGGGCCTGTCGCGAGACATTCGTCTCGATCGTGGTTTCTAATTTACCCATCATTCAACCTCTGATTCGAAGAGGCTTCAAGAAGATCGGTCTCTCCCAGCTCTTCTCCTCATCTGGCAAGGAATCCAATGGACGATCCTACCCTCTCTCCAGTCGCGGTCGGCAAACTCTGGCGAGCCATGCGGATCGCATCACCAAGAAGGGCAAGCATGCCCAGGGACTCACACAGACTCAAGTGTCAGCATGGGGCAGTGACGAACACATTCTCACCAGTCCCGAACCTACGTCAAAGGAGATCACGGTCGTTTCTGAGACTATCGTTCAAACCGAGCAATGGAACCGAGATCGAGAACCGCAACCGACTCGAGTTTCGTCCCCGAATCAATGGGACGCTCGAGGGACCACGCACGCAGTGTAGCTTGATCGCTCACGTGTTGTATGCTGGAGGGAGGACTCTCAAACATCCGCTTTCTTTTTACGTTTCTTCTTATTTTCTTTTCCCTTCTGATGCCAATTACAGGCTCGGGCTCGTGGTATTGACGTTCTCTCATTTTGTGTATAACGGTCCGATTTACATGCTTGACTTTTTTCATTATATCTTGTTTGACAATATCCACGGTCTAGCGACCTTTTCACAAGAATATCAATGCTAATATTTTTCTTCTTTCCTCTGACTCCTATCTTTGCTTGGTTTGCATGGTTCGCGAATCGCTGCGCAGATCAACAGAAAGGAGCAACCAATAAGATAGACCGGACCAAGCGACATGCAAAGAGAAGAGGACTCTTTCACCACTTCTCTGGATCAGCAAAGTTGACAGGGCTGCGGAGATAGTTTGGTCTTTCTCATTAGGCTACAAAAGTACGAGGGTCTTAAAGTTCAAGCCACGCCACCGGGCAATTTTCTACCGAACGCCCTAGCAGGAATGATCTGCAGCCTTGGGCCGTCGCACCGCAGTCTAGGGCTCTCGCTAATGATTCCGTTGTCTCGGGTCTCGGTACAGTAGCGAGTCTAGCGACTAGCGACTGGTCAGCGACTTCGTCGCTTCCGTCACCAGCAAGGGAAAAGGGGCACAATCATCATTGTCGTCCTTTGCAACGGAAGCGTCACTAAACGTCTGCTCAATTTGGACGAATCAATAGTTGACGCCCGCGTATCCCTCAATATGAACAAGTGTTGTGGAGGTGAGTGAGGACTGCATCCACTACGGTATCATTTCACTGAAGACCTCCACGTGTGCATGCTTGGCATGTCTCGACCGACCAGTCATGATTGGTTTCTGAAAAGGATGACGAGGACTATCCTCGAGTACAACTGGATGTCTACTAACTTGGAACTTTTCTAAAGTACATACTGTATGTAGTCGGATTGACTTGACCGTCGGCGTCAGCTATAGGTCATATTTGAAATCGACTCGCAATCGCATCTTCGCGGGGAAAGTACCTTATCCTACGAGAAACTCACTGTGTGAAGCGAAGTCCACCCTGGCGAATTTGATCCTACGCAGAGCAATAGGATTGGTCTACTCATTACTGCACAGTGCACTTGCAGGGTTCAAAGGATGATCAGTGTAAGAATCAGTCGACATGACAATTAAATTGCGTAAGAAGAATGCCATTTTGAAAACAAAAAAAAAATAAAAATAAAAAAGGCCAAACCCTGAGCAGCGGTGCAGCGCGTACTTGGCGGGATCTAAACGTGGATGTCAAGTAAAGATCAACGTGTCTCCCACCCGGTTTGAGCGAATCATTCGAGGAGTGATTCGAGAGGCGCAACGGACCCCACAGACTAGTTTGGTGGTTACAGCGCCACCAACTTAGCGATCGGACAAGTTCCGGGCGATCATCATTTGACATACGCCTGGGCCTTCAGACATGATTCAAACTAGGTGACCATTCAACTGTGCTCACTGGTGGGACTGCCCCGTCTCG
The DNA here is from genome assembly GCA_014839625.1 of Penicillium ucsense. Classification (NCBI taxonomy): domain Eukaryota; kingdom Fungi; phylum Ascomycota; class Eurotiomycetes; order Eurotiales; family Aspergillaceae; genus Penicillium; species Penicillium ucsense. Next base: position 311,652 of record WIWV01000010.1, on the reverse strand, counting down.
TCACGTAGACCCAGTGTGTTGGGAGTCTGGGACTGCGTAGACGGAGGTTTGCAATCAATTGAACGAATGGTTTGAATGTAACAATGCAGATACTAGATAGTACTCAGAGACTGTAACCGAATAGTACCTTGCTAACTACTAACTAGTGACTAGTAACTACTGTAGCAACAACGGTTGCCATAATACCATCTTTTCGTCACATACTCACGGTGCCCTTGGACTAGCGACGTACAGTCAAATCGAGGCAAATTCCAAATAGGATCCCAACCTGTGAGCAAGGCAAAGTCTAGCGATAACATATCATAGCAATAGCCTGGTTCTCGTATACACATTCAGCCTCAACCAAGGGAATGGCTGATTGGATCCGATGGAAATAATAGGTAGTGGTGAACACACTTAGCTATCGTTCATCGAAGATAGTCTAACAGTAGCAATGTCTGCGACCGGAAAGGGGCTGAAACCCTTTGGCCGAAAAATTCGGCATGCCGATAGTGGTTCTACCGAAGAATGTCAAACCTTATCGGGCCCGAGTCCTAGTGCGTCGACACTCTCTCACACGACGCACGGCACGCGTTACTGTACCACAAACCCCAGTCTGTAAGATCTTCAAGTTCCTTTCTTATGACAAACCTAAATCACAATTTATGTCTTGAGCTACATTTGATTCCACGGGCTATTAGTAAATCATTTTACCCGTCAATATGATTCCCGTCGAGATCTGATCCACCGGGTCCGTGCAAGGCATACCTGTCGTTCGCAGACTACGAACAGCTGTTGGAAATTTGGAGCATCGTCCACCCAGAAAGATCTCTGGTTTACTACGATGAGCTATCATAGGATCAGAGGATCGTCACAATGCTAGACATATATTTAATTATCCTCCCGTTCGGGAGGTCTAAGATGTTGCTGGCCTCAGCGTGGAGACCGGACTTTAGGCGGCTTTGGTCTTTGGCGGTCAGGTAGTTCCCTATTTGAAGAATAATACGAGACTGATAGAACGGAGTCACAATTAATTACACTGAATGTAGAGGTGGAGAGCATTAATCTCCGTGATGGAGTCTTGAATCCCGTCCGAATACGAAATGACCAGAGAACTTCCCAGTTGACACGCTACCCGATCGGGCAATTGCTCCAATTGTTGGTCTACTCGCTTCAGCATCACGTGTTTGACGGTCTACTGTAGTCCCGACGCCAACAATTAAATGCTCAAGCGCAGGATACTTATCTCACAAATTGAATTTTGGCGATATTTCCATCCGAATCTTCTCGGCCAACCTCTGGCTCGCGCACCACTCGACTAAGGGAAGCTTTTTCCAGCCCGCACAACGCCAAACACCTTCAAATCAACACGCAATAAGCGTGTTGCGTCTGCAAAAATTCAAATGACATCAGTAAAGCTGCGCTCACTTTCTCTTTCTCAGTGTACATGACTAAGACTACTTGAGATACGTCGAGGGGAAGGCGGCACAGCTTTGAGGCGGATAGCCCCTCTTGGAAAATCAACGTCCATGATGGAATTGAGGTTCCAGTACAGGTATACTTCGTTAGGCCGTACTTCTCCGGGCATGGACTTCTCGAGATAGTTTGGGAGCCCAAGTCTCACCAGCCTGCCTGTGGATCGACGCTCATGCTGACAATTTAGGGAAACTGCGTCCGAAAGGCCTCCTTCAAGACATGATCCGATCCATCTCAAGCTTCGCACAGTATGGTCAATCTGCGTGCTCGATTTGTTGATCGCGACGCCAAGCTATGTAGTGGGATACCACCACCAGAACGGTCTTGACAGCATTGAGGGGTCCGTCAATGCAACTTCCGCATGCAACTTCAATTTCCAAGCATCTTTCAGTGACGGTCTTGTGAACCAGGATTGAGCTCGGTAATGCTGCTGATCCTAGGATTTTCCGACCGTTTGATCCTTTTCCTCGATGTTCACGAGAGCCATTTAATGCACCTGCTGGTAGATGAGATGCACGACGACTGTATCTGTGGCCCGATAGAACCGCTCCGATGTTCTCCAAGGAATATGATCAGTCACATGGCCAGGTATCGACTTGCAGACGGATAATGTACGATTCCAAAAGGGGCACCGTCATTGTGGATTATGTTGTTGAAGAGCTCACAGTTCCTATGACTCCAGCAAATGCGGTGTAGGAGAAGCCTGCGAGGGGTGTTGCACAAGAGAGGGCCTGCAGAAATGCGCGAACAATGCGTGTATGCAGCGGTGTCGCTGAGGTTGCTACAAAGATCCTCACTGAGACTCTTGAGCAGTACCCTGCCGCGTCAAAAATGAACATCATCTGAAGAGTATTCTCAAGAAAGTCTTCCGTTCTGTTTCGGGTCTGCGTTCGCAGAAACCTTTTGATCAAGCGATACATTGTCAGCCATGGCAATTGAAAACAAGCCGCCATTGTTACTCCTCACATATCCACGTTCTGCATCGAATCTCCTCGTGCGTATTCTTTCGTTGCCGCAACAACCAAATACTGTCGCAGCAGAGAGCGGAGGTTACTTCTTCTATGATGCACGGGATCATGTTCGCCAGAGCAAGTTACAAGAACGGCTTCCAGCAGAATGGACTGAGCAAGAATGGGAAGCAATGGCAGAAAAAATTCAGTCGTGCTACGACAACTTCAAGGGTCTTATCGATCGGGCTGAAGCCGATGGAAAGCGAGCGGTGATCAAGGAGCACGCGCCATGGTTGATCTGCCCTCGTGTACAGGCCAGCTATGTCCATGGCCAAGAGTATCTTGATGCACCATTTAAGGTCAAAGATGAAGCTTCTCCTGTCGCTCAGCTGGTGGCCGAGATGCCGAGGAATGAGACTGTCTTGCCCGACGCGGTTCTACTGAGATGCGTGCCCACTTTCCTCGTCAGGCATCCAGCGCTGGCGTTCCCGTCTTACTTCCGTGCGAAGATGTCTTTCTCGAACAAGAAGCTGGAGGATGACGTGGTGGATATGACGGCGATTTGCACTTTGCGATGGACTCGCAACTTGTATAACTGGTATACTGCCGCATGGAAGGGACAGAAGTCGCCCATTATTCTGGACGCAGATGACATTATCAACAACCGTGAGGTGCCCCGTCACTTCTGCGATCTTGTGGGCCTCGATGCTGGCAAGGTTCAGTTCCAGTGGGATGCTGCGACCCCAGAGAATATGCCTCAGAATCCCGTGGAAAGTCGCTTTCGCAGTACACTTTTGGCCTCTTCCGGCATCGTTGCGGGCAAGACTTCACAGGGCTTGTCCATTGAAAAGGAAGCGGTCAAATGGAGGGCCGAGTTTGGGGATGCCGCAGCGGAAAAGCTACAACAGTTTATTCAGGATGCCATGGCGGACTATGAATATCTTTGGAGTCGCAGGCTCACCGTGTAGAATCGTGGTGCATGGTGCTCTCGGATCCCTCGCAATGACTTTCAGGTTAAAGTGCAGTGGCCATAGTAATGCAGTACCCCGTTTAGGAGAAATCACCGCCAATGTCACAGAAGCGTTGAGCCACAATGTCAGTCCCCTTGCAATCCAAGTCACGTTCGTGCTCTGCCAAGAGGATCTCCATTTCGCTAGTGTGTTCGTAGATTCCAACTTCCTGTTGCCATACAAGCATATGGACAGAAAACAGAACATGAACACAGGGCGAGCGAGGTGCCACCCATCCAAGCTATCACATGACCGCCAGTCTTGAGCAAACGCCAGACATACATGTTGGCGAATCTCAGTCACGGCAAGTCATCTTGAGCACGGCTCGAGGAAGTGAACAACCCCGACCATATATGTTCGAACCCTCCCTCAAAGTCAGAAATTCGAGTGCTTGGCGGACTCTGGCTTGTGAGACTCAACGCGACGCGGGCTTGTCGCGCGTGAAATTCAGAGTCACCTCCATGAGCCACATCAGAGCTCAAGGCACCCTGATCTCGGACCCACTGCCCAGCAGCGGGGTATTTGGTGTTCAGGCCTTGACCCGATTATTTTGTCCGGCATCGAGGACCCGGTCCGCTCTCCTGAATCGGCGTGTCTGCACTTGGCCTGTGCCAAGTGAAGCTTTGATTTCTCGGCTTCGGTCCGTGGCACAGTCATGACAACCTTCTCCAATTCGGCTGGGCATCTGCGATGCAGATTTCCGGAGATGGAGAAGACCCCGAAGCGAAACTTCGCTAAGGGTGACCGTCGGCTAATTTGAGGGTTTGCCGTTAAATTACCACACTGAAATGTCCGGCATGAGTCATTCCGGTCCTTTGAACCAGTGAAGTCCAAGATTTTCCTATCAATCTCTCTGTTGAGATTCCACTCCGACGAGCTCGGCGTGTCCCGCCGCCCCGCCATGTCACGTGATGATAAACATTTCCGGCTTGGCTTCCGCCGAGACACAGTCACGTTATTCTTATCACAGTAGTGGTGGCATAGGTCATTCGCAACTGTTGTACTACTGCTTGACGTGGACGGATTTTCTAGTGTGCCAAAAAGTGTGAACAGTGCAGACAAGAGCTTATGTTGGTGCTAGGCATGAAACGCTGAAGGATCGTCAAGTTCATGTCAGTCCCATAGGACTAAAGGTCTTGGGGTAATGACCAGAGAATTCGTCACTCATCCCGGTTTGGTCGACAAACCGGCATGCCCGCAGGGAGCTGAAGCTTGTGCCCAGACCCAACGCGGCCGGTTATCTCCGCAACCCCGCCATGAAGAGGACCCCTCGACCAGGCAGAGCAACGCGTCCGTCGGCGGAGCTTGTGAGGAGCTTGGGGTGCTGGGCGATAGGTCAGCGATAAGCCTGCGTTCATGGAAAATTTTCCCTTGATCGGCTTGATCCTGCTTCAAATTTGATTGCTATAAGATCTTCATCTCGGCCAGCTTCAGTCGGTCCCATCTTCATTGTTGAAGCGGCTGATTAAAAGACAGTAGTTAGTCCCTCGACTGGTGTCTCTTGCGGACGAAACTTATCGGGGACGCCTAAAAGCCGACTGCAGAATTGGACGAGATAACCGGATATCTCCACAAGCTCCTTCACAATCACAGTCTTTCTGCCCAAGTCTCACCTTTCCCGTGAGTATATCCTCGGACTAGAAGATGGCAAGCTCTGATGACGGTCGCACCGATGGCGGTCGGAGATGGAGCCTGACGCCGCTCATTCACAAGGTCGAACACCATCATCGACGTATGCCAGGAATTCGAAAGATTCCCTTGCGGGCTATCGGCATCATTCTATTGATCGCACTCATTAACATCATTGTCTGGGTTGCGGCAGCCATTGTATTGGTAGGCTTTTCACGTTTCATTCTTGAATTCACGAAAGAATTGGCTAACTACCAATACAGCGCTATCACACGTACGTCGGTCCAGGCATCTTTGGAACGACCGCATTGGCCGGTACCCAGCTTGTTCTGTAAGCTGATGTGGTAATTAGCAAGTTGGTGTCTACTGCTGTCCTCGCCTATACTCTCGGACTGCGCCATGCCTTTGATGCAGATCACATCTCGGTGGGTCTGAGTTGAATACCTTTCTAATGTTAGGTCCTCCAGTGAACATCAACTGACTATCATCAGGCAATTGACTTGATGACTCGGAGACTACTTGCCACTGGACAGAAGCCAGTCACTGTGGGCACTTTCTTCTCACTCGGTCACTCCACGTAAGTGATCCTGTGATCGTGAGAGAATACAGTCGCAGTACACTAAATTCAGCTAGGATTGTGATCATCACCTCAATTGTGGTGGCTGCTACTGCTGCCGCCGTCTCTTCCAAGTTTGACAGTTTCAGTCGGATAGGCGGTATTATCGGCAGTTCCGTCAGTGCCGCCTTCCTGATCTTGCTCGGCATTATGAACGCATACATCCTGTACAAATTAATCAAGCAGGTGAAAAAAGTCTATGCGTTGCCGGAAGGTCATGAGGACGAAGCGTGGAAAATCGAAGGTGGTGGCATTCTCTTCTCCGTGTTGAAGAAGATGTTCAAATTGATCGATCGGTAAGTTTAGCTCGGTAGGGAAATGCTGCAGAGACGACCACTAAACGCCGTTCACTAGGCCTTGGAAAATGTACCCCTTGGGCATTCTCTTTGGACTTGGCTTCGACACATCTTCTGAGATTGCTTTACTTGGTATATCTTCAGTAGAGGCAGCCAAAGGCACCTCGTTTTGGGTCATCTTGATTCTTCCAGCCCTGTTCACCGCGGGAATGTGTCTGCTTGACACAATTGATGGCGCGCTCATGTTCTCCCTTTACATTCAGCCATCTGCAAACTTCCTTCCCTCTAAACAGACAGACTCCGTTTCCGAAGTGTCTGTTGACACCGACGAGGATCAGTTACCTCAGTCTCGGGACAATCATCGCGATCCCGTTGCATTCCTGTATTACTCAATCGTTCTTACGACGCTGACCGTCATCGTGGCCATTATCATCGGAGTCATCCAGCTTCTCACAATGATCTTGAATGTGACCAATGCAACGGGCAAGTTCTGGGACGGTGTGCAAACGGCCGGAGACTACTATGATGTGATCGGTGGATCCATTTGCGGCTGCTTCATCATCTTTGGTGGACTAAGCGTGCTGCTTTTCAAGCCGTGGAAACGGTGGATGGGCCGTCGCCACAAGAGACCGGTCACTCAGGATGAGGTCCAGAGTCCCCCTGTGCTCTCGCAGTCTGGAGAGGACCGGTACATTGTCCATGAAGCTGGAGGTCATGGTAAGCCATTATCACGTGAGGTCGGGAAGGGTGCGGCAGCGGAGGTAGCTATCAAGGAAACCAACGATCACCGTGGTGGAGACGAAATTGTCTGAAAAGTTTTCAGACGACATAAGTCTCATGTGTTCTTCTCGCCCTGTTCTGCCGAACTCTATTGTGGGCTCTCAGAACGACTGATTTACGTCTAACTAGTCAATATATGACCCCTTCAAGCATCTCTATGTGATATTGCAGCCTCAGGCATCAAGTCGTCTCATGACGTCAGGCTAGACCTGTTTTCGAACCGTCCCACGACAAATTTGATTTTGTTTCAAATTCCTCTTATCAACCTCCAAGAGAGATCGGTGGCTAGCTTTCGCAGAATAATAAACCCAGTCACTTCAACCTTGGACTTTGTGATACTCGCTGACCCAGCTCATGTAACCGTACCTCGCGATCGCATCAAATTGCTGTGGATCCACTTCCGCACAACGACACTCAACTCTGCAGATGTGTTTGAGGTGTGAGAGATTCAAAGAGTTTCAAGTGATATCCTAATGTATACATCAAATTTAATTACCCCCTCATCTCAGAGTCAGCATGTCAGAATCAAATCTGTCCGCAAATACTGCAAATCCGCTCAATGACCATGCAGATGGGGAAGAGGCACCGCAAACCACGATCTTTTCGAATCAGCCGCCCATTTTCATACTCCCCACTCATCTACCAATAGATCGCCTTGACAGCATCGAGAACACAGTAGTCTTGAACGGCGGGACACTGACTTATGATATCGCCGAGGCTGGCATCGTTCTGGGAAAAGTAGCCCAGAAAAAACGAGGTGCACTTGAACTGCGTTCCCGAGGGCTGTGGACCGAAGAGCTTCCAGATCTGACAATGCGCTCCACTCTCATAAATGATGACGACGAGCCTCCATCGAAGAGAAGAAAGACCTCACCGGCTCATCCAGGACCGCCTGCAGGAGTTGAGGTCGTTGATCGCGGCACAGAGTCCGAATCCGAAGAGGATGGAGTGCGAAGTCGCCATGATCCAGCCAGACATCTAGCACTAGCCACCGAAGTACCTGAACCAAAGGACAGCATCACGCTACTCTCACTAGACTGGCTTCATCAATCCGTTGCAGCTGGGAGAGTCCTTCCGCGAGACTCATTTGTGGTATTCAGGGGACGCAAGATTGTGAGACCAGCTGCTAGCCCAAGTCTTGCTCCGCCAGCAGTAACATTGCCCTTGCAACAGAACACAAGCGGAATTTTGCAGCGTGCAAAGGAAGATGCTTTCTCGCAGCCTTCTGCAGCCTCATCTCAGTATTCAGATTTTCGACGCTCCAAAGAGCCTCCTGGCGGACAAGATAGCCAGCGTCAGGTCCCAACACTATATCGACAAACTACATCAGAACATGACGAGGTGGCTAATTTGCCTCCACAGCCGGATTGGGTGCGCGATCGAGTTGCTTATGCATGCATGCGCTCGGCACCCTTGCACCCGCCAAATGAGGACTTCATCGCTCAGCTCGTGAAGATTCGTCGCATCAGAGAACTAACTCTAGATGAAATTGGTGTACGTGCGTATAGTACCTCCATCGCAGCGATTGCAGCATATCCGTACGTCATCAAGCGGCCAAGTGAGATCCTCGCATTGCCGGGATGCGAAGTCAAAATTGCAAATCTCTTTACAGAGTATCAGCAGCGCGGAATTTGCAATCACACTGATGAAGATGGAAACATCAGTGCAGCCGACGCCTTGGAGACTGATCCTGTTCTTCAAGTCCTGAATCAATTCAATCTGATATGGGGAGTTGGTGTCAAGACTGCGAGAGACTTCTACTACCATCGCGGATGGCGGGATCTAGACGATATTGTCGAGCATGGGTGGAATTCTTTGTCTCGTGTACAGCAAATCGGGGTGAAGTTCTTCGATGAATTCTTACAGGGAGTGTCTCGTCGAGACTCAGAGATTATTGCCGAGACCGTGCGTGACCATGCCAACAGGGTGCGACCCGAAGCAGAAGGCAACATTGAATGTGTCATCGTCGGAGGCTATCGACGAGGAAAAGAAATGAGTGGCGACGTGGATGTCATCGTTACGCATCGCGATCCGACTGTCACCGAGAGCCTCATCGTTGATCTCGTGGCTAGCCTTGAGACCGAGAAATACGTTACACATACATTGTCCCTTCACTTGACAGCCACACACCGCGACCAACAAACCCTCACGTACCGAGGAGACGAGCCTGGCAGACACTTTGACTCTCTCGATAAGGCGTTAGTCGTCTGGCAAGATCCCGAGTTCGACAGGTCCCTTAAGAAAAATCCGAATACACATCGTCGTGTGGACATAATCATATCGCCTTGGCAGACCGTCGGTTGCGCCATTCTGGGTTGGTCAGGAGATACCACCTTTGAACGAGATCTGAGAAGATACGTGAAGAAGGCGCACGGATGGAAGTTTGACTCCAGCGGCGTGCGTCAGCGCACCGCGGGAGGCCGAGTGATGGATCTGGAGGAAGGAGGAGAAACATGGCAAGAGCGAGAGCGATTGCTCATGGAACGACTCGGCATCGGATGGAGGCCTCCTCATGAAAGATGTACTCGCTGAGAGAGTGCAAATTTCTTAGAGATGTTCACTCTTCACGCGATCGCATACAACGGCAAAGTAATTACACTGGGTCTGCTTGATGACTTAAGTCTTTCATGATTCTACGACCCAATGAATACGCCTATCTCTCATGATTATTACTTCCACGCGAACCCCGTCTCATGGTCGGAAGGGCGCTGGAATCACTTCGATCTTCATTACAAGTAACGCTTACACCGACTAGACCCAGACCCCACCCAGACCCCACCCAGGATACTTCTTCGAACATGAGCCTGGATCCTTGAAAACAAAGCGGTGATTGTCCGCCTTGACGCATCGTGACCAAAAGCGAGACTTGCGCTCGACTTCCAACTAACGAATCTGAATAATCTGACATCTTGCTAAACGACGCGTGCAAATTACAAAGGCACAAGTCGCCAGGAGACAGCACCAATCATACGAGAGAAAAACAATCCAATATTCTTATAATGTACTGAGCTAGCGTGGAAAGTTGGTCATCGATGTTAGGCATTCGCGACATGGGACGTAGACGGCACGATCTCTCGTGGTGCATGTTTTCGTTGTGCTTACGAAAAATATCCCCTGATGTATCGATGAATAAATATCCTGAAAAATGAATTTCATCTTTAGTTGGGTTCACTTCCTACGTCTGACTGAACCCGCGACCGGCCGAGAAAAAGAAACCGACAAAAGTGTAACGAACTACAAAAAAAGGAGCACAACCGCCGGGATTTGAACCCGGGATCTTCCGTTCACTGGTTCAAGGAGGAGGAGACTAGGAGACGGACGCCTTACGACTAGGCCACGGCTGCCTTAATATGAAAGCGCTAAAAGTTGGCGTTGTATATTAAAGGGGCCAATTTGGCGTTTCGCCAGGCCCAGTAATGCCATTCTAGAGCTTTTCTTCCTCCTAAATATTTGTTTTTCGAGTGCGGCGCGCCACCAGCTGAAGAGGGGCCCTCTGCGAAGCTTTGTAAGAGGTCCAACCAGAATGGCAACCTTATCCTAGCGTGAAATGACGGGATCGTTTTCGCCGCATAAGTTGCGCCATTGCACGGAGATGTCATCTAGCCCTTATTGCGGATAGAATACCAGGGTGCAAATCAGCTCTCAAATTTGCAAGGCATGGTTGTACCTAAGACTTGATAGTGACTGGAAAGCTGGTCATACGTGTCAGCGGCTACAGATACGTGTGATTTTCGACGGGCATACGGGTACGCTTGCCGTCTCCGATGCATGTCTCTAGACTCTCTGGCATGCTGGTTCCATTTCATCGAGGTCATTTCAATTGAAGATTCATGCTCGAGGCATACATAATCAAGAATGTCATACGCCTTCATGGCCAGATCACGTAGCACGGCTAGCGATATATACCAGAACGGGGGTACAGCGAAATGGGAAAAAAAAGGTTGATACAAAAAATAGATACATATCGTCACAGACATCTCAGCGAATCATGCAGCAGAGAGGCGGAAGAGCGGAATAAGAAAGAGAGAGGCAACAACATCATCACAAAGACTGGTGGCCCAATGCATTGGGAGACTTCATTGCCCAGGATTTCTTGAGCTGGCCATCTCTCCGTAACGTCCACGACCTTGAGTCGTGTCATAAGCGTTCAAAACTCGCATTTGGCCACCATCGTCGGCCTGCGAGAATGCATAGCCGCGCTGCTTGCGCATACGCTGGACCTGACGGACCTTGCGGATGGCTTTCTGGAACTGCTCCATGCGTGGACGGTAATCCTGGACGTTGTACTTCTGGATCTCTTGCACATGATGATAGTGCTGAGGATAGTACATGCGCTTGGCATATTTCCAGGCAAAATCACGCATGAGACAGATGCACGGCAAGACAATCGCCATGAGATAGAAGACTGGTGTTTTGAAAAGGAAGGGAATGGTACCATAGTACTCGCGAGAAAATCCAATGGCAGGAGCAGCAAACCCATAAGCGGGGAGGAAGGCGAGCCAAAGAACCATGGAGCCGGGGATGGCGATGAAGTGATACTTGGTCCAGATGTTGGAAATCAGAGCAGCCTTGCCGAGCACGGTCGCAAGGACAGCAGTATAGAGGGCTTCCCCCCAAACCCAATGGCCGGCCACTTTGCCGTCGCTCATCGGTAGATCCCAGAAGAAAATCAATTCGGAGACAAGATAGAGGAGCAGGGAGTGGAAGAACCCATTGAGCACCCAAGCCCAGAAGCTGTGTTTCTTGAAGAAGACGCCCTTCTGGCCAAGTTGATAGAGCTGGGGATAACGGTCCAATAAACGAGCCGAAATGAACTGATCGAAAATTCCCATGGCGAAAGGAGGCAAAACGGTGAAAAGCACGTTATAGAAGGACAAGGTCCAAGATTCGTAAATAACTTCACCAGAGAAGGCGTTTTGGAATGAATACTAATCAAATGATTAGACACGCGAAACGCGGCTCGAAGATAGGGGTCACGAGAGAACTTACCCAGAACTGTGTCATGTACAATGTGATGTTCTTATAGAATGAGTAGAGAATGACTCGACTGATACGAGAGTAACTCCAGGCACCATGCACCAGCAGTAATTTTCGGAGGAATCTGAACTGCGCAATCGCCACATCGGCTGAACGAGCAGCTTGAAGACCCTCCATACCGCTGATACCAACACCAACGTGGGCGGCCTGGATCATGGAAACGTCGTTTGCACCGTCGCCAATCGCCAGAAGCAGCGACTTGAGGTGACGCTTCACCAATTTGACAACCAGCGCTTTCTGAAGGGGAGAGACACGACAACAGACGACCGCCTTGCACATAACAGCAAGATCGAGGAATAGCTTTTCCATGTCCTTCTCCAGAGCGAATGTCAAGGACTTGCCATCGATGACCAAGGCTAGAGGCTCGACGTCGCCTGACACAGCTTGGCTTTTGACTGCGTCCATCTTGGATTGAAGGTTCGCACGCGTCGCTTGCGAGGTCTCCTCGTTCACAATTAGAAGGGTCATGTCCTCCGAGATGAGCTTGCACGACATGCCAATATTGATGGCAGTCTCCTGTCGATCACCGGTCAAAACCCAAATCTTAATGCCAGCAGTTTGCAAGGTGTGAATAGTGTCTGGAACACCATCCTGAAGACGATCTTCGATCGCGGTGGCTCCCAAGAGATACAAATCTTTTTCAATAAGCTCTGCTGCCTTGTCCAGCTCGTCAGCACGAGTGCCTCCAACAGTCGTATTGGCAGCATTGAAGATTTGATTCCAGCGCTGATACTCGTCCTCGGGAACCTCACGCATGGCGAGACACAGGGTTCGCAATCCCTCAGAGGCATACTCTTCAAGGTGTTGAAGGGTCACCTCGACAGTTGGGTTGTCTGGGTGCAAGCGTTCTAAGATGACCGTGTCGGCACCCTTGCAGTAGATTCGCACCTTGCCATCCGGACAACGGAAAATGGTTGACATGCGCTTTCGGGTTGAATTGAACTCGCAAACAGCAAGTAGTTCGTATTCCTGCTCGACACCGTTTGCGGTGAAGATCACTGATCGTGGCCTGCGGTTGGTGAAGCGATATCCCAACATCGCGGCTCCATCGACCAAAGCACCCTCATCGGGAGAAGCGGCCTGGTACTTGATCTGGGACGGATCGTCGCCTTTCCATTCGGGAATGACGGTGTGGCATGTCGCTAGAAGGGTAAGGAATTGTTGAATTGCCCCCTGTGACGGGTGGGAGACAAGATTCTTGCGAAGAGCCTTGAAATCGTGGATGCCATATTCGCCATCATCGTCGGCGATAGCTCGACGGTCTTCCGAAACATCATCTCCATATTGAATGCCCGCAATTGTGCATTGCTTGAACTCCATCATGTTGCAAGTAAGCGTACCCGTCTTATCGGAGAAAATGTACTCGATCTGACCAAGCTCTTCCACCAAAGATGACGTGCGGCATGTAGCAGGTGTATCGGTTTTGTCATGGTACATATCCAAGTCAGAATTAATGAGGAAGGCCTGGAAGTATTTGACGATCTCGATCGTGACGAAAAGAGAGATGGGTACCAAGTTTGAATATAGGACCCAATAAGTGAAGATATCCATGAAAAATTGCTTCACTGGGTTGATGGATCCATAATCCAGGTAAGCGAGCTTGTTCGATGCTGTTTGCCGGACGACAAGGTCACCAACGGAGCTGATGACGCTCAGAGCAACCAGAATGCTGACGAGCATGAGAATCTGGACGTTCACCATGCGCTCAACAGCAGTCCGCTTGATGGGTGTAGCGGTCGCGTTCCGCATCAACTTGGTCTCATGTCCGGTAAAAACCACAATGCCATGAATCCATGGCGTATTTCGCAGGGTTGCACCTCGGAGCAGTAGTTGATCCGGTGCCAGCGAGAGTTCCTTCTCGCCGCCTCCGACATTCATCGTCAATGTCGCCTCGTAGGTGTATAGACTACTGTTTGGTTGCTCGGACCGAACGCGACCGCTTAGGCGGCTGAGATCACTGGGGCTGACCAGATGGGCGGTCTCGGGAATGGCTTGCTTGATCTTCAAGTTGGTTTCGCCGTCAAGATTTGCCGTTTCGATGTAGCATAAACCTTCGGGCTCCGATGAGGCCAGCAATACCAAGTCTGCGGGGAACGGTTCTTCAGACTCGACTCGGACCACATCTCCCACTGTCACGTCCACCCATTTTGTCTCGTGGAAGGAGGAGCCCTTGAGCACTTGGGTCTTGGAGTAGTTCAACCCTCTATCGGACACTCGACGTTTATAGTCTTCAACTAATTCCTTGATGGCCGACACTAGCAACACAATAGCCAATGGAACGATCGTCGTGAATCTGTTTGTCGGAGAGACGGTGGGAATTTGTTGCAAGACAGCGGTGAACAGGAAAAAGAGATTGGCATATTTTGAGAATTGTTCGAAGAGAAATTTCGGGACAAACGTGACAATGTTATACTTGGCGGTTGAGACGTGATTGCTGATGAACTTGTGTACTGCATTCGCCGGCGCATTGTTGACTTGAATAATGCGAGGACCCAGGCTTGCGGGATCGACTTTGCGACGCCCAAACAGAGAGGTCAAGCCAGATGCGCCGGCCTTCTTATGCGGTTTCGGAGCTGCAGCCGGTTGCCCTGTACTGTCCACGGTCGCTCGCCTCGCGCCAGCCTCCGTTAGTGGCAAGTCCATTTCTGAGTATTGCGGACCCATCCCGAACATGTATTTGGCCCTCCCCACTAAGCCGCCTCCCAAGCCGAGAATGCTATTGCGCTCGTTCGCCTTTCGGACATGGCCTTCACTGGGGATTTGCGGCTCGAACGGATCGTCATAGTAGCTTCCGCCATCGTGGTATTGGGCGTGATCATAGTGGGAATCATAGTGGTCCAGATTGGAGTCGTAGCGGTCTATCGGCTCTTGCCCATAGGCGAGGTCGGAGTGCGACTCTGACCGATACCCTGCCCCATGTGACTCTTGGAGAAATCGGCTCTGAGGCGCATTCCCTGAGGTACCCGAGGCATAGGAGCCATGTTGTTGGACCTGGGCGCCGATGAACTGATCGTTGGATATTGATGGACGGGATTGGTTGCTGTGCTGGTTGATAAACTGCGGTAGGTGCTCATCGCTAACTGGCGGGGGCTGACCGGTATTATACACCGGCCCCGGGCTCGGACTCGAGCTCAAGAGCAGATCATCATCGCCAGCGACATGTTCGGGTCCAGGTGGCCGACCACTGGCCATGCTGCCGCGGGGAGAGCTGACAGCTTCAAAGAGTGCAGTGGAGACGATGCCCCTGAGGCATTGAGCGGATCGCGATTACGTTGGCAGGATATTTGCGCCCGAGATGACGGGCGGCGAGACAGCGGTTCACGAGCTCAAGAAGAGGACTCTTTTAGTCGGGAGGAGGACCAAGGAGAAGTTCTGACGATGGAGGCAACCACGGAGGAAGTGGAAGGTGGACAAAATGAGACCGGAGGAGGCTGAGCAGGCAGTCGTAGTCTGGTTAGCTCTGGGCTCTTGTTTCCTCCACCCGAATAGAGTCGATTCGTTGGTTGAGTGCTGGTTGACTTGATCCCGTCTGGGCCGCGTCGTCCCGCTTTTCTGGCGCGGGCGGTAAACCACTTCCAGCAACGGATCTACGCTGCTCGATTGACCCGATGCTGCGCAACTTTGTACGTACGCTAGGCTGAAAAG
This sequence comes from Penicillium ucsense, assembly GCA_014839625.1. Taxonomy (NCBI): domain Eukaryota; kingdom Fungi; phylum Ascomycota; class Eurotiomycetes; order Eurotiales; family Aspergillaceae; genus Penicillium; species Penicillium ucsense. The sequence goes on along the minus strand of WIWV01000010.1, from coordinate 296,234 downwards.
GAAGAATCTGCTTGGCTTTCTTCGAGAGAAAAATAAGCTTACTTTACTATTATTTACTAGTGACTAGGGACAAATGCTTTCCCGTCCTGGTTGTCTAAACAGGCACTTGAATTCATTCTTGTTGTACTGTGCATTGTCAAATCATCTATATACTGAGTACTACGAACTGAAGGCACCTATCCTTGATTCCTTATCCTTTACTTCACAGATACCTAAGATTGTATAACCTCTTATATGTTCTCCGACAGATCGACCGAGAGCAAATACTCTACCTACGTAGGTATCAGCCAATTTGCGGGATATAGGTATGGGAAGTCAGTACGGCCCGTACTATCGGCACTACGATATATCGGAAAAATCTTCACTTGCAATCTCATATCCTATCTACTGGAGCCTGAAAGTCATTGTCCAAGCGTAGTACGGGGTGATGCCCGCAAATTCCCCCAAATAAGAGGCTTATGTGTATTCAAATACAATGTTTAAACTCCAGTCCCAGGTCATAAAAGCTCTAATAATACATTCGACACATGATGGTTCGTGATTGCACTTAGCGGTCATTCTCGGCGCGAGATTCTTCGGCCATTCCCCTCTTCGCTCGCAGGGCCAGGTCAGCTTGCATCGCCCTGTCGATCTGAGCATTGAGATCCTTGACCTTTTCCAAGGCGACAGAAGTACGCGTCACGATTTCTCTGGCGTTGATGGTTGCACCCGAAAACTTGTTCATGAAGCACATCTCTCCGCCATTGTTGATGCCGATGACCAATTCACCTTCGGAGGCCTGCTCCTCCTTCAGTGTCGCATCGACAATGATGTTCTTGCTCTCGTTGAAGGCGAAAAAGGTGACGGAGAGGGGCTTATGGGTAATGTTGAGCGCCACGGGGACTCGTTCCTCGACGCCGTACACAACGACTTGACCATCACGCACGACAGCATCTGGGCGGCGAAAGTGTTGGAGTCCGGTCATGACAGCAATACAGGCGGCATCAGTCAGGTTTCCGTCATATGCGACAACGTGCACATCAGCACGGATGCTCCAGCAGCTCACGCCTTTGAGGATACACAAGGATTCGGTGTCGAGAGCGTTGGAGTGGCGGATGACGCTGTCGAGGACATGCGTCACATACGATTCAACATCGTTGGGTCTGTTGAAAGAGATATATATCATTAGTCAGGCCAGATGAAACCCAACGAAGGCGAAGTTTCGTGCACCTACCGACCATTCTCCCACGCGGGGGAGCCCATTGCCGAAAGCTCTAGGTTGATGTTGAATAGACCGTCGAAGGGACGCTCATCTCGTGGCTTCGTGACCTCAGCAGAGATGCGAACAATGATGCTGAAGTGATGTCAGCAACAAGAGGAAAATGTGGCATGGCTGTGTAGAAATTATCAGATAGGGCGCAACCTCTCATACCTCGTATTGCCCAGCTCCAAGTTCACATGTCCGTATTCGTCCCCAAATGAGATCTTCAGGGGACGGAACTGGTCTGGTGTGCGTCCATCGAGGCGGGAGTCCTGTCGCAAAGCTTCAAGAATGAACTCGCGCTCTGCGATTGAGAGAGGGGCTTCTTTCGACATTGCACGAGGAGCAGCTGGTGCCGAAGAGCTTTCGGGGGAAATATCCTTCGGCCATTGGGAAGTTATTTTCGATGGTTCTGCCGTTGCGGGCCACATTATGCGTGGATTTTGGGGGGCGGTGAAACCAGGAAGAAGAAACTTTGGGAAGGCGGTGATGAGCAGCGAGACACGAGCGCTGATGGGCACATGCAGTCTGGAACCAACCTTCAATTATCCTCTTTAGTGACGAAACGCCAAGATGACTACAGGTATGCTTAGAACAGTGCCGGAGCAATGCGCGAGTATTTTGCACGGAGAGCTTACAATCAACAGCCCACAGACCTACTTTCGACCCAGTACGACTTCCAAGCACCGATTACGTTCGCGCCGGTAAATTAACTGACTGACTTGATGATCTATTTAGGCGCAAGGAAAGGAAGCTCTTCGAGGACCGGCCTACCACCAGCGCCTCCTTCCGGCTCACACTCACTTGAAAGTCCGGTAAGATCATGCTGTGATCAAGATTTCAGTTACTTGACTCTCACATCTTTGCCGTGAAACAGACAACCTGGCCAAGGTGGTGATGCCGACCACGAAGTCCGCGACTTGCGCGCTGAGCTCCTGAGGGCTGAAGCTGCGCACTTTGCCAAGAAGAATGGTACACCAATTGAAGAATCAACCTCAACAGAGACAACAGCTCCCAAGCGCCATCTAGAAGGTCCATCCGCGGATGCCGATGCCGAGCTCGAGGAAGATCTAGAGGCCAAACGTCGACGCATATTGGAGGAAACGCGAGACATTGATGCTGATTCTGATGGATCAGAAGAAGACAGCAGTGAAGAGGAAGATAGCGATGACGAAGACGAGGCGGCTGAATTGATGCGGGAATTGGAGAAGATTAAGAAAGAACGACAGGCACAAAAAGAGAAAGAGGTTCGTCAATCAAAGACGGAAGATCTTCCTTCCTGCAGCGCTATGACGTGGTTGCGGGAACTAATTTGGATAACAGGAACAAGAAAGAGCCGCACAAGAACAAGAGCAGCGAGAAGTGGATATTGCGCGAGGGAATCCTCTGCTTAACTCTCAAGATTTCAACCTCAAGCGACGGTGGGACGACGATGTCGTATTCAAGAACCAAGCTCGGGGTACAGAGAAGAAAGATGGCAAGGAATTCGTTAATGTAAGTTATTGCCAACACTCAGACATACAACTGCATGTTAACGCACTTCGCAAATATAGGACTTGCTGCGATCCGACTTCCACAAGAGATTCATGGTATGTTCACGTCACATTTTGAATTTGACTGAGGGAAACAGGCCCGCTGACCCTACTAGTCCAAATACGTTCGCTAGATCATTCAGGTTCGACAGTCACATAAGAGTAAAATCATGTGGGCGGTCTGTCATAGACAAGCTCTACAGAGTGCTGTTCAAACCTTAGTCATTCAATCAACCATAAGGTAGTACGCAAGGCTTCGCAGCATCATTAACCATCAGAAGAGCATTATTATATTGTACTGCAAAAGGCAAGACAGATGACGAAGCGCAACGAATCCCATATACAACCTTTCGATATCGGGGGGGTCGAGTAAGAACTAACGGGATTGATGAGCGTTGCTGAGTAGCAAAATCTTTCTGTTTGTCTGTTGCTACAATTATCAGTGTCTCATGAATCTATTCTGCTATTTCTACTTACATCAGCCTGTTTCCGTAGGGTAAGACACCCGGGTCCTGACATGGGTTGTTTACCTGGCCCTGGGCCCTGAGCTGAGTCCGACACTCCACTTACCACGTCATCTCTCCCGTCACCCGTCCTCGCCGGCTTATCGCTGTACTTTACCACCGACCGCCCTCCGTGCCGCCCGTTCCACCGCCATTTTAGCGTCCCGAAACTGCCGTCGACATGGATAACCAATCATCATTCCTACCAGCTCAAGCTCGCTTTCGTCAGACCGATTCGACCGAGCCTGAATTCAATCCGCCAGCCGAAGACATCGACGCATTTGCGGCAGAGCTTGCTCGAAGACTGTCGCGCCTAGAACCTATCTCGGCCGAATCCTCATATTTCGAGGACGACAGTTCAGACGACGAGGAAGAGATTACCGACGAGGAACTTCCTACGGACAAGTCTGCCACGAACGAGGAGACTCCCACCGAAATGGCTCCTCAGACAACAGTGAAGCAGCTGCATGGTGAGTGCTCGCAGTCAAGTGACGGGCTGATAACGCCTCAGTCCGACATCGAACCGTCACATTCAGCTGACTTTGCTTTGATGGAACGTAGAACGACTCGACCACAATGTGTCTCAGCTCGTGCAGCGCTTCGAGAACATCCTGGCTCTTGCAGCTGTAAGTCTAGTACCCTATTCATGAGAGACATCGCTTTACTTTGTACCTGGGATTCCCCGCTGACTGGACTTCTTCTAAGGCCGAGAACACCAGCCACACAGCGACGGCTGTGGAGGAGAACCAGATGGAGGTGGAGTCTTCTGCCTTGGTAAGGAAACCCGGCTTTTGTCTGAGCGGTTGCGTCGATCGTACAGGGGATGTGGCTTTGCTGGAAGCTTCCTCCATAGATGATCACATTCAGTGACTGACTTTGCTTTGATCTGTCACAGGTCCGCTCCGCCGAAGATCTCCTGGCCATGAGTCGAACCGTCAAGGAAATGTGGTTCTTTGGCAACCTCGACACTCTCGGCGAGGACGACCATGATCGCGAGCGCAATGAAAAGCTCGAGGAGAGTGTTCGCGCGGTCGAAAAGGCCGTGGACGAGGGCGTACTGTCGAAGCTTGTGCCCAAGGAAAAGAAGAAGTGAGACTGAGTGCAGAGTGCTCATGCTCTCATGCTCTGCCAGAGACCGCGATCAGCGCTCTCTTCACTTCGCTAGCATCGTTCTGGCATGTCTTCGGGTCTACGGACCTCATCGGCGTTTGGGACTGGGGGGGGTGAATCTTGGGCGTTCATGGCCATGCATTTTGAAGATACCCGTGGCTACCTAAAGGAGTCACACTCTGCATCGTCCAATTGATTTTTACCCGAATCGTGTATTGCAATCATTCGTAGAGTGTTGTAGTTTTTTTTCCTGTTCTTCCAGTCGGCAATCAATGACGGAGATGCGATAAGCGATAAGACCGGCTGCTCGACACGTCCCGAGATTTCGGCCATCTCCACTTTGACGCGTTCAGCCCTGCCCGGGGGGGATCTTTGACGTGCGATCAATCATTGCAGCTATTCCGTTGTCCTCGCCGCGATTTCAAGTCCACAAACCAGTTCCTGTCCTTCATCACTAACAAAACTTCGTCCCTCGCATTCTCTCATAGTCCAACTCTCTGAGATACCTCACAATGCCACCCTCAACAACGCACCAAATACCCCACACCCTGCCCCTCACCCTCATCGTCGCCACCACTCCCGTTCGCGCCGCATCCACCTCGTCTCGCAATGAAGCAGCGACACGACTTGGAATCGGTCTCAAGGGAACCCTGCCGTGGCCGCGCATCAAGACCGACATGTCCTTCTTCGCTCGAGTGACCTCTCGAGCGCCAGCCGCGGGTACGACCAACGCCATCATCATGGGTCGCAAAACCTACTTTTCGGTGCCGAAGCATCTCCGCCCACTGGCGAAGCGGATCAGTGTGATCGTCACGCGGGATACCACGGGCTCTGTGCGCGACGAAGTCATGAGAGATCTGGAGGCGCGCAAGGCGAAACTGGCCGAAGCGGCGAAAGTCAAGGCGGAGTCGGTATCACCGTCGGAGTCTACATCGAGAGATGTCGGCGATGAGCCGGTAACGGATGCGCTCGTGACGCGGAGTCTGGAAACGGCTCTTTCGGAGCTGGAGGCATCGTATGGATCGTCTGGAAAGCTGGGAAAGATCTATGTGATTGGCGGTGCGGAAATCTACGGCCTGGCTTCTCGATTGAAAGTCGTTGATGGACAGGATCGAAAGAGACCTGTGAGAATTGTCTTGACGAATGTCGTACGGAAAACCGGGGGTCAAGGCGATGCTGCTGCTGCTGCTGCTGCGACGGAGGGGTATGAATGCGATACTTTCTTTCCGGTGGAAGGGCTCGGGACAGGAACGGAATGGCGAACGGCCACTTCTGCAGAGGTCTCTGAGTGGGTGGGGGAGACGGTGACAGGGGAATGGATTCGAGATGGTGACGTCGAAGTGCAGATGGTCGGCTATGAGAGGGCGGACTGAATGTTTACAGAGGAGATTGCGGTCGGGCTAGGTGGTCATTGAAAAGATGGATTCACTTGCACACTTGGCCCAGAGAGCAAACAGAGACAAGCGAGTCCTCATCGAGAACCAACTCCACGTCAGAAGACAATCACATATCCTGTTACTCGCAAACCCCACCAGGGTCTCCAAGTCTACCAAAATGGGCCTGACTTCTATCATGCAAAGCATGTCACCCAATTCCATCTACCAGATGAAGGCCACCTGCCACCTGTCTGCGTACTACCCATCGCAGCTCAAGTTGATCAGATGGATCTAGTGTCAGGAAACTACGTTAAGAAGTGGATGCAGCGGAATGGACGAGCAGAATCATTCTCCACATTGGACTGTAGTCTCGAGATCACAATAAATTTCCAACAAGGTTATCATTAAGCTCTCAAACAGGACTATCAAGGATTGGAAAAGCATCACTGAATCTGTCCCTGAGATGGAGAAAGTACAATTTGCCAAGTTAAGCGGCCAAAAAAAAATGTCGCGCTTTTGATCTTACTCACAAGGGCGAGGTCAATTGACAGCCGCGTCATTTCGCCGACGCTTTATCGAGCTAACGTTGCGGCTCAATTTCTAGCGCCGGACGTGGAGAACTGGAAATGAGTGGAACTCATCGGGGCCGTCACAAAAAAGTGGGTGCAGTGGGGTGCAGCGGGGCGACGATAGAAGTAAACTCGACGTCCACTTTGAGAATATCTACTACTGTTCGAGATGAGGCCAAGGGCAATGAAGATGTGGACCGGACGGACATGTTCAAGATGGAAACGTATAATGAATTAGTCTTTTAAGTGTATTGTCTATCCGAGAACAAGCATGAAAACAGCCCACTCGAGATCGTCAGGGAACCGAGCCTAGATCCTCGTCGTTTATAAACCTCGAAAAGCCACCAACGCCGTGTGTAATCACTTCGGAACAAGAAATCTTATGTAGCACTTTTGAGATGGCCTAGTAGCATGTGTATCCACCGTCAATGATACAGTTGGCGCCAGTCATGAACTTGGATGCATCCGAGCCTAAAAACACACAGAGGCCATTCAGCTCATCGACGTTACCGAGACGGTTCTGAGGAGTCAAGGATTTCCAGATCTTCTTCTGGGCCTCCAGGGCGGGTACCCGGTTCAATGCGGTGTCCATGTATCCGGGTGAGATGCAGTTGACTCGAATCTCGTTCTTGGCCCATTCCGCAGCCAGAGACTTGGCCAATTGAATGACACCGGCCTTGGAGGCATTGTAGCAGCTCTGTTCTTGTGGGTAGTTGACAATGGTACCCGACATGGAAGCAACCAGGATGATGCTACCGGGCTTTCCAGCCGCGATCATGGTTCGGCCCACCGCTTGGGACATCAAGAACGATCCGGTGAGATTGATATCGATCAGCCGGCGGAACATGGCCACATCGTAGGTCTCCGCCTTGATGTTGGAGTCGGCAATACCGGCCGAGTTGATCAGAACATCCGGGACGCCGTACTTCTCCACACAAGCCTGGACGGAGGCAGTGATAGCAGCCGCGTCACGCACATCCACGCGGTAGAAGGAGATGGGCAGCCCGGTCTTATCGTGGAGCTCAGCAGCCGCCTCGTCTCCGAGTTCTTGATTGGCATCAAAGATGACGATGTTCTTGGCGCCGGCCTCGGCACAAGCGCGAGCCATGTGGTTACCGAGACCACGGGCGCCACCAGTAATGATGACCGTCTTGCCGAACATGCTCATGTTGCGCATGGTCTTGGGCATCTGCTCGTATACATCGCGGGTGAGGGGGTCGACCGTCTCCGGGTCGGGCCATGATGATGATGTGTCCCGGAGAGTGGTGGTGTTGACAGGGAGAGTGCGCTTGTGTGCAGAGCTGTGGCCCGCATCGTAGTCGGTGACGGGCACTTCTTTTTCAGGGATGCGGTTCTTCTGGTCTGTGATCTGAAGGCAGTTGGCCCGGGTGGTGGAAAAGTGGTTGGTGGGGAGGCGAGTGACAGTAGGAAGAGTGTTACGACCTGCCCGGCAGGTGCGAAGGAATTGACGAGCTACGGACATGTTGTGTAGATTTGTGTGTGTGTACAAGTGCGTGGATGTGGCGATTGGTGAGAGTATCGTCTTTTGACAGGAGACGAGTGTGGTAGAGGCCGGTAGATGAGGCGGCTATGGGAGGCTATGGGAGGTACGTTGACAAGTCAGAAGGATGAGAAGGGGTATCACGAAGAAGAGTGATTGATGATGGAGGAAGAATGGCAGCATCAGGCCGGGGGAACGATGGAGTTGAATATAAGTAGTTGACACCGTCCAAGTAATGCTTCGCACACCGCAAAGTGTTGACCGGAGACCGAAGATTCTGTACGGACCGATGCAAAAATTCTCCCAGCCAGATCAGGAAATATCCAAATTATCAGAAAAGCAAAACACGACCGGATTCATCATCCTGGAAGTAACAAAATCAGTCGGAGAAGTAGAGGAATCCGCCAGGAGAGTTGGCAGGAGTACACTCCTGGAACCTGGACTCAGACCGCATCAGCCCTCTCTACCAGAGGTACCGGGCCAAGTACATCAGCATTGCGGAGAACAAAGCTCAACTGCAGCCGGAAACCGCGGGTAAGTGGATCCGATCTGAATCGGGCTGGGGTCATGTGCACATTCCTGCCGGTGGGAGGGGCGACTGGATCAAACAGCTTGTGCCTGACTCGAAGTACCATCGCTAGGATCGTTGGGAGGGAGGTACACGCGGATTAGGGGCTGCAAGACCTAAAATTAGTGCCAAGACCCGAGACCGTATAAAGGGGGGACTATGGGACGGGGATCAAAAGCCGAATGAGTCTAAGAGAAAAAAAGCAAACCTTAAAAGATCAAACGGACATGGAAAGAATATGATAAACACCCCAATAGTCAGAAACAGAACAGTGGCCCTCCACTCATAGGGGAAAGTGCTGATCGTGTCTCATGAAAGATCGGTGAACGAGGCGGTTTCCAGGCCCCGAGGGTAAGGGGAAAAGGGCGGGTCTAGGCTTTGATTCTGTTATACTCGCCATGCTAATCTACACCATAGTGACCGGAAAAACCGGGCAGTGTTCAAGCTCCAAACAAACAGCCTTCAACTGGACCTGAAATCTCTAAATGACGTGAGCTCTTCCCCAGTGACTAGCTCATCACATATCGATGCAGTATGTACGCGGCCCCTGAGGAACGGCCAGGATCCGACCTCGGCGTGGGAAACTTCTGTCATCGGTTGATATGACCAAGCCGTAAGCACGCCTCTGCAGGTCGGCAATTTTTTTTTTCGGCGGCAAGCCAGGGATCAGATTAAATCAAAAACAATAAGAATCATATAATCTGCGGCAAAGACAACCTCCAGAACTGTTGACCGGGACGCATTCGGAATTGTCAGATGACATTCCCCCTGCACCAATGGTATCTGGGAGGAAGAAGAAAGAGGGAAACAATCAAGGGAAAAGAAATATAGGGAAGAATAACGGGAATCTTCACCCAGTGGAGGTAATGGGGGTCGAAGAGTGGCTAGACCCGGGATCACCGAGTTTCCAGAAATCAATATATCAAACACCAAATCTTAAGCTACAAGGTCGCCATGAATTTCAATCCAGACGGGAAGAATCTCAGGGCTGTTTTTTGCCAGATCCAGCCCGTGGACGATTCCATCTGAGCCTAGGAACCTGAGTTCCAACTATTAGAAGGTAGGTACACAGTCAGCTGACGAAGCCGAGAACTTTTACAGGAATGTGCTTTTTTTTCCCACTTGTGTTCTTGCAACTCCGATCTGCCGGCCAGAGTCAATGCCGAGTACACAAGCATCTGTGGAAGTCTGCCTAGGCCAACGGCGACAGGAGTAGTAGCTCGGCAGTACTTCGCTTGTAGTAGGAGGTTTTCACAGATCCCTGCCCAACATGACCCCGTGACGACGCCCCCGTCCCATGGTTGACCTGGAGTGCGGGCCGGGGGAAGTGGAGAGTGAAGATGCGATCCAAGTGGAGTGGAACCGCCCGGGGGGGTTATGTGGATGGAGTAAGATGATTCCTCACCTGCCCCAGATTAAGGAGAGTCAGTGGCATATCTCTCGGTATATATGGTCCAGGTCGGTGTAGACAAAAACACGGTGCAGCTTGCATATTATATCACTCTATACTCAATCACGCACACAGGCATGTTGATAGGTGATACACAACCCTCGGATAAGAGTGTATTATGATTTACACTCTTTCTCGCAGTAAGTGCCAAGCATTCAACCGCTGCACTGTCTGGAGAAAGAAGAAAACGAGTGACCGGTCCAAGCTTCATACACCCTGTTCCCGGATCTTCCCCTACAGAGGGACCCAATTAAAAGAGACAGGGACCTGAGTAAATGAAGAAACAAACCACTTGCCCCTTACTGCATTTTCGCCCACACATAGTAGACCCGACTCAGGTGGAATGACCGAGACTGCTACGGATGAATAGCTCGGGCTGATGCCCGTCAAGGGAGGCTCTGCGACTAGACTACTACTGTGGGCCGGAGCTCGTACATTAGATCGTCAATTGTTCATGTAGATGTTTCAGCTCGGAATAAGTGATAGAGTCTTTGACCATTGGAAGTTCATCCCACGGGATTGAAAACTCTTCGCTTCGTCTTCTATATTCAACCACATGCGCGTGGCAGAGCTGGCCCGCTGGTTCATTTCCCATTGCATATCGATCCTCATGCATGCTCCCACATATACAACACTCACCGACAGTATGGCCTGCATTTCCTGCTAGACATTCCATGGAATCGTCTGCTACCCTCAGAAAAATAGCGTTGAGCAGGAAGTTCCTTATTTAGGTACTCGGAATTGATGTTCGCTAAGAGATAGCAGTCTCTACTCTCTACCAGATTTATAACCAGTCTCCCGGTCAATGCACTAGTTACTCGGCGTACAATGCACAGGTGCCTAGTAAGGCTAGAAAGTACCAAATTACCTAGGACCCGGTACCTACTGTATCTCATTAATTTTCATTTCAATTTATCATATCAGATCTACCCAAAGCCAATGATATCACATTCACTGGGCAGTAGGTACTAGGTAGTAAGGTACTAGGTAGTAAGGTACTAGGTAGTGGGCAGCGGGCAGCCTGGGCAGGTAGTCAACCACAAATACCTACAGAAGTACGAATCATTAATGGGAACATTTCCACTAGAAAACACCCCCCCGGCGGCGCCGCATCCGGCCCGCATCAGAAATCCCAACCTCCTGGAAACCAGTCGTCTCCTCGAACCCGGGGAAAACCCAAACTAGACACGAATCAAGGGCCTTAGCCGAGTTCTCAAGGAATGGATAGTCACTACTCACTACTACACTGGTCACTGGTCAGTAGTCGCTCTACGCACTACTACTGTCTCCCCCTTTTTTGCCGCAAGATTGGGACTGGGTCCGTGTTCGGATCAGATGGAATACTGTACTACCATGGTTTTCGGTAGCTTTGCACGTGGGTGGGAGAGCCCATAAAGTTCACCGGGTATATGCTGGGTGTAGATTGACTTAGGTTCCCATTATGTTCGGATCCATATGATCTCAGAAATATTGTATTCGTCAATCGCTTAAACCTCCTCGAGAGATGACTTCCGCCCGGGAGAAAACTCTTCTTCAAGTAGTACCACTACCCACTACCCACCATAAAGCACATCCTGAGTCCTGACTGACCGTGGTGGAATAGACCGCCAAGCCCGAATGGCCGGTTTTCAAATTTGAATCTCTGTCAGTCATACCGTAAGGTAGGAGCGATCTGCGCAAATCTCTCCAGCCACAGACATTGATGAATCGGGTCAGGAGTCCAGATAGGGATGGTAGTAGTGGAGGGATTGGAGTCAGATGACCGCCATTAGGTACTTTCCGCGGGATAATATTGAGACCGAGAAGATGACCTTGAGTACGGGTAACTTGATGCACGCTGGACGTATTTTCAACGTGAACCGCCAGATGCGCTGCCAATCTCCGTCAATGGACTCGGTGGTTTCAGCATCGTGAAACAGACCCCTCGCGGCGGGAGTACCGAGACGCATGAGACACAATCCATGCATAACATGCTTCCAGAAGCTTCGCATTACTCGGTAATAGATAGATCATGTGCGATGATGAATGCAAAATGTTGATGTAGATACAAGGTTGTCTAAATTCTTACCGAGCGGCAACAAGGAATTCAACAAGGCCAACGCCCATCAATGCGGCTCCAATCAACGAGGAAGCCAGATCGGAATAACATAACAACAAGAAAAGACGCGCCGAAGCACCTGCCCTAAAAAGCGTCAGAATGCCAGGGTACAAGAGAGAAGAAACATGAACCAATAAATACAAAACAAAGCTATGAACGGGATACATTATATTCAAGTCAGGGTCATGGCTGAGAATGCAATATGCACACTTATCGTTAATCATTCCTTCTCATGCTCCTTCATATACTTCACGAAGGCCTTCTTATGTACCAAGCCGGCGTATTGGCCATTTCGCAAGACGCAAAGATACCGCAGCCCGAGCTTGACAAAACATTGGTAGACGACATCGATGGGTGAATGTACGTCGAGGGAAATCGGTGCCTATATCCACAAAGCAGGACTGATGAGCTAGAAGTGCCAGACGCGACAACTATCCACATGCCATATGAAGACTTACCGGGTCAATGAATCGAGTGAAATCCTCGTGCACCGTATTCTCGGCCTCACTGTCATACACGGCGACCGACGCATCCATGGTCATCAGACAGAGGGTGTTCTCTTCTGCCTCGCCCAGGGAGTCGAGCGCAAATTCGAGATCGGGGGCGGGAATGAGGCCCGTCAGAACGCCATCACGAAGGATAGGCAGTCCACCATCCAGCTCACCCGCCATGAGGAGATACTCGAGCTTGGTGCGAAGTTCAGTGGCGGGTACAAAAGCAGAATTGGTAATGTCGATGATTCTGCCCCGATGAGGCGGACGAACAATGTCGCCAAGCTCGGCATCGGTAATGGGCTGTAATTTGTTGTCGAGGAAGGGGTACGAGTTCATATCAGTGAGTAAATCCTTGAGTCAGTGTCAGTACCTGATTCATCTTCAACACCGAAGCTCGTCTGTCAGGCGGGACCTCTTACATATATACTGCGTGGCTCGAGTGCGTCCGCTGTCCACTTGGCACACAATACGGATAGAGAGAACGGCAGCACGTGATCCAAGCTGCCAGTCAATTCGAAAAGGATGACAGCAAGTGTGACGGAAAGTCGAGTGACGCCGCACATAGTGGCGCCCGCAGCAACCATAGCATAGACACCAGGGGTGACACACGACTCCATTCCCGCCACATTGGGGCAAGAGTCAAACAGGAAGAAGGTGGGATTCTTGGCGACCCAGTACTGTACCGAGTGCCCAACAATTCGGCCCATCAAACCACCGACAACCATCGAAGGCACGTAGATTCCGGCAGGTACCTTGATGCCAAATGTGATAACAGTGAGAAGGCTCTTAATCACGAAAGCAACCATCAAATACTGGATGATCTCAACGATACCATCTTCGCTGGGACAAAGCCCGGTACTGGACCATGACTCTCCTTCGCAGGGACTGGCGAGCTCAAGAAGCAGCTCCGCGACGGGCAGCTTAGTGTATCGGTTCCAGAAGCTGACCGCACCCGTGAGCAAGGCGACAAGAAAGACCTCTAGCATCGGCCAACGTTTGATAGCCGGAATGCGACGGAAGGTGCGTGCCCACCAGCTCGAGGCCTTGATGAAGAGCGCACCCAAAGCACCACCGAGGACACCCAAGAACACAAAGATGATGATCTCGAAGATCTCCCAGTCGGTGCCATAGCGCACCTGGAACAAGACAATCTTGCCAGTCCCGTACGGGTTCAGGAATTTCAAGGACAATGCTGCGGCGATACAGCAGAAGAATGTTCGGAAGAGAGTCTTCGGTGGGAAGTAATAGCTGACTTCCTCTAGACTGAACAAGACTCCGCCAATGGGTGCTCCAAAAGCCACAGCCACACCGCTCGCAGCACTGGCACTGAGCACTTCTCGACGCTTGCCGTCGTTGTGATTATATTTGGAGAAGAGTCGGCAACAGATGTTTCCCACGCAAGTGGCAATGTGCACAAATGGGCCTTCTTTACCGAGGCTGAGACCCGAGGAAACACTGAATATCAACGCGACAGTCTTGACCACGAGTGTCTTCAAACCCAAATAGCCGTGCAGCACGAATCCACTATTGATGACTTTGACTTCAGCCACCCCACTGCCTGCGGCGGAGTAGTACACCATCGCCGGGCGAGGTGGGTCGTTGGGAAATGTACCATGAGGACTGATCAACGATGCGGGAGATCCAACAGTTTCACCACCGGATCCTCGTTTGGCACCACGTGCCTCGGCGCCGAGGTTCTCGTCCAGAGTCGCCAATGAGATCGAGGAGGGCACCACTGTCTTTGTAAACAAAGTCAGCGCACAGGAAATCAAAGCCAGTGCAACAACCCAAACGATGAACACAGCAAAGTCGACCCATTGGTTTCCATTGCTAGAGGCGCTGAATATTTGTGACCAAGACCGCCAATTGGTGCACGTGGCACCCTCCCCACAGCAATCACTCTTGCTGGCCCAGAAGTCGCCTGAGCAGTAGCCCAATTTCATGTCAAAGATCGACCTTTCTGTGATATCGACAAAGTAGGCGATCGCCGCCGTAATGCACCCAATGACTGCCACCAGCACCCAACCTTGGGCCCCGTCGAACCATGCCATCAGTCGCCCACGCACATCTTTGCGCTGTCGTAGCTGGCGAAGACGAGCCCCGTCGGCAATGCTGTCGTGAACCCAGTCGGTCGACGTGAATTGATCGTACCATGTCCGCTCATCGAGGAAAGACGAAGCGGTCAGCCCGTCTTTCGTGGATGGCGGTTGACTCTCCTGCTGCGGCTGTGCGTCCTCACCCGCACTTCCTCGGCGGCTGAACCGCTTTGCCACAGAATTGGCCCGACTGTGGTGTGCTGTCCGACGGAGACTTCCTGCGGTCAGCAGATAGCGAAGTGAATCCGGGCCCGACACGCCCGAGGTACTTGTATATGACCGCCGAGGTGCGCGACGCTGCGATTCCTCCCCTAGTAAACTGGTCGTCTCGCCGATTTCGAGATGGGATTCCAGGGACTGGTAGCCCGTGTGTGGTTCGTAAAGGTAGCTTTGGGCACGGCGGTAAGCAGTTGGAGAAGGGGGCGCCGTGCGGGACGAAGGAGGGGGGAGTTCGGCATCGACATCATCCTGCTCGCGCGCGGCAGAGCTCACTTGAGGCACGGAGCGAGGCATAGAGTTGCTGAGGCGGCCACTAGAAGTCGTAAATGTGTGTCACACCCGGTAGTGGGGGGTAAGGAGAATCGGAAGAATGAAGAAAAATTGACCAAGGGAGGAGCAACTGCGCCCGGTTATTTTCTGTGTACAGTTGGAGCTTGTTGAGCCGCGATCAGGAAACACGGGGCACCCGCGGCCCACATGGACGCAATATTGGGCTATATAATTACTCGGCTCGGGCAGCGCCAGATCGCTTGGCAGGCTTTATGCACTCGAAGATTGGACATGAACCACGGTCTGGTGTCTATGGAAACCTCAATGGAGACCGCTTGGGAGATTGTAGAAGAACCTCGAAAGGAGAGATCACCAAAGACGAAGACGGGGCGTGTCGAGTTTAAGACGGTGAGTCCCCGGCGAGTTGCCCCAAAGTGTCAGGCAGCTGATCGGGGGGCCGACCACATCAGGTGAGGGCGAGGGGGGTCAGCCGTCATCTCTTCGCCAGTCGCATTCCTCATCCACACCACACATCATCCGGTGCACACTCGGTCTCACTTTCCGCATGGCTGAGACATGATATCTGATCCTCGTGGAAGCAATCTGCTTGATTGGTGACCTTCTTGCCTAACGAACAGAATCCTCGCCCTTGAATTTGATCTATTCGGGGGTTTCCTTTCTGCCATAACGATCGGGTTGACGACTGCCGCTCATCACCATCCGTACAACACCCCCGGTCGCATCGACGCTTGGATCGTTGATCTCCCCCGAGATCCCCACCGATTGGAGGGTCGGAAAGATGTTCCGTTGGTTTTGCTGCACCCAAAGGACCTCACAATGGTGGCCCCCTTGCCCGCCTCAAACTTACACGTTAGTTGCGCGCATGGCTATGGATGGTCCGTACAATGTCGAATGTATGTGCTCTGCTCGGCCGAAGGAAGAAGTCTTTGATCGAGCGAGAGACAACACGAATCATGTTGTGTTGCGAGGAACTCTTTGACGCACCCCGAGCGTTGGTCAGTGATCACTGGTCACAGCTTTCTTGGAACGCAGATGAGCCTATCTCCGCCATTTGAGGTGCATCCGTGGTGGAGATCTACAATCCTGCTGGCTCCACATTGACACCTAGTACTGAGCGATCAGAAGGCGCAGAGGCTGCACCCAAGGACACCCAGTGTCACACATCATTCGTTTCCACTTTGAAGGACTGCATGCGTAGGTGGGTTTGCCGCGCATTTCGAGGCGGAACTTTTCCTCGCCTGGAAATTGGTGAAGATGATCATGAAGAGAAGACATACTCCGATCGAGGCAACTCGACAGCGAAGCGCACGATGAGTAGTTCAGCTGCATGTGAAATATGGATCTCGTAGTTGTCTGACGATCTACGTTTACAATGGTCAATGGTCCGTATGGATCGCACCACGATCAATGTCTGCGAAGGGGCCCAGCAGGGTCAGATATTGAATACCTGGCTCGCCTCTCAACTCAGTCTATCCTGACACCGCCCATAACTACCACTTGCATCAACAGCAATTCTCCTGTGCTCTGCCGCGTGTGGCTTCAAGGCTTGCACCCTCGCCCCACTCTCCGATACCCGCAGGGATACACGTTGATGGTAATAAGAATGTCCTTTACAACGATGGTTTCGATTATATCTCGCGCGCGTTGAATGATCTCAGCGCCATCTATTTGTCTTGATGCTCGTCAAAGTTTCATGTGACCAGCCCAACAAGCAGGAAAGAATGGTAGTTACCGGGGTCAACCTCCCGCCATTGCTCGTCTGTGAACACTGGACCAGTGGACAGTACCCAACAACTGGCACCCAAAAAATGCATCCCCATGATTAATCACCCAGAAAACAACATAAACGATGTCAATGAATCGATTCCCCAGAACCTCGAGAATGGTAGGACTCCTTTTAGCCGCGGTTTGTTCAAATTGTCGGACATGTCCATGTCCACACAGCCGAGTCAGGATTACAATTGGTGGAGAAACAATAAACAACCGTGTCGGGCGATAAGCTCATCGCCGCTGCTGCCCCACCTGATTCCTTTCTGTCACGGAGCTTCAACTGCACGACGTAGATATTCAACCCCGCCATTCTTCCTCACGAGATTCTTTGAAGAATTCTTCTTCATAATCATCGCTCAGAAGTCTGCCGCTTGCAGCAGTCTGCTTCAGCCATTCTCTGAAACCCCTGGCGAGATCAGCACGTCGAACTCACAAAATGTCAGCCACCGACGCTCAGGCGAAGGATGTCAACCGGTCCTATGACCAGATCATTCTCTTCGGAGACTCGATTACGGAAATGTCCTGGGACCAAAGCCTTGGATTTGGATATGGCGCTGCCCTTTCAGATGGTACGAATTGAACATAACGCTCGAGTGGAAGACATTCAAACAATTGACGCGTCTCCTCCCCGCATCAGCATATCGCCGCAAGTTGGATGTGGTCAATCGCGGGTTTGGGTAAGTGGGAAGCGCCGTTGTCATGTCGCGGCAAAACACATCCATTGACTTTTCCGACAACCCTTAGAGGCTATACCACGGCGCACGCCATAAAAATAGCCCATGAGATTGTGCCATCGCCAGATGTTGCTAAAGTCCGGCTCATGGTAGGTTCGCTCAGCCCACGTTCCGTTGATCTGCTGGTCAATTGCAATACAATGAATGCAGAAAGTAGAAGGAAGGCATGGTAACAAGATTAGACCATATTCTTCGGCGCCAACGACGCATGTGTGCCGAGTCATGTGCAGCATGTTCCTCTTGAAATCTACAAGGAGAACCTGCAAAAGATCATTCAACACCCCGCCACTCGCGCCCAGAATCCCCGGCTCGTCATCATCACACCTCCACCGGTGGACGAGTATCAATTGGAGGGCTTTGACAAATCCAAAGATACAGTTTATCCCAGTCGGACTGCGCAGCGGGCAAAGGAATATGCGGAAGCTGCCAAGGAGGTGGGAGCTTCCCTCAAGATTCCGGTGGCCGATATCTGGACTGCGTTCATGGCAGCAGTTGGATGGCAAGAAGGTCAAGCTCTGATCGGCTCGCGCGAGACTCCCATGAACAGCAAATTTGGTAGTCTGTTCACAGATGGTAAGCGAAGACGTCTCAAGTCACATCTCTTACCGTCCGTATCATGAATCAAAAACACATGCTGATCATTGAGGGAATCAACTAGGTCTGCATCTGACGGCTGCCGGTTATCGCCTCGTTTATGACGAGGTTCGCAAGACCATTCGCGCTCACTACCCTGACCAGGACTCAGATGCTCTCCCCATGCTCTTCCCCGCCTGGGGTGAAGCTCCCCGCTGATGCGCTCGAAGGTGTGATGCAACGGAAGGGGCCTTCGCAGCTCTGACCCACACTCCTTGTACTTATCGATAAGATTACTTGAGGATAGACAAAACAGGAGGTGTACTATTTCTTAGCTAATATGTCCGAGTGATCGAGTCAACATGTGCTTTCATGATAGCAAGCCAAGTCATATTTTCGCGACTGGCTGCGAGTTATTCCAATCCGGGAAAAGATGTAGAAGACTCCTTTGGTAGCTTATCCAACCCATGAAGTATTGTTTACCTGTTAGGAACTTTGTCGAGTGGATCGTGCTGCGGACCGAAGAGTGGATTTGACCGCCCTCTTCCCCTCGTGCATGACGCTGCCTCCATCGGGCAAGCTTCCCCTCTCACATCCCCGGATGACGACTGGTTGCTGATCAAGAGCTCTCTCGAATTCTCTTTTCGAATCAAGGATCTTGACTGTCTTTGACTCGGGCTCGCGCCTATCTGGTGTACTTTTACCTGTCTGTGTTCAGCTCTTCGAGACTCGTATTGCGCCCGTTGACCCCTTCGCTGCCGACACGGCCGATTGCCCGGGACCAAAGTCGAAATCGCCCTTTATAGTCTGCCTTTACCCGGGTTCTCGTCGTTGAACACCTTCTTGTCCACAAACAGACCTTTGCCACCTTTTTTGCTCATACCGTTCCCTGAGCCATCCCAAAACCGAGTTTGCTGCAAAAATCTTCACAATTTTAGAATTTCAGGCTTTTTACCTCTTGTCCCTGCCGTTGTTCCTCTCGCCCAATTGCCAAATCCCAAAGATTTCGAAGCTGTTTCCCGTCCAGCTTTCAGTTCGTTGATTCGGACGAGCGAACAAGATATCGTCGGCGGCCCGGTGGGCCGTCAGTTCCAGTGAGTTGTGACGGCGAGAGGTGGCGAACGGCGGGGGGAGGGCGTCAGGGAAAGACACAAGTTTGGCGTGAAGCACGCGCAGGATACAGGAGCGTTTGAGCAAACTCAGATCTGCGAGCCGAGAATCCCCGAATCATCTGGCCACAATCGATCCTGAAAACGGTCATTGTGCAGTCAACACGGGTTTGACGGGCTTCTCTTCTCGTCTCTTGATTCGTTGTCTTGATCACGAGTCCGGCAATGGACGCCCAGTATCCGTTTGCCACCCGAGATGACTTATGGCGAGTGTTCGACGAGCTGAAAGGACTACATGTTCGTCAATTTGAACAAAGCGAGCGGATTGCTAGGCTTGAAAAAGACCGCGAAGAGCATACTCGGCTAAAGAATGTCTGGGCTTCGTCTCTATCGCCGCTCCACTCCGCTGCGAGCGGCCCCATATCCTCAGGTACTCTTGAATCCAACAGACCGGCAGACAATCGAACTAGAGCACTCACTAATCCTCTTCTGTTAGTGTCTTCTTTCAATCCTCAAGCGGAACCCTTCAAAGGCTTCGACCAGGGACACTCGGCTACAGTGAACCCCGTAATGCCCGGTGCCGATGTGGAATATGAGCCCCGACGAGGCGCCTCACGAGCCAATAGTGTTCGATTCGACGAGAGCGCAATTCATGGGTACAATGAGCAAACCAGCCGTTCTAGTCATGAGTCTCAGATTCGCCCAGGAAGAACATTGGGAGGTCTCCCTATGACTGAGCGATCCTCGTCTTGTCGATCGGATGGCCGAATCAGCACTTCGGGGCTGTCGATGCAATCCACGAGGAGCAACAGTCTGCGCCTCGATACGAGCAGTCGCATGATGGACTCCTCTCTGAGTGTTTCGCCATTGACCCCGCCCCCGGGTCTTTTTCTGCTCGGACCCGTACCAAGCGTCATTCGTTGTTGGCTAACCATGGACTTTACCAACGAGACTCTATTATATGCTGCGGTCTGCTCGGGGTCTTTTGTCTCGTCGCTGGGCTCGAGCTTGATTCATAAGCTCTCGTTGGAGGACCAGGTCTTTCGCGATGGCGATGGCCGTTCCTCGATCAAATTGAACATGTGGCTGCCCGAGGCGAGCGTGCACGCATCGTCATCTGGTTCAAGTAGTCCCAACCCTCAGGTTCCATCCCTGACAGTACACTTTCTCGTGCACGATACTCATTCCGAGGATGAGTCTATCCAGATCATACTAGGTAGTGACGTGCTGCGTTGCCACAACGCGGATATCATGTTCTCTCAGGATAAGATGACGCTGGTTGATGAGAATCGAAGTCGCATCTCAGTGCCTCTTGTGCGCCCTGAAAAGGATTGGGTCTTCAAGCTTCTCCGCACCGCTCCCGACACCACCAACCCCGAGTACCCACAGAAGTCCCTGACTCGTCGACAAAGCTCCGTCGGCATCATAGGACAAGGCTCGCCTGGCTTCAAATACCCCCTCTCCGCTCCTGCCTCTATACGTGCCTCGGTGGGAGAAGCTGATGCGAAAAGACCTGTTCTTCAGCTTAATCCTGCTGACTCAGGAGAGGTAACTGACACGCCTGGCCCCAACGCGACGGAGCCAAAAACAGAGGCCTCAAATGTACAGACGTCGTGGCGCCGAGGGCCAAGGTCTGAGCCCAGTAACGGGAGCAAACCCAAAGCTAGACCTATGACTGTCCTGAAACCCATGAAGTCTATGACCCGTGTCAGCTCTGGTGTCATGACACCTTCGAGTCAAGCGGGAGAGGCTCCTCATTTGGAGAGTTCGCCATGGACAACGCGTCCAGTCGGCGACAGTTCTGCCAAAATGCCCTCTAAAAATCCTGCTGGCGACGCCACGGCTTTCCCGTGGCTCAACTCTTACAAATAGACAGGCTGATACACCGGCGAATCGATCGTTTCATTTATCAGACGGCCAGCTATACCTTTTTTTTTTCTTCGTCCTTTTGCCTGCCCCTGCTCATTTGGCCTTAGCAAGCGATTTTTCCCTTGTCTTACTGTTTTCTTCAAGCTTCTTACCTCTAGCTAAACAACCCAACCTCTCTCATTGGTTCGTATGATTGTCTTCGTTCTCTCTCTTCGCTTCAATCGGGAATTTCCTTGCTTTCCATAAGTTCGAGCGGGCGCTAGGATCTGACGGCTTTGGTGGGTTTCCATGGGTTGTCAGTTCGTCTAGCTTTTGATTTAGTGTTCTACGAGGGCTTCTTGGTTCATGCAAGGAATGATACATGCCACAGTCGCGAAAAGTCAGTCCAATCAATACAAAGCTGACCCGACACTGGGGTTACAGTGAAACCTGGCAATCTGGAGCTAGACAAGACCAAGACCCTGAACCTTTGCCAGCCGGAACATGATACCTGTCTAGGTTTCGTCAAGAGGAACAACGCCAGCACGCTTGATCGAGGGGCTAGTCATTGTCATCTCTGATGGGAAGAAGTGCGTGGAGACGGAGAATAATGTCTACTTGATTGTTTGTAGCAGGTCGATGCAATAGCAGAGGAAGGTCAAACTTAGACCAACATGACTCTTGTCCTGCATGCATTCCTTCAACGCCGCTTTCATGCACGCCGCAGTTGTAGTAGCAGCGTACATTTGCCCGTTCTTGTTTTTAGGGCCATCGGCATAAGGGCAAGACACCGCGAAAAACCCCAAGGCCCAGAAGCTTCCATCTCAAATTTGAAAAAATTGTGCTGCGCCGCAGTTCCGTCTCGATGGTGGCCGGATTTCATGAGGTAGTCTTCTGATTCCTCCGAAATCACATTGAATTATCAATCTTGGGTAAGAGTCTTTGGTAGACGACTCTTGTAGTCGTTTGCGCTGGATTAGGGAGAGCTTCTGACATTCAAGTTGCTGGCAAGTCAGGCTGGGTGCCTCTTCATACACTGGATCCTTCCCGGCTTTGCAGACAGAGCACGTCATGCATGCTACCGGGTCTTGATGCTTGTGCCGGTAGGTTGATAGAAAGAATTTGTCTATGTCGAAGCCTCTGTAGCCAGCTCTCTTGAAGCCGAGTTTTATAAGCTCCCAGCAGAGCTTGATATCAATTCATTGTCGCCCTCGCCACCGCTTGAGTTTAGCCAACATTGCGGACGCCGGGAATTTTTTTCTAAGATCTCGGGCTCAACGTCTATGCATATAGCCAAGGTCAGTATTGTATGATTTCCCACCGAGCTAGTGCCTGGGAAGTGACCGCTAGGTATGCCGCAGCTGGGTCCTTAGAAGTTGATCCAGTCAGCTAATTGAATGACCGAGGTCATGAAAAGGGTATATGGGGCTCACACCGCATGGTCTCGTATGCGCCTGCTCCGGTGACTGTGGCAAGACCGAGTGTACCAAGCTTAGCGGTCAGATCTTCGTCAGCTAGCCAGAAATATTTTCCAGGCCCACTACGCCATGTCGTGATTGATCGAGAATTTCCACGGTCAGTAATTGTTGCAGCTTGTGCAAGACGTGCGCATCAAGAGCCCAAATGCGATCCGAGCTGCTTTTGAAGCGGTAGTCAACTGGAACTGTCTCGACTCTGGATTATTCAACGACGGTCCAGTCAAGTCATATTGAGGAGGGTCTTGATATGAGAAATCCGCCTCTCCATGAGACAGTTATGCTGCCTCAAAGAGGAATGGGTGATCCAGAGGATTTAGGAGGTCCAGGGAATTACCGCGCCGGAAATTTCACCTCTTGAAAGCTCGAGCGCAAGGCAACGATTCTGTTCGGCGGCAGCGATCTTGAAGCTGAGATGCATACGGAAGGCACCGGTGGCCCGGCTGAGGTCACTATCAGGAGTGGGTTTGGAAAGAAGGACGCGCACAAGGCGAAACAGCTTTTGTCTGCGCGTCTGGAGTATTTCATAGAACTCATAACTACCAGGTGCGTGGAATGGATGTGCCCGGTGACAAGCTGCGGGTACATGGTAGAGTCCTCACAAGGCCCGGACAAATGTTGTAAACATCCTTCACTGAAAATTTTCCATGTCATACCGTCTTCTCTCTTCGATGAACCTACAATAGGAGCTTTCTTTCCTTAGCCTATACGGATTGGTACGTGTATCATCACTTGTATAAGGAGTCTATCTCCGTCCATAGCCGCAATTGCGATCCAACGAGGGGATAACAGAGACGCGAGACGCCAGAGTTTCAAATCTTCGAAAATGCCTCCAACGCACTCTTGGTCTCCGCTTTAGTCTCCTTGACCAGCCCACTGATCTCTTTAAACGCCTCATATCCCGCATCGCCCAAAACCTCGAACAAGACACTCTCACTCGTCGTCATCGTCGCTCCGGCGTCCCTCAGTCTCGCCAATGCAATGCCCCTCTCCTCTGCATTGATGCTGCTCACCCCATCCACGACCACATACACCCGATGGCCCCTCTCTAGCAAGTCAAGGGTGGTCTGGGTGACGCAGATATGAGTCTCGATGCCGACCAGAATGACATCCAGTGGATCCTGGGCTTTGACGGGTAATTGTTTGGCAATCTCAGGAGTGATCATTGAGAAGAGGGTCTTGTCAAAGTCGGCGCGGATATGGGGACCCGTGAGGTTGGCGGACAGTTCGGGAACGGTTGGGCCGAGTTTGGCCCGGGATTGGGTCGAGATGTAGGTTGGAATGGAGAGGATTTTCGCGGCGCGAACTAGTTTGTCGGTTGTTTGAACCCTGGATATAGAGATGGAGATGTCAGTTCAATTCTAGGTATATTCGAGTGTTTCGTGTAAAGCCTGGGGAAGGTGTATAAGATTGATGGCCGGCGACAATGTTGAGTTTGCAGTTCCGTCTGTGATGATACGCTTACATTTTCGGGAACTCATAGATAGCATTGCGAAATTTGTCTTGAATATCGCACACACTATTTCCAAAAGCCGTGGTCAGATCATCGGCTTATGAACAGGGGCATCGGGAAGTGAGACTGCATCAGTTGTAGCATGCAACCTACAACAATGCGGGGTTCCCTATGAGTTGTAGAGTGGTGTTAGCTTCGAGCCCGTCGATCGATTGATGTGCTGGCCACGTCACTTACTGATACGCTTAGCACGTGAGACAACAGACATGATTGATGCGAAACGAAGAAGTTCTTGGAGATAGATTGCACTGGTCTTGTCGAAGTCAAGTTGAACTCAGTCGATGAAGGACCGGGTGGGGAAATTCGGAGATGCGGGGAACATCGGAAATCGATGCCCGGAGTCTTGCCGAATCAAGTATATCGACTCTGCACACTCATTCTGAAGATCAATAAAGACAAGTGAGCGATCCACACAATTCATCGGTACAGATTTATTTGGAGGGCCAGTCCGTATTGAGCTTGAACTCCACAGTTTTTGATGAGCGCTCTAAGAATCACCTGATTTCTATCTTCAAACATCGTTTCTCAAAGGGAACCAGAAATCTAACTTGAACTTACGAGTCCCTGCCCGTTTCGAAACAATCTACGGAGATATTGCTGTTCATAATCATGCGCAATCTAGGTAGGTAGTCGGAGAACTGACCAGCCATTGACAAGTCCAGGGTGGCTAGAAGTACATTGTACGCGAACTCAGGAATCGACTTCATAGTCTGATGGAAAGGACCATAATGCTTCCTTCCAATGCGGAGAATCGGCAGGTCACCCCCTATTAGTTCACATGCCACATCTTTGTGTGAACTATAGCTCGCTCGCGTGGAACAAAGTTACCCAATCGCTTCTAATAGGGAGCTTTCTTCAGGATACCTCGAGAGACCCTGCTTCTTACATAGCCACATTCCTAAGAATGGCTGTTATTCCAGCGTCGCACGGTGAGCCATCGACGAATATAGAAGCAGATAGGTCACTTATGCCCGGAGAAGCCATAGTGTGTAGTCTGAGTTCTTGTTGATTCTGCATGTTGGATAGGCGGGGCGGCGGAATGAGAGTGAGCCAAGAAAGAGCAGACCCTGGTGTAAGATCTTTGCTTTATGAGAGTTCAAGGTGGGATCTTCACAGAAGCTTGTTGAGAATTGAGAAGGAGAAAAACCAAACGACCGTGCAAAGCATGCGGCAGTGAATTAATGTTCGATGTGGTCACCATGTCAGAGATGTCTGCTGTCTGTGGTGTGAGTCGAGTAGAAAGTTATTCAGTGAAGTATGCTCACTATTCCCCTAGTAGGTACGGAGACGCAAGGTAAGACCCCTAAAGCACATACGGAATCAAATGGCGTGTTTTGAGGACAAGATGAAGTACTTCAAGCAATGACAGGGACGACAGATTTCTATGGACAGTATATTCTCTGGACAGTATATTTGTTAGGACATTTGCTAGGAAAGTCAAAGAATTTGATGGCCAGTCGCAGTAACTGGCGTGTTTAAACGAGTATCTGTGTACGACAGGGTCTCCGTGTCATATATCCTTTCCACAATGCAAATTGTTCGCACTCAAGAGCCCACTTTATATACTCGAAAGGTAATGAGTGAAGTGTAATTTTCGTGACATCGGCTCCCGATTTCACCAGATCAAAGACCGGGCAGCAAGTTTAGCAAACGTGTAGCAAGTTTGCAACTGCGTAACTGTGAGTGTCCCTAGTATCCCGGGCAGAGTAGCAGGAGGTTTCTGAAGAAAGATCCTAATTCGGACTTGATTCAACCCACCCATGTCCCGGGAAGGAGGTGAAGATCGCTTGACGGCAAAGTCTACAACTTCACCTCGCGCAACTTGGCACGGCCAGAGATCCAACCGTCCTGACCCTTGGATGCAGCTGTTCGGATCGCGTATAGTTCATCCAAGAACGCAGGCACAAAACTGCCTGGTCCGCGGACAAAGTCCCTGGCGGCGGCATTCTCGGCGGCGATTTCAAACATCAAGAGACCGGACAGGACGGCTAGAAGCTTATCAGAGCGATGAGCAGCTAAGAAGCACCCTGAAACAGAGCCGATGGCGCATCCAGTCTGGGAAATAGGACAGTCAGCAAGAAATTCGGGACATTTCAGGCGACGTCACCTACTCCTGTCACTTGGCCAAGGTATGGGTGGCCATTGTCAACGGCAATCACTCGCTCGCCATCGCTGAGATAGTCGGTAACACCGGTTAGGAGGACGACGTTGTCTGTTAAATGTCAGATAGTGCCTCAAAAGATACTGTCAAGAATTTCTGCTTACGCTCTCGGCGAGCCAGATCGCGAGCCAGTTTCGCTTTTTGCTGTTCATCTAAGGTGCTGGGTCCACTGTCTACACCACGCTGTTGAACAGCACCACTTCCCCATACCTGACGGATTTCACCTTCGTTGCCTTTGATCAAATCGAAGTAGCCACCGGCCATAAGAGTGGAGACGGCGTTTCGACGAATCTCCGTAGCAGCTGCGCCAACTGGGTCATAGATCACGGGGTTGCCTCGGCTGTTATAAGCCTGGATAGCCTTCTGGTAATTTGACACACTTTCACTGGTCAGGGTGCCCATATTTATGAGCAACGCTCCGTCAAATTGGCATAAGTCCTTGGCCTCTTCACCGTGTGGCGCCATGATTGGCGATGCACCACTGGGATTCATTAGCATAACTCTCTCCACCACCCAGGTATTCGGCTGAGACACGCGAACGTACATGGAGAGCGCCACATTTGCTACAAAATTGGCCACGACAAAGTTGATCATATTGTGGACCAATGGATGTGCCTCGGTCATCTTCCGGACAATCGCTGGTACCTCTCGTGTCAGGCTTTCGATCTCGTTAGCACGGGAGGGTGTGGGGGTCAAGGCGAAAACAGGTGCAACCTTGATCAAGCGCGCAAACTCTGCAGCTGATGCCTTGGGACTCTCAGCTCCAACGATGGCGCTAACAATGGCCACACCATCGAGGCCCTTTGCATCACATCGGGATTGATAGAGCACCCGCTGCACGTTGGAGTGGTTGATTCCTCCAATTGCAACCGTGGCCACAGACGAGTCACCGATGGCCTTCAGTAGATCTTGTGTTCCCGCGGTACCGAGAATAGACTTGGTATTCGTTTTGCTAGGATTCTCGGTTAACAGCGCTTCCCGAATATCCTTTGTTGGCGGCTTTTCCGCCGTCGTTTGCTTACGTTGGAGTGGCAAACATGGTTCCAATGCCCAGGTAGTCTGCTCCATCAGAGATAGCTTTCTGGGCCTCTTGCACGGTGGATGTACTGATTCCAATGATAGAACCTTCGGGCAGAAGCTTCTTAGCCGCAGCAAGATCTGGAAATGACGTGTCTGTCAGTACCTCCTCTGTGGACTTGTAATTACTTCGGGAATCGATTCTGAAGACTGACTCATATCATCCTGGCCCAAATGGACACCCTCTGCATCGATGGCAAGAGCTACATCGACACGATCGTTGATCAACAGGGGTACGCCATACTTCTTGGTTACTTGGTGGAGTTTGCTAGCCGTAGTGATGAGATCACCAGTATCGCTGGTTTTGTCCCGGTACTGCACGATCGTGACACCTGATCATGATCGTCAGTGTACTGCACCATACGTTGAGGTACTCCAAGGTTGTTCTGTCATACCGCCCTTGATGGCTTCCTCCACAACCGTGCAAAGATCGCGACCCTTCAGGATAGCTGGGGTCGAATCTGTGACCAAATATAATGAAAGGTCGAAAGACATGATGATGGGAAAATTTGCGAGATTCAAGGTTGGGCTTTGTTGTGCAAGCGACCAGCCACCACAAGAGACCCTCGTAAGTCGAAAGTTGACGGAAACTTTTTGTTGCAACTGGCAACTTAAAAAGCAAAGCTTGGAATTGGTAGAATTGACGTTCGATCCAGGACCATGTAAGTTCACGCCGCGGTTGGGGTTATAGTGGGGCGATTACTGTTAACTACCTAGCCTTTTCTCTACTGAATAATAAACAAGCGCAGGCTGTGCCATGAAATTGCAACATGAACTGTTTCCTGTCCAGGAATCTGTCTAAACGACCGCATGTAAAGCTGCTGGTCTCCAGTAATTCCCCAGCTAGATGATGTCTAGTCCAGGTGTCTAAGAGCCCCGGAGATAGCTCGGAGGTGTCACTCTCCACGGAAATCGACCAAGTTCGGACCACCGCGCGAGTCCGTATTTTGTCACTGGCCCGCACACGTGCTGGATGATGTAAGCAAGACCCGCCGAAAATCCTCTTTTCCTTTTTCTTGCCCTCCCAACCTTACCCGGCCTCTTCTCTTCCCATCTTCTTCAACAACTTTATCCGTTTTGGCATCCAGGTTCAACTGTGAAGCCTCATCTCATACGCGTCGGCTGTTTTGCACAGTTCTCGCTCGCATACCATCCAAGTTCTGGTACGTGTGACTCGCTCTCTCCGACAGGAGCGTCCTCCGCGAGTCTTAGCTAACTTGGTGCTGTCTTGACAAAGAACACCTCGAGTCGTTCTCCCCTTTCCACGCGCAACCCGCCAAGTCAGGTTCTCGCCAACTTGTTCATGTATCCGTCCTCCGTGCATCATTTCGAACACCACCTGCCGCTCAAGCTGCAAACGTTTCGCGCGCCGAAACCTTGTAGCATACACCTCAGATCCTGTGGTTGAAACATTATCTCTGGACTGCCCCTCGCCGTTGTGACTTTTCAGGTCATCATCAACATTGCGATCATATCAAGACCCAACTCTTGTCCACAAAAATTCCAAACTTGTCACGCATGTCTTGTTTCGCCGACCAAAAACCCGTCCAAATCCCTTTTCGTCAGCACAGTAATTCTTTCTCGTGAAACGTCGTCCAAATAACCAATCTCCACCGTCATCATGGCTACCGTCAATATTCGCCGGGATGTTACCGATCCCTTCTACCGCTACAAGATGGAGAAGATTCAATCCAAGATCGAAGGCAAGGGCAACGGTATCAAAACCGTCGTTGTCAACCTTCCGTCGGTCGCCCACTCGCTCAGCCGTCCCCCTTCGTACGTCATCAAGTACTTCGGTTTCGAGCTGGGTGCTCAGGCCAACGCCAAGCCTTCTGACGACCGTTGGATCATCAACGGTGCTCACGACGCGTCCAAGCTCCAGGACTACCTTGATGGCTTCATATCCAAGTTTGTTCTCTGCAAGAAGTGCAAGAACCCGGAGACTGATGTCATGATCAAGGATGAAAAGATTACCCTGGACTGCAAGGCTTGCGGCCAGCGCACTGACGTTGATCCTCGCCTGAAGCTTAGCACCTTCATTGTTCGCAACAATCCCAAGGGTGGCAAGAAAGAGAAAAAGGACAAGAAGGCCCGCCGTGAGCAGAAGCGGGAGAAATCCGCTGCCAATGGCGATCAGGACGCTAGCCCCGGCGACAGTAACAACTCTGAGAATGGTTCCTCCAACGGTGACGCTGAGGATGCTGGTAGCGATGATGAACTCACCCGTCGCATCAAGGCCGAGGCTGAGACCATTGAGGTTGAAAAGGAGATCAAGGACGACGACTGGGCTTTTGACGTCTCCGAGGAAGCTGTCAAGGCTCGTGCCAAGGATCTGCCCTCTGATCTGAAGCGCTCCCTCGTGCTTGAAGATGATGACGAGGAGGCTGATGGACCCTCTTCGTACGAGCAGCTGGGTAGCTGGATCGTCGAAACCGCCGAGGAGAAGGGTGGTGTCACCAAGGTCAGCGACATTGACATCTACAAGAAGGCCAAGGACTTTGGCATTGAGACCAAGCACAAGACCGTGGCCGTGCTCGCCCAGAGCATCTTTGACGACAACATCGCCAAGCAGGTTGAGGATCGCGCTGCCCTTTTGGCCAAGATGATCACCTCTGAGCGCCACGAGAAGGCCTTTCTTGGTGGTACTGAGCGGTTTGTCGGTCAGGATCGTCCTGCTCTGATCTCCCAGGTGCCCGCCATCCTGCTGGCTTACTACCAGAACGACCTGGTTTCCGAGGAAACTCTGAAGGCTTGGGGCGCTAAGGCTAGCAAGAAGTATGTCGATATCTCCACCAGCAAGAAGATTCGGAAGGCGGCCCAGCCCTTCTTGGAGTGGCTCGAGACTGCTGAGAGTGATGACGAGGATGAGGAAAGTGATGAGGAGTAGATCCGGCTCTCTTTCTTCTTGCTCATTTCATTGACCAAGCGCCCACGCAACTTTCCGTCGATTTGACTTCCTGGAAGCTCAAGTTCTGTCGTGTGTTGCATTCGCCCTTGGATCTTTAACAGCTCTCTGTTCTCCTATGATTGATTTCCCAGAGAACTTGTTTTCCAATTGTTCTAGCTTGACTTGATTGAATAATCGCCACTCTCATTGCCTTTTATGATTCTTTTGGTGTAGTCGCACGATTATCTACATTGCTTGTGAAGGCATGGAGATAGTCGTATCATTCATGACAAAGCCACATAAACATGGCATAACAGCTCCGCATTCAGCTTCTGACCTTTTCAAGTTTGTCTCGATTTATTTAACCAGAGAAACCGAGGTAGTAGCGTCTGTGCTACCGCATGGGTTGACAAGCCGGCACAGACGTTGGGTTTGCCGCGATCGGCTTGATGCAAGCTCGACTCTTAAACGGGCATGCTGCCGTTGACAAAATGAGTAGAATCCCAGTCGCCCGCGAGCTATAGCAAGGGGCGTGTCAGCCAAAGCGTTGTACAATTCATCATTCTCTTCGATCTCCACTTACGTGCCACCCATCAATTCGCAAAAGGTTCAAGTCCCCCGTAGTGGGCAGCCCAGTCGTCAGCACTCCAATGGCTGCAATAACATCGTCAGTTTCTCGATGAATCAAGGCTGTGGTCTCTCACATCCCGATTCTCAATCTGTCAGGACGACTCAGCTTACCAAGAATATTGTTCAGCCAGTAGTACTTTGGACTAGCCGTTTCAAAAATCATGCGCAAGTGAAGATGACCATCAGGGACCTGTGGACCCGACGTCTGCACGAAGATATCGGCCCCGTCGTCGGTGCGAAGATTATACCGAGTGTCGGCGGAGAAGATCTTTGTACGGGGATCGGTCAGCCCCCAGTCTGCGCCGACGTTGAGGACTTTGCCTGTGCCGACGAGATTGTCAGCGGGGGAGTACATTACCAGGGGTGGAACAGAGAGAGAAAGAGTGACGATGCACATTTTGCGATCTTTTGGGAAGTTCAGGTTCCATCTTACCTGACAGATGAGGACCACTGAAATTTCCTCCGATGATGGGGATAGCGGCTCGGATGCCATGAGGCCCAGTGCCGGGGTGCATCAGGTCTGATTTACATTCTGCGAAGAGTGTATAGAGGAACGACAGTTTAGGTGGCTTGGGTGATGCGTGGTGAATCGCCGCGGCTGTCTGAATCAATAGACCGAGCACAAGATATCGAAACAGGGAGAAGACCCCATTCCCAGAGGGCTTGGATGCGATCATATTGGAATCTCGCTTTCGCCGGTCGTCTTGGAGCTTTCAATCACTGAGGTGGAGATACTGACAAGCGACTTCTTGGGCGATAAACCCTATCGTGCCCCCGATCTCTTTAATAGTGGTTCAACACGGACCTAGCATCTATTTCAGACACGACGATCCCCCCGCGAAACTTCCAGTTTGAGATGCACCCCGCACTAAATGGTGTAATTGTGCCTGATATCATCGCGGAGTACCTTATGTTCTGAATCAAGGTGGAGTTCAAGACGTTTACTACTATACTACTAGTATACTAGGATCCATCACTGCGCTGCCTCCAGTGGAGGTGGGCTGCATCCAGCTTTGACGGGACTCGGGAAATGAGGCGTTGGCATCTGCCGTTGCTGCCCTGGACAGCTTGCCTCTTATACTTCTTCTACTCGATTCAATCGTACACAGTCTCTGCGTCAGCCTCGGTCGCGGATGATCTTGCGGCACTTGAGATCTGCATACATGCAATCCAGTGCTTGAATGACAAATGGTGAATAGAGTGCTTTGCTATGATTCCAGCCACAATCAAAGTATTCAGGTTGCGTCCGGAGTGAGTTCGTCGGCAACGAAAGTCTACATGTGACACTAGACAACACTGTCATTTTACTGATTTCTCGTAACTCCCGCTCGGATACTTTCGAATCGGTCGAGTTGCACACGGGCGAGTGTTCCAGATGGACAAAGGCGAGATACCCAGCGTCTGGAGAGGCTTATGACATGAATAGACAAAGGACCGAGTCAATGAGGTTCCCTGATCTTTCTCTCGTTTGCCAAATGGACGTGCCTTGATCAAAAAGGTCACCTTTGTCTCAAGGACAATCGGCAGGGTCCATAAATCATAGCCTCATTAGAGCGCTATACTTCGTGGTACGTGTAGTGATTGTTGCACTTCGCTAGTAAGACCGGCAACGGGAGGACTAAGGTATTAGGCGTCGGCCATCATCGTACTTTATTCGTCTCGCAAGGGCGGGGAAATAACTAGGGTAAGCATGCCAAAGGAGACACTTCTGTCAGCAAATCCTCCCCCCACTCGGCTCCAATTTGAACAAAGAGAGAAAGACGGCCGGACAAGCACTGTATGTGCCCGATCAGGCCGTTTCCATCGCAGATCTTGTCCCCGTAGATCAAAGCTTGAGGCAGCCTTCATCCACAGTGAAATGATGCCTCTTACACCATTTGATGGTCTTCCCCACCAAGCCACTCTCCAAGTCATCCAGCACCTCAAGCGCGGTCATCCCTCCTGGAGTCTGTGGTCTTTGGCCCGTGTCAGCAAAGCGTCTCACGCCCTGATAGCCCCGTATCTCTACGAGACGGTCAAACTCTGGCTCGAAGATGAACGGGACAGTACCATCTGGAGAAATGCGGTATTCCTCCGCCGCATTCTCGCGCATCGAGGCGCTCTCGACCACGTCAAATGTCTCATGGTCAACTCGGTCCCCGCGCTCACCGTGAGCACCGTCCGTCTTCATGGCGTCATGCGGCAAGATGCCACGCCGTATCTGGCTCGTCTCGCAAAGGAGAAGCGTCCCGGTCTCGGGCTGGATCTGGAAAAGGAGATTCTGTCGGAAACCATCGCCTACAGAGAGGACCCATGGGAAGCGCTTGCGGATTTGATTCGAGAATTGCCCGCTTTGGCCGATCTTTACTATACGGCTTTACCTCAGATCGCGCCCTGTCTGCTAGATGCCCTGCAGATGTACGCGCCAAGGTGTCGCTTGTGGCTGAATACCTTTCACTTGGGTACCAGCGACGGGAACTTGGAGCTCGCTTTGGCTCAGAAGGGAGGGATGAATGTGAACTACGTCACCCTGCCTCCAAGATAGTGCGATCTCCAGCGAGGGACATACCAGGATTCGATCTCCAGCGATGGCAGCTGGGTCACAAGCCAGCATTTTGAGAACATCCTTTCGAAGGGCACCCTATCCGGCGCCGGCGAAGACAGCGACCGGCATGTAAATGCTTGACGTGAGGATCACATGCTCTGATTGCGCACATGGAGTCTGTCACCTGCATGACAGGGCACGTCACGTGTTAGGGGCACTGGAAATTGACGGACTGCGGATACACATCTCCATCTGGAGCAGGAAGAGAGAAGAAGGGAGAAGCAACAAAAAAGGGTTTCTCGATGATTCTTACTCTGTCGGCTCGAGGATCTCGTAGGTCATGACACGGAAAATCAAGCAATCGGGGAAAAGGGATACCTTGTCTTGAACTCGAATTTTAGTGAGGTCATACAAGAGCTTCAACCTAGGGCTAGAGCCCGATTGAGCACTCCAACATCACTGGAGGTTGCCAGATGTGAATCTGAGACCCGTCTAGGAATGATCCAAGAGCGACTGGAGATGCAAACTATCCAGTAGTACCTCATGATTTACAATGTATTCTCACAGTGGTTTTGAATTCAAGCATTGCCCCCATGAAAGTTCCATTGCCAACGCCAGATTCGATGAGTAAATGCATTAAATAACTTGCTCGAGTCTAACGGAAGTGTGCCGGTGGAAAATGAACGTATTTGCCCATGCTCTCATGTAAAACATTATTTTGCTGGTAGACCGAGAATCTTTACCTAGATGGACCGCACTCGACCAATTCATAAATCCTTTACGGAGCCCGAGGCTTTTTCCATGTCCGCTGCCCATAGAGCTGCTCCCACAGTATTGGTGTATGAGAACGCAATTGAAGCAAATGGGATCATCTCCAAAGCAAAGGCCGCCATCCCCAATCTGTCAAAAATCCATATCAGTATATGACCCAAGCCGAGGACGCAGGGACCTTGATGTCACTTACCCAGTGTACGCCCCATGATGTTTGGCAACCCATTCCTCCCTCTGTCGAGCATTCCAGCCTTTGAGCTCAAAGTATCTCGCATGCAAAGTCGGTCCAACACGCTTACCCTGGAAGGCGATGTAAAGAAGGGTTCCCACCACAGGGATCAAGTTCAAGGGCAAGTAGATCAAGGAGCGGAAAATAGCCTGGGGCGTGAATCGTGCCAGAGGACGTGAGATGACTTTGCCTAGTCTTGCAACCGCATCCGCACCACCAGAACGTGGCTTGATCTGACGACCCTGAGAGACAAGGGTATCTTGGCCACGGGCCATCAGGGTACCGTCAAAGGTATCGACGAGGGCACCCTCGACCAGCAATGAGCGCGATAGGAAGTTGGTGATTGTTGCGCTCTCGGTCAACACGAGTAGAGCCGCCGAAATGGCAGCAAGTGGGCCACTGGTGAATGCCATGATGGCCATTTGCGGAACGTACGTGAAGAAGAACATGAAGGAGGTCACGCCCATCCCCAATCCCAAGGTTCGCCCAATGCGTGACATGAAGGGACCCCAGAGATCCTTGTGAGTTGCAAAATACACAATACCCTGAGTGGACAGTTAGGTTTTGTGAAAAGAGGCTGGGGCCAGCTGCGAAGCTTCCTCCAACTCAATCGACGACCTCTCTTACCTTGATGGGATACAGATAAGCACCAGACCTGAGGACTGCCTGAGAAGCCGCTCGGGCGTTGTTCGCCTCTGTCGAAGCCATGCTCTTCAGTTTGTCGGACATGGCTGTGGTCGGAAGCAGCAATTCAGTTCAAGAAGTGTCTGAGATTGATCAAAATTCATAAGAAGAGAAGAATCGCGTGTACTCAGACCAGGTTCTCAGCTTCCTGAGCGCAAGGCTTGTTCCAAAGACGGCGTGACGGGAGATGATGTCACTATTCTAAAGCAGCCTCACAGCCTCAGGCCGCCACTGAACTTAATCGCAGCCAGCTCTAGAATAGCACGTGCTCAACCTTATTACCATTTCAACAACTTCAGTCAACAATCAGGTCGAATCTACTCACATATTCCTGAACAGCATGTCTGGTCCAGTGACCAGGCAGACTTCACGGCCGACTCCAATACCGGACAATGCTCATCATCACGTAGCAGGGCGTGGAGGGTGACACCGAAGGATGAGCCCATGTCCCAATGTGGAATGAATCTGCAAAGCGCGAGCGAGAGTCTCCGCTCGTTTGGCGATAATATGCCGGATGGCGGGGCTCCGCGCGAAGCTAGCTTGGAGATGTTGAGGATTTTCGGCTTTCTCGGTTCTCGGCCAGAGAAGTGCACTGGCAAAGAAATCTCGCTGTGAGATTTTCCAAAAAAAAAAAAAAATCTACAGTTGGTCATTATACTTCACAGTGTTCTACCAGGCCGTTCTCTGGGTCAAGGTACGCCCATGATACCTGGAAGCAGGTGCGATCCGGCCCGGGAGGCATTGAGTTTAGAGGTCGAGAACCTGCCGCCTCGCCATATCTAAAGTCCAAACAAGTAATGACCATGCAGCTCCCAGTGGTTATCAGCTGCACAAAATCACAAAGAACCCGCCAGACGGACCATTTTTGGGCGCCGAAAGATCCGATCGGCGCAGCCGCCCGTTTATTAGAGTTTCCTACGGATGCACCCTTGTGTCTTGGAATGGACGCTTAACCATATTTAAACGGAGGCCCCGATGACTTTTTGCAAAGGATCGTACAGTCCCTTACACTTCCGGGACCCCCACTGGAGTTTCCATCGCATGCTCTTGCTGTTGCCACCAATTGCGAGGAACGAAAGATCAAGCGACAGAGTCTTCCACCCTCGTCATTTGAGGCCCAGTGGCGGCACGACATCACTGCCTTGACCACCCGCGTTTGCCGGACATCTCCAAAGAACGTGCCACACTTTCAGGAACCATCCTCAGAAGACATTTCTGCGAAACGATGAAGGTCCTTATCGGTGCCTCTTTGGCCACTGCGGCCATGGCGGCCTCGTCCTCGACAGTGGCAGCCTCTGCACCCACGGGCGCCGAGTATGCCTCTGGGTTTGACATGACACGCAGCTGGGGCAATCTCAGTCCCTACAAGGACACAAACACTTTTGGTATACCAAAGGGAATGCCCCGAGGATGCGAGCTTTCTCAGGTGCATGTGTTACATCGCCATGCCGAACGGTATCCTACTAATTATCCGTTGGACGGCAAGGGCATGCAAGACTTTGCTGCCAAGTTATCCAACTACTCCAAAGCCCATTCTGGTAAGCCCGTGGGTAGCGGGCCCCTGAAGTTCCTCAACAATTGGGAATATGTATTGGGTGCAGACACCCTCATGGAGACTGGCGCAGCGACCGAGGCAACATCTGGCGCGAAATTCTGGATCAAGTACGGGCGTCTCTTGTACCGCCCAGATCGCGAGAATGTAGCAGCATGGAATTCATCCCTCAATGTATACGTGAATGGCACTGAGCGTCCAAAGCCCGTATTTCGCACCACCTCACAGGCGCGTATCTTGGAGAGCGCTCGATGGTGGCTCAGTATGTCGTTTGGATATCTCAGTATGAAGATATTGTATGGCTGATCAATCTCTTAGGTGGCTTTTTCGGCAACAGCGGAGCAAACAGTTCTTACGAACAATATGATCTAGTGATCATTCCCGAGGTTGACCCCTTTAATAACACCCTGGCTTCCTATGACTCGTGTCCCGGTGATTCCACCGAGGGGTAAGTACATTCACCTCAAGGGCTGGCTTGATATCGCTTACTCACATTGTAACAGTGACGAGGCTGCAAAAACTTTCATCTCACGTTACACCAAAAACGCCCAGTCACGGCTCTCTTCCTACCTGCCCAGAGACTTCAATCTGACGGCAATGAACGTCCTTGCAATGCAGAACTTGTGCGCTTATGAGTATACCAGCCTCGGTGGTTCCTCGTTCTGCTCGCTTTTCACTGAGCAGGAGTGGAAGGACTTTGCCTATAATCTGGACATTCAATTCTACGGCGATTACTTTTTCGGGTCGCCAACTGGCCGCGCACAGGGAATCGGCTATGTCTTGGAACTTGCCGCTCGTCTCGAGCAGAGGCTGATCACCTCTAGCGATACCAGTATCAACTACACCTATGACAACAATCTTGCACAGTTCCCTTTAGACCAGCCTTTCTACCTCGACATGTCCCATGACGATATCATCGTATCTGTCATGGCTGCCCTCGGTCTGGATTACTTCAAGTATGGGCCTCATGGTTTACCCGCTGATCGCGACCATGCCCCTTCGAACCTCACCTTTTCCTTGTCAAATATCACACCATTTGGAGCCCGACTGTTCTCGGAAATTTGGACATGCCCCTCCCATAATTCAATTGATGAATTGGACCCAATAATTTACCAAAACCCTCATCTGAACTCATCATCCGAAACGAAAGACTACATTCGCTTCGTTCTGAACAGTGCTCCCTTACCACTGAGTGGTCTTGCTGGATGTGAGAAGTCAAAGAATGGGTTTTGTCCGGTTGAGACATTTCTGAAAGCGATTCCGGGCCTCAAGGAGACGGCCCAGTATCAGAAAGCTTGCTTTGGTAACTATACCATTGGCAGTCAGGTTGGAAATGGGGTTCCCGACTCCTAAATTCCGCTACGAGTTGTCCAAGCAAGAATGCCCGGAACAGTCAGCATGGTGGACGCTTGGTGACTGGAGCATGGATGAGTTTCCATGTCTACGAGGGCACCTCTGCACTCCGCTTGCAAGAGGTCATCTGAG
The DNA here is from genome assembly GCA_014839625.1 of Penicillium ucsense. Lineage (NCBI taxonomy): Eukaryota > Fungi > Ascomycota > Eurotiomycetes > Eurotiales > Aspergillaceae > Penicillium > Penicillium ucsense. The sequence goes on along the minus strand of WIWV01000010.1, from coordinate 258,165 downwards.
ACCCGTGGAACCCCAAAAGAGCTTGAAGCTGCTATCGATGGCTTAAAACAATCACTCTATATCCAACTATCCGATACATCCTTCCTAGGCATCAACAAAACCATGAATGAAACAAACACAAAGTCTTCCAGTGTATACCTCAGTCTATCAAAGTACGACAGACTAGAAAATAAGCTCCCCAATAGCAATCTGCTTCCCGAACAACATCTCAACATCTTGCCTCATAGTAAAGGCCAAGGCCAACTTGAAAGACATCAGTCCGCTCAAACGGCAAGCCCTCGTCATCATATCGACGGATCCAAGACTTGACCCGCTTCTCAGCCTTGTGATACGCCTCTTCCTCGGACGATGCGCGGACCTTGATGGACAGACAGTTCTCGGTGTAGTCATCTTCGCGACAATCGGTCAAGGTTGCTTCGTCGTTTTCGATGAGCCACAGAAGCGACTTCAAAAGGCGGTGATCGCACAGATGAGCGTCGGCGGGTTCGAAATGGACGTTGACGTACATCTTGCAAATCTCGAATGTCTCGTTTTTGTTGTTCTTCGAAATGTACAGGAATGGAAGAGAGAAGCTGTGGAGGGAGTTCGGCTGTGGTACTCTGAAGTGCGAGCTTTGGGTGAGGTAATGTGATGGAAGACTTTAAAGGACAGATATCAAGGGCGAGCAATGGTAGAGATACTCAGTCAGTCCAGTGGCTGTGGGAAGTTCGGACCTCAAATGGAAGTGAATTGGTAAAAGAAGGCTTTCCCACTTGCATATCCGTTGTCCTCCCGAAGAGTGGTTATTTTTGGGACTCCGAGGGTAGACAAAGTTCAAAGAACCGTAGCCGCTGACACAGTTCAATGAATTCGCATTCTTTCTCCAAGCCGGGGGAAAGGATTATCACCGATTGAAGGCAACTCTGAAAGACGAGAATCTTTATCCCGTCTGGGTGCTCCGCTGATATGAATGATCAAAGTGAGATGTCCAGACGGGCCGAAAGTCGGGGAGTGATATGCTGAAGCGAGTCGATGTTTGATCTCGAGCCATGGAATCTCGGGATGCCGCTGTCATTCTTTGTTCCAAATTTGGACCGTCTTTAGTATACCATACTCGGAGCACCTAACATGCATGACCATCAACGTCAAAGCCCGTGTGGCCTCAACACCTGAGAAAAAGAGTACGTTTGAGTCATGTACAAAGGTGCAATCAAGAAGCCCTTTCCGGTTGTAAGGTTCTCCCGAGGCTCGGCAAACACTGAGCATTAGATCTGACAAAGGTTGAAGAATTGCTTGCGAAACGGAACATTCATACTGAGATGACTATTTTTTGTGCATCTACGCAGATCGATTGTCTAAATATCACAAGTCCAAGCAAGGGCTATGTCTCAAAGGCAGCAAATTGATATGCTTCCCCTTCGACCTCGACCGTGTGCACTTCTTGTAAAGCACAGGGTGGGCCAGGCTTTTGTCTCTGCGTAGCCATAATGAACCAGGTCAGGTCGGCATTCCACGTATTCATCGCGGAGACGACTCGATCAATGGATTCGACCACTTCCTTGTTCGCACCAGTAGATCCATCAACACCTAACTTACCATCCCGTAGGTAGTAGTCCGGTCCCACATAGAGGCCAATCCATGATCCCAGCAATTCACAAATCTGATCACCTGCTTCCAATGGTAATCGCACATGAGAAAGAATGGTGACAAACAAAGACATCAAAGTCCTCCAAAGGTTAAAGTGTGAGGCGTAAGAGCGCGAGCCTGATTCGAATGAGGAAATAGCAAGAGAAGGGTTTAATACAAGGGCTTGATTGGGTGTGTTTCCTGTGGAGTGTGTCGTTTCAGAGATGTTAATTCCGCCCTTGGGTGTTTTCTGATGTCGGGCTCTTCGCTCGTTCGCTGCCTGGGCATCGCGTTTGACTTGACTCCAGATTCGCGTGTACAGACGAACCCAACGTGGGAACTCCGTTTCAACCCGTGTCGCCATGAAGTCGCCCGCACCAATGCACATAGCTTCGATCGTTTGACAGGCAGCTGTCATGACAAATGTCTCTTCGTGAGACTCGGATGAGTCGGAGAGGGTGGTCAAGCCTTTGGATTCCGCTGTGGAAAGACTTTTGTCGGTTGAAAGATGGGAAGACATCGTAGACGAGGAAGATGGGAAAATGACCCGGGAAGCCACTGAATGCCATAGATCGTTTATGAGAGGGAGAAAACTGTTCTCATTTTGGGACAGTGTAGGAAGCACCTTTATTAGCATCGACAGCAGCGATCGCCGAAGGTAGGGCGAAGGTGAGGAGATGTGCGACGGGATGGATTTCACAATATGAAGAAGAAGATTATGCGTTTTGCTAAGCGGTTTCTCGGCTTCCTCGGGTTCTGATGGAGGCGGTAATGGCTCGTCAGATTCAGCTTGATTCAACAATTCCTCGATCGTTTCAGGTTCGGGCTTTGGCTTGTCGTAGGTTTCAGACCAAGGTTTTTGTGGGTGAGAAATGATACCATCAACCTCCTCGTCAGCTTCAGCAAGTTCAGCGCGCCTCGATTTACGCTTGGCGATATCTTTCGCGACAGTTGCTACAGCCAAGTTTTGATACTGGAGTTTGCGACTCTCGTGAGGCCCCGCTTCACGGCCATTGTCGATTGTTAGCAGGGAAGGCTTTCTGGACCCTTCCTTAACAATTGCAGCCAACGTTTTGAACATCATCTCGACGAGCTTTGGATAACCGTGGTACATGTCCAATATGCCAAAGATGGAGTCAACAAGGTCGTCCAAATACGGGACCAGCTTGGCACCGCACAGCTTAACCATCATGAATAGCACCTGAGGCGGATAGGGTGACACGTCAAATGTATTGAGCTTGAGAGCAACAGAGTTCACCAGGTAATCGACGTTCTCAACGATCATAGTACTCGTGTCGATATAGTTGCAAGCCTGAGTGAGGACATTGAGACAGATCATAGCGTGTCGCTGAAGCTCTTTATTACTGGATGCGAGGAGATGGAGTGTAGGGTATAGGGCATCAATGAGTTCCGGCCTGAACGCCTCTCCCTGTTGTTTCGCCTGCAGTGCAACTGCCTCTAGTGCCAAAGCCGCCAATCGCCAATCTGAGGATACATCGGCAGGGAATTCATTGAGGATGGTTAAGGATGAGAAGTAGAGTTCTTCGATCATGCTGTTCCGGCTGGCTAGGGAGGAAGACTTCTCCGTACTATCATCAACGATGAAATCATCAAACTCAGCGGAGTGTTGGCTCTGCGCGCGGAGCGCATTTAACGCTAACCAGAAGGGAGCCAAGGATGAATTTTGCGGACCAGCATGCAAGCGATTGATGATTGACCTGGTGATTTCATTTCCTGATTCAGAGCGATTCAACTGATGAACAAGAAGCAACATGTCTTTCAAAGTCTGTTGCTGGCTCTGATGTTCCAACAAAATGGATGGAAACTCTCTTGACCGAGACTCGGAGACAATAACGTCCCACTGTAAGCCAGCCGATGCCGAGACTGGTTGCACGAAGCTTTCGGTGTGTTTGACGACAGCGCTCATACTATCACACAATCCAGAGGCGAGACTTCCTGAAAGAATCACTGAGCCGCATTGGAGCTGTGAGAGAATCTTGAAGACCGTGGATATTTGGCGGATACCCCATTGTTTTGCTGTTTCGTCACTGCTTTGCATGATTCTTGGAAAGGATGCAAGCCACGTGTATAGTGACTCCTTTAAAGAATCGAGCACGATAGGATATGTAGTGGCAAGGTGCAGAATATTCACGAAAGCTTGGTTTGAATAACTCTCGTCAACACCCGCCAGCACTACGATGGTTTCCACCATCATGGGCACAGCATCCTTGAGAGTGGTCTGACAATCTTCGATGACCATAGTGCATAGATTCAAAAGTGCTTCTTGGACTTCGAGCCTAGAATGTCGACGAACTTGAGTGACATTCACAAGGGCCAGCTTGATTTGCGTGGTCGTCGCCTTTAGCCACGAAGCATCAAGGGTCGATTTGTCACTCTCGCCAACGTTGGCAGAGACAAACGTTGTTTTCTCAACCACGTTATCGCTGAGAACTGCTCTTATCATTTGCTGCAGGATTTCCAGACATGTCTGCAACAGTCTGTACGAGCGCCGACTCTGTGTAGTGGGACGAATGACCTTCGCCAGGGCTGAGACGGTACGCGGCATGATGCTCGCCAGCACCACACGATCGGTTATTCGAGCATACAGAGATTTCAGCGACTTAGCGCTCGAAATACAAAGGGCGTCAGACTTATCGTCCACAACTGCTTCGAGGAGCAGGTACACTGTCTGATCGACAACCGTCGCCGTGCCAATCTCGTGAAAGATGGTCTCATCAGCAACTGGACCGCGAACTCGGTCAAAAATCTCACAAAGGCAGTCAAAGCAAGCTATAGAAAGCTCTTCTGCGACCTGTGCCTGGGCTGACTGCCCCGAGGAGTTACTTGGCGATCCCCCAACAATAAGTGTCAATAGGATGATCAGCTGCTTGGCCAAGGCTGGGGATAACTGCTCGCGCCAGCCATTTGCAATTAGGATGTGCAAGCACTGTACAGTGATTTCGAGACATCTCGCTGGAAGTCGTTGTGTCTCGTTGAAGATATGTGAGAGAGGGAAGAAAGCGTACTCTGCTAGCTTTCCATCCAGGGCATTCTTCGATGCCAAATCTTGCAAGATGCGGTAAAGAGGAGTGACTGCTCCGAGCACTTCCGCCGCAGAAGCATGTCCGCCACGAAAACGCAATCCTACTGAACTCAGCTCAACGCACGGCTCACGCAGCTGTCATGTGTTTCAATATCTTAGTTAATGTGGATATTTGAGCAGCAACGAAAACCAAGAGTAACATACGAGCTTGAAAGCTTCCTGTCTTGCGTCAGCCATCCTGACTCAGGTCTGTTCTTGAGTCCCGCCGTGTGAAGAATCCACATCCATCGGAGAGACAAGACGACTTCTCAAAATTACCCGGACGATCAACAGCGCGCTACTCTTTGGCTCTGACTATTCGAGAATAGACAAGATTCAGGTTACCGCCTTCTTTCTGCCCGATGATGCAGGCGGTAAGATGCGAGGCTCTTATCGCGACTCTTGGCACGATAGCCTGTTTCCGGTAAGATGAGTATCCACGGCACGTGACGCTCGCGTCACGTCGCGTTTAGCATGTCCTGGCGTCCTGGAGCCTAAAGGTCGCATATGGAGAAGTTCAGCCGGTCATTGTTGCCTATTCACAGAGCTTCCATTTAAAGCCCTCGAGATTGGATGTTCTGCCGAGCTTCTCATACTTTCCGGCAGGAATCTCGGTGAGGTTCTTCTATGCGCGGTTTAAAGACACTAAGTGCGCGTACTCCGTTGTCGCGTCTCGAATCGTTCTTGTTCGCAATAAACCCGGACACGAGGGCAAACCCACTGTCCAAGTGCATCGATTACCTTAGTGCTCTGCCGCAATCGAGATTAGCACACTACTCGCCAACATCTCGCTCAACCCACCGCGCCTTCTATACAAATCACAACCGCAAGATGGCAGACGACAAGAGCCGCAAGCAGGCTACGTTGGGGTATGTGCGCGATTCTCAAATGAACATTGGGTGCGTGACTCGAGAGACGTCGCAAATTTCTGTTCTTCAACACTTTCCCATGTCGTGAACTTGCTCGCTTGTCTTTCTTTGACTTTTTCTGACCGGGAAATTCATCATGGTCATTACAGGAGATTTTTTGGCGGAAATGCCGGCGGCAATCAAGCACCGAAGAAGCAAACGACGCTATCCTTTGGAGGACCGAAGCCCAAGGCTGCTTCTCAGGCCAAAGATGAGAACCGCGAAACCCCTCTTGAGTCTACTGACGTCGACTCGAACGCCAGTCTCAAACGCGAAAAGGATGAAGAACTACACGACAGCGATTCATCTGATGTGCAGCCAGTCTTGAAACGGCAGCGCAAAAACATGAAATCACGTTCCTCGTCTGCAGAGAAGGAGTCATCGTCTCCGCCAAAGTCAGCGAAAAAGCCACCCACTAAAGATGCTGCACCCACCTCTCCAAGTCCACTCAAGCCCGAAGTCGTGTCGCCGACACCTGTAATTCGAGAGGCCTCTGGCGAAGAGACCCCGGAAGCAGAATCTGATTCCGATGCCAGTGATGAAGCCATATCAGGAAGCGAAGTGGAGGAAGAATCCAAACCTTTAGTCAAAAAGACCATGGCGAAAGTGCAGGCCACTTTGAAGGCCACTGGCAAGGATCCATATCCCGATTGGAAGGCCGGAGATCCGGTACCCTATGCTGCTCTGTGTACCACATTTTCGCTGGTTGAAATGACGACGAAAAGACTGATCATCCTAGCACACTGTTCTCTCTTCCTGCAACAGGTGCTGCGGCTAACCCCGAATGACCTACTGCCTACGGTTCAGCTCATGATCAACAAGCTTGCCGCTGACTATGCAGGTATTGAGCTGGGTATCGGAGAGTCATTGATCATGAAAGCTATCGGTGAAAGTACCGGCCGAAGCTTGCAGGTGATCAAGGCAGATCAGCACGAGATTGGCGATCTGGGCTTGGTCGCCGCTAAGAGCCGTGGCAATCAACCCACCATGTTCAAGCCCAAACCATTGACGGTCAGGGGCGTCCATGAAGGACTGCTTGCAATCGCCAAGGTACAAGGCCACGGGTCGCAGGATAAAAAGATTTCCGGAATCAAGAAATTACTATCTGCTGCTGACTCTGCAACGTCTGGTAAAGGCAGCAAGGCTGTGGATATTACCAAAGAAAAAGGTGGCCCTAGTGAGGCCAAATTCATTGTCCGTTTTCTTGAGGGTAAGCTTAGACTTGGCCTCGCAGAGCGGACGGTTCTCGTGGCTTTGGCCCAAGCTATCGTCACGCACGAGGCCGCGGTCGCTGGCGAAAAACCGCCTACCCCAGAACGGCTAGCGGAGGGAGAAGCTGTCCTCAAGTCTGTCTACAGCGAATTGCCATCCTATGAAGTCATTGTACCGGCTATGTTGCAGCATGGTCTCTTCAATCTCCCCAAGGTCTGCAAGCTTCAGCCTGGTGTACCTCTAAAGCCCATGCTCGCCAAACCGACCAAGTCCATCACGGAAGTTCTTGACCGATTTGAAGGAAAGGAATTCACCTGCGAATACAAGTACGATGGCGAACGAGCGCAAATTCACTTTGTGGCGCCCGATCACGTCCACAAGTACCCTGGATCTGCGATTACATTACAAAAGGATCAGAAAGGCCTGAGTGCGATCTTCTCGCGAAACTCTGAAGATCTCTCGAAGAAATATCCCGACGTGCTTGGCAAGCTTGACAGGTGGGTCAACGAGGATGTCAAGAGCTTTGTCTTGGACTGCGAGACGGTTGCTTGGGATACAGTCAGCAAGAAAGTCCTTCCATTCCAACAACTTATGACCCGCAAACGCAAAGACGTGAAAGCCGAAGACGTCAAGGTCAAAGTCTGTGTCTTTGCCTTTGATTTGCTCTTCGTCAACGGAGAGGTAAGCTGTTAAACTTGTGGGATGAATAGCAGGTGTCATCAAAGATTCGGTTACTGATACTTCTCCTCTGCAGCCCTGTGTCAAGAAGTCACTTCGTGAGCGTCGGGAGATCCTGCATCAGTCGTTTCAACCTGTCGAGGGTGAATTCCAATTTGCGCAATTTGGTAACACGAACGTCATTGATGAGATCCAGGACCTTCTCGATGAGAGTGTCAAGGCCTCGTGCGAGGGGTTGATGGTCAAGATGCTGGATACCTCAGAAAGCGGTTACGAACCTAGCAAGCGCAGTCGTAACTGGCTCAAGGTATGATTTCTCACAGCTTGCCATGTCTTTCGCCCGAGTAATTTACTGGATCTAATCTATTCGAACTCTGGGACAGGTCAAGAAGGATTACCTGGCTGGTGTCGGCGACTCACTTGATCTCGTCGTTCTTGGCGCTTACTATGGACGTGGAAAACGAACGTCTGTCTATGGCGCTTTCCTTCTCGCTGCCTACAACCCCAACACCGACACCTACGAGACGATCTGCAACATCGGCACGGGATTTTCTGAAGCTCGTCTGGAGGAGCTTCACAAGGAGCTAACTCCCCTGGTCATCGATCGGCCTAAGCCCTTCTATTCCCACTCGACCGTTCCCAAGGACCAGCCCGACGTCTGGTTTGAGCCTCGTCTTGTCTGGGAAGTCAAGACCGCTGATTTGACTCTCAGCCCTCGGTACAAAGCCGCCGCTGACGAATTTGAGGGGACCGGTGGTGGTGGTAAGGGTATCTCTCTCCGCTTTCCCCGCTTCATCAAATCCCGCGAGGATAAAAAGCCGGAGCAGGCGACAACCACGCGTGCGGTAGCCGAGATGTACCGCAAGCAAGAAGCGGTGGCACAAGAATCAGCGGGCAAGCGCGGCGTGGATGATGATTTTGAATACTAAATATCCGCTGTTTGCGTAGACTATATGACATTGAATGATGACTTGCCCTTTCCGGGGAGGGATTGTGGCTGTGTGCTCAAAACACGCCGCGACATGTTGCATCTTTCTGACCATCTTGTTCCTTAAACCCGACACGAAGTAAACGAATTGGTAGCATCTCTGCATGTTCTACCCTCGGTAGTGGCATTGCAAGCCCCACCGTTATGCAAGTCAAAGTGCAAGGTGCATGCCACAGATCACCAAATAACACCACTTGCGGTTCACCAACACCAAGTGGGCCCGCGGGCATTGGCGGAGGCTTTTCCTCTGGTTCCAGCTTTCTTCAGAAGCTTGCCGACATCTATTCAGTCTAGATGGCCGGTAGTCTGTACTCTGTACTCTGTTGTAGACTCTGTAGTAGCAGTCTCATTCTCTTGTCCGGCACGGCGAAAGCACACATTCGGAAGTAATTCCGTTGGGAGCTGAGCGGGACCGGACTCTTGGCAGGTGGAAGAGCAGGACTCTCACCTCTTCACTGCTAAGCCACAATAGGTAGGTGGTTTAACTGTGGATGGGAACCTGGTGTGATTATCCACGTGCCGATCGATTGATAGCGGCTATTGAGATTCACCGTGATGCATCATCCTAGTACTACCTACTCATCCTTCTCATTCATCATGTATTTCGGAAGCATTGTATGTTTGATTATGCGCCGTTGCACAGAGTCCCAGCGGTCTGCCCTTCTTGCGCTCCAAACTTTGGAGGTCAACCCCCATCCGTGCTTGACCTCGTTGGTTTCTTGAATAAACAGACATGAGTCCCCGAGGCGTCGCCGGGGTTGACCGCCTCGAAGCTGATCGACAGTATAGTATCCGCTTTGGTCAGTCTGGTTCCGCCTGTCTTTCTGGAAAGTTGAAACGGGTCAAGTGGCTTCTTCAATGATGCCCACTGAGGCTCGCCGCATAGCGATAGCGATAATTCGTGTCCGGAGTGAATTAAATTGTTACATTTATTAGCACAGTCGTCTGCATCTATCGATTTGAAGAATTTTGGCGCGATCACAGTCGCTGCCCGGCTGCTGAACCTACTTGAGAGACTAACATGTGCGTATACCTAGTGGACGTCCTGCAGTATATGTATATGTCGAGAGTACATCCCGTCCATTTCCAATCCGAGAGGTCCTCTCATTGGTCCACTAGGTAGGTAAATCTGGTTGACGTACCGTATGGCTGCCTGCAATGCTTACAGCCCGCCAAGAAGGTACAGGTATAATCCAGAATTGCGTGTTGATACTTCCGCAGTGATAATCGTTCAATCAAGGCCGGATGACGAAAGTCAGCAAACGTGAGCGGGTATCTATCGGTCTAGTCTCGATCGAGCCACTGACGACCATATGACCCGCGGTGGGAGCTTCCTCTTTCAAGCGATATGGAACCCTCACTGACGACCGAGTCAAGTTCCGTCAGCGACGGAGCCTTTGATAGAAATTTTTGCAGTCATCAGCTTTACTGTCTCAGCCTCTTATCTCAATTTTGCGGGGGGCAAGGCACGGATGGCCTGCGTTTCTGGGCATATGCTCTATGCCCACACTCGCCCGTTTGGGTCATCCCGGGCGGATATCAGCGGGTCTTCCCCGCTTGGCTTGGCGCTGCAACCCAAGCCCGGCCAGACTGTCCGCTTGGCAGAGACATCCATCAATTTGTACAACTCGAGAATCGTCCTGATTTAATGGCTTGCCCATAAGGTAATCTATGGGATGGTCTTCATCATTGGTGATTCTCCTTTACCGACTATCTCTCGAATTTTAGCTTCAGGCTCGGCTCTTCCCACTTCCTGCCTTCCCAACAGCACCTCCATCGTCGTGCCCGCGCTGGGTCCCCTGTTGCCTGTTTATCACTCTTGGCATGCTCGAGATGCAACCATCCTTCCCCACGAGGAAACTGCTGGGTCGCGGAAGGTCCCGATGTCCAGAGACTGGGCAGGCGAGAGCAGACTTCTCCAGGGGTAAGGTATTTAAGAGCAGAGATCTGCCCTGAACTGCCAGACCTCCGGTTCTGTGTGCGAATCGAGTCATCAGTACATTGGGCTTCCTGCCGAAACTCCCATTGACCAAGATGCGTTCTCCACAATGGGCAGTCTTCGGACTGGGCGTCGTCTCGGGCGTGAAAGCGATGACACCCGAGTAAGTACGGCGAAGATCTCACACTTCTCTGTATCTCGCTGCTTTGGTCTGAATGACTGGAGACTAACATCGAACTAGGCAGTTGATTGCTGCTCCACGACGAGGTGATGCTCTTCCAAACCCATCAGGAGTATGTTCGCATTCCGTTCTCTTATACATCATTAATACGCCGTGCAAATATTGACCTGACTCAACCGCAGAAATGGGCTGTGTTCTCGACGTCTGAGTACTCCTGGGCAGAGCATCAAACGTCCTCCGCGTGGAATGTGATGGACCTAAGCACGAGTAAAATCAGCGTGCTCACTAATGATAGCAGTGTTTCCGAGGTGACCTGGATGGGCACTGATGAGTCGACTTTGCTGTACATTAATGGTACCAATGCCGAGATTCCCGGAGGTGTGGAGCTTTGGATTGCGGACGTGAATAGCTTCGAAAAGTCGTACGTGTTTCGCTATCTCGGGCCAAGATTGGTCTCCGTGTCAATATTAATAATTCATACAGCCGATACAAGGCAGCATCTTTGCCGGCCCCGTTCTCGGGTCTCAAAACAGCCAAGACCGCGGAAGGGGACTATAACTTCCTCGTCTACGCCGAGTCTTATCCTAACGGGACCGCGTACAACGCAGAGCTAGCTACTGCTCCTCTGAGTACTGCTCGCATCTACGATAGCATCTATGTGCGTCATTGGGATACCTGGTTGACAACCAGATTCAATGCGATCTTCTCTGGCTCTTTGAAGAAAAAGGGTGACCGATGGGCGCTGTGTTCTGGCGGCCACGCGGAGCCTCTCAAGAACCTCATCGCTGGTGTCAAGAACCTCGAGTCACCGTACCCTCCTTTTGGCGATTCCTCTGATTACGACCTGTCGAGTGACGGTAAAATGGTGGCTTTCAAGAGCAAGGCACCAGAGCTTCCTAGGGCGAATTATACCGCTTCTTACATCTACCTGGTCCCTCACGATGGTTCGCAGAAGCCAAAGGCGATCAACGGCCCAGAGAGCCCCGGCACTCCAAACGGAATCAAGGGCGACTCGAGTGCACCTACATTTTCCCCAGATGGGCGTCATGTCGCCTATCTGCAGATGGAGCGCATTTCCTATGAATCAGACCGCCGGATTCTATACGTACACGAGGTGGGTTCAACTGAGACCAATCGTGCAGTGGTCGGGGACTGGGATCGCTCTCCAGATGCGGTGCAGTGGACATCCGATGGAAAGACCTTTGTCGTGAAATCCGAAGACAAAGCACGCTCGCGGTTGTTCACTCTCCCCATCGACGCCAAGGATGATTTCGTGCCGCACAACTTGACCGATGGAGGCTCTGTCCGAAGCTATCACCACCTGCCCAATGGCGATTATCTGGTCACCAGTTCGGCGATCTGGACCAGCTGGAGAGTCTCCACGGTGAGTCCCAAGAGCGGTGTTGTCTCAACATTGGCCTCTGCCAATGAGATGGATGCTGGTCTGAAGGGACTGAGCCCTCACGATCTGGATGAGTTCTACTTCGATGGAAACTGGACCAAGGTAGGTGGTGCCTGCTTTTCCACGAAATCGTATAAGCAAAGCAGATAGGCATACGCTAACGTGGACAGATCCACGCCTGGATGGTGTTCCCTGCCAACTTCGATAAATCGAAGAAATATCCTCTGGCCTTCCTCATCCATGGTGGACCTCAGGGCTCATGGGCGGATTCTTGGAGCACTCGGTGGAACCCTAAGGTTTGGGCCGACCAGGGCTATGTTGTCGTTGCACCCAATCCCACTGGCAGCACTGGCTTCGGGCAAGCATTGACCGATGCCATTGCCAACAATTGGGGTACGTCACTCATTTTACTCCATGGCTGGTCTATTTGAATTCCACTGACAGTCGAACAGGCAGCTATCCTTATGACGACCTCGTGAAAGCGTGGGAGTATGTACGAGACCACTTTGACTTTATCGACACCGACAACGGCGTTGCTGCAGGTGCCAGCTACGGTGGCTTTATGATCAATTGGATCCAGGGCAATCCGCTGGGCCGTAAGTTCAAGGCTCTGGTCACACACGATGGGACATTCGTGGCGGACGCCAAGATCTCCACCGAAGAGCTTTGGTTCATGCAACATGAGGTGAGCTTCCCTTTTCTAAGATTCTGAGGTATTGGAAAACTATATGCTGACCGCCGACACAAGTTCAATGGCACGTTCTGGGACAATCGCGAGAACTACCGTCGCTGGGACCCTTCTGCCCCGGAACACATCAAGCAATTCGGCACCCCCACCTTGGTCATTCACAATGCCAATGACTTCCGCTTGCCGGAGGCCGAGGGACTCAGTCTCTTCAACGTTCTTCAGGAGCGCGGTGTCCCTAGTCGATTCCTGAGCTTCCCTGACGAGAATCACTGGTAAGTCGATCTCTATTCTCCACTCCATTCGCAAGTGATATGTGAAGCTCATTGTTGGTGATATAGGGTGACCAAGAAGGAGAACAGCTTGGTATGGCACCAACAAGTTCTTGGATGGATCAACAAGTACTCTGGCGTCGGCAAGAGCAACCCTCAAGCTATCAGCCTGAACGATACTCTGATTCCCGTCGTGGACTACAACCCTTGACCGAGCAGTGTATGGATGGGGTAAAGGTGTGACGGTTGAAGGCTCTTTTGAGCCACTTAGGTGAAGTTATGATGTAAATAGTCTGCTGTCAATAACTAACATTACCGTAATGAGATGAAGTTATTCATATATTCTTCTTCATGGACTTGGGACGTGACTCATTCTCGGCGAATTGTGATCAGGAGCGTGATAATTTGTTGCCACGACTTGAATGTGTCTTCCTGTTCTTGAAGAGACAAGTTACTGATAACCCAAGTAATCATTCAATGAAATTGGATGGAAAGGAGTGATCACAATAGCCCGTGTACCATCTTGCTTCTCGCTACGGGTTGATTTTCAATAACAACGAGAATAAAGCGACACGTGCCGGTCCATACTACGTACACCCGACCTTGACACGCCCATCAATTCACATGATAGTCCATCATGAATATTGCGAACAGCGACCGCCGCCTTATGTCTGCGATATGCCGTTCCTGGGGTCAGACTTAAGCCTTAACTATCCGCAGCAGCTACATGCCCATATCCAGTAGCGCATCGTACCTACCAAGTGGGTCAACCTCGTTTCCTCTATCTCGCTTTGAATCCCAGCATCATTAAAAAAGATCCTCGTTCCACTAGATTCTATGTTTGAGTAAAGATCGCAAGTCGTAGAGCCCCACAATATTCTGTAGCCTTCTTCAAGGGCACGCAATTGCCACATCGGTGCACGATGGTCGCCAATGTTTGCTTGCCCATTCCACATGATCGAAAATGGTCTCATCTCTGTCTTTCTTTTTTCTTTGCCTTGAATCCGTCCTTCTTCCTTCTTCCTTCTCTCCTCTTCCACATCCGACTTTCTACCTTTTTGTTCTGACGTAAAGTTTAAAACATTCCCACCTATTTCACACTTACGCATATCGCGCGTCCTCTACACACTCCTTTCCACTTGAGATCTCCACTCGGTCCTCTTCACCACCATCCACTAAATTCTTCGACTCACACGCTCCGGTCACTCTCACTTCAAGCCATAACACAAGCGAGATTCACTATGGCCGACTCGCCACCTAAGGCGAGCCCCAGACCTTGCTCCAACAAGCGTCCGGCCTCCCAGTCGGACTCTGAGAGGTCTAAGGGACAGGCCACCTGATACTCGTCACTCTTTGTTCAAAGCAGAATGGGCCAGCAGCCTCTGATTCCCCAGGCTCGCTCAAAGGTTATGTTGCGTGTGGCGTCTGGTTCTGGATCTGGAGTGTCTGTTGCTCAGAGCATCGAGGAGAGTGTGATACACGCGGCCGCCACTGCCAATGCCGAAAGATCTGCGATCCCCAAGCCTCGCGTCCAGTTCCACTTCGAACGGCCTTCCGTCAAGAAGGAGCCAGCCAGGCAAGAGCATGCAGCCGGGACTGACATGGCACACACTGCCAGTGAGAACAAGGACAAGACTGCGAAGCGAACCATGAATCAAATTGACCAGTCCATAAGCGAGACTGCGCGCCGCACTGGAGACAAGCAGTTGGTCTTCTCTTTCACTTAAGTTCTAGCCATGGAGCGTGTCCACAACCTGCTTTGCCTTCCATTGTCAACTGCGCGAATCCGACATGATCCTTGCCAGCCAAGGCTCGCCGCAAGGGATCGGAGAAAGGATTTCAGCCTGCCTATACCCAGCCAAGAGACTTCAACAATGATCGTAGCTCACAGGCCGTTCAACGTCGCCCCGATAGCTCATCGGGTGTACGCGATGCCAAACGACTCGCTGACGAGCGCGCCAGCACCCTTCGCTACGTCAAGTTCTTCATGGACAGTTCCAAGGACAAGCATTACCACAGCTTCGAATTGGCTCCACTGACGGGTCCAGGAAACATTCACTCATAGGTAACTAGGATCAAGGTTCTGCTCCGGATACACCAGGTCTCCTGCCTGTTCACTTAGAACCTCGTCCCCTTGGAAAGCAATGACGAGATGCACTTCTGGTACGATCATATGGTCACGGTGGCTTTCTCGCTGATCTATGCAAATGTGTCCCAGGAGATCCGCGAGAACACCGCGTTCATGGCTGCAATTGCTCGTCGAAATCCCGACAACTTGGAGCGCACTATTCGTGCGCATGTCGGCGGGCGCTCGGGCGATGATAGCGTTCTCTGAGTCTGGCGCTTGGAGTGTTGGGGCTCGAGCGAGTAGATGATGATTGTTTGCGTATGGCTGAACTGATCGCGACGATTGTTACGACGAGGGTGGATATGGATGCGATGAACGTGCCTTTATCGGACCTGTCCTTGAACTACTGATGGATCGAAGCTTGACTGCTTTGACTTTGCTGTCCATTTTCTGAGAGATCTTTTGCTTCAATTTCCGTGTAGCTTGAGCTACTTTTGTGCTTGCTATGATTCACGATCTAGTTGATGACCACATTACGAATGGAATAATAATCTTGGGAAACCCGTGTCTACCGAAACCTAAGCCTGTTCAAGTAGTCATGAGTGTTGCTGCAACCAGCAACGGCGAATGGAAAGGAGACAGGAGGCATGCAGTAGGCAGTATTCACTTCTTAAGGTGCTTATGGAACGAGACATGGCTTCGATAAGTACACAGCTTCTGTGACAAGCCCTCATGGCGTAACGTGGTGCGACTAGTTCCTTCTACACCTTATTTCGTAGTAAATGATAGCGTTCCATCGAAAAGGAAAGTGAAAACAACGTCTTTCGCATATGCTAAGCTTACCACAGAGACAAGATGCTACCGTCTCGTGCATTCAATTGTTGAGGGAGCTGGTCGACTCTCATCCGTTTGATTTCTCAAAATTTCAGTCAAGGAGCAGCCCAAGTGAACGCGGATGGGAAACGAGACGAAGAAAGAAGATCAGGTGAACCACGCGATTGGAACCCATTCAACATCGAAACAAAAAACATGGTTGATTACCTTTCCAAAGTATAGCTGCATAGCAATGAGTTGGAGTTGCTGACTTTGCCTGCTTTGTGAAGTATTAGGTAGGCCCTCGCGTTTGATGTCTGAGTTGTAATCGCGAAGCTGACGAGATCCTTCTACTCTTTTAAAGCGCCTTCCAAGATCAGGAGAATGGTATAGATTGTATTCTCGGATCCCGAGCATTGGTCTGTTTTACGCGTGTCGACTCCAGTCTCCTCATGTTGTTTCATCCAAGTTGAATGTTATCAGCTTCTCGTCTTTCATGATCTAGAATAGTGAACATTGAACCCGTATACAGGATCAAAATGGATGGATGGTCCAGACAACTGCCTCCTAGTACAAGTGCGGCGGGCGAAAGGTTCCCGTAAGTTTTCCCTTCAAGTCCCAGGGCCCAAGGCACTACTATCATGCTTTCCTCGGGCTGTCACAGCAATATATCTGTGTTGGTCTAGTCGTCTAGTTCTCATTCGGAAGATGTGATATTGTGAGTTGAACCCATTTCGATTTGGAAGCATGCTTCATGACTCGTCGATCCTGCAACCTATGGGGTTTGAAACAAAAGACGCTTTATAAGAGACATAAACCATGGCGTGCGCATTCGTCATTACCCAGAGACATACACTTGCTTGCAAAATGAAGGTCAACGCCGACTTGCAGAGGCTGGAACTCCCCTCGAAGCTAGAGGGGAAGCTCCTCAAAGATCAGTTAACAAATCACATAGTCTTTTTATCATCCTAGTCATGGTCATTTCTCAATGAAGCTCAGACCTCTCCCAACCCAGACTGGAAAAGCTTATGATAGAACTAGAATAAATGCCATCTTTTTCGTGTCACTATCAGCCAAACACGCCATATGGCACTTGCAAGTCTCCGTCCACGAGAACCAGCATATTAAGAAAGCCCTGGGCACGATCACCATTCACGTTCAATACCTGGAAGAACAGTCGACCAAACTTTGAATGCGCGGCCGTGCAAACAAATGCTAGTAACTGCTGTTCTATTCTACTGTCCTCTGTTCTTGTGCCTGCACCAGTCCCTTCTAATTCGTGACGCTTCCACGCCCATACAGACCCTACTAGAACATCTCATACGTCTACCAGGTAAAAATACATGACCCTCCAACTCTCCACCACTTTCCAATATTCAGCAATAGCAACAGCAACAACCTTGCAAGATGCCCTATATCAGTCCACGTAAGGCCGCTGAAACGAAAAAGAGCACCATGGATGAAGAGTACGTGTACCCCTTTCCACCACTCACACTGACCTCAACCGGAATGTACAGATTCCATGATTGACAAAATGGGGTGTCACTGCAACAGGCGGACCAATTTAAACAGACGGGCCGAAAGCATCGAGGACAAAAACACCAGAATCAAGGCGCTACTGGAGGAGGCCGAAGTCCTTGCGCAGGATATGCTGTCCACCCTTGACGCTCATAGAAAGAGACTGGCGGAAGTGGATGAGAAGATCAATAAGAAGACGTGACGAGCTTTCCAGTTCTCTCGGTGGTCTCTTATGGATGTGAGTGTGGTTGGGATTCGAGGCGCTGAGTCTTGAGCTTTGAGTGTGTAATCACTTGGGAGTTACTTGGGTGCTGACGGTATCTTCACTTTCTTTTATTCCAGGGGAAATACCTTGGTTCAGGTTTGACGGCATTTTCTCAGATTCCTACTGCATACGTATGCTTTTCCACTTTATTCTTATGATGCTGCTCTCTGTTGTGCAAGCACTCGCAAGATCAGACTTGCTGGGGATAATTGGGGCACTGGTTACACCGTTTACAGCGGCATCATTACTTAGATTAGCGAATCTATTTTTCAGTTCAATTCCAATGCCATTCTGAATTGGATATCCTCAACAGAGGTAGCGACATCCCAAGCTTCTTCTTTCCAAATGAACACCCACGCTCTCCTATCCACCACCGCCCTGCGACACCTTGCCCTTTCCCTTTTCCTTCTCCTTCTCAACGACCTGCCCATTTCGACTCCCCTGTCGCATATTATACCGGTCCACCCACCAAGAATGGAACATCCTCACAAAGTCCATGATGAGCTCAATCGGCGCATCATGCGCACCATACTGCGTCTTGATCTCATCGAGACTTCCCTGCAGCGTATCAACCTTGGCCAGCAGCGGGCCCACCTTCTTACGGAGCGAGTGGAGCTTCTTGTGCATTTGTTCCGTGTAGATCCGTTCGCCTTGGAGGACTCGACGGAGTAGTTCGTTCAAGTGGATGATTTCGTCGATTTTGGCCTGGTCTGTGATGGGTTTTTCGGCGTCGTCTGGACTCGTGGGAGCAGAGTTCTCGTTGCTGCTTCCGCAGCGAAGAACTTCCAGATCGGCTCGGAGAGCAAGTAGCTCATCTTGGAAAGAAGAAAAATGTACTTTGCTTTCCTCCTCGGCGGTGAGTTGTGAACGAAGAGATTCAAAGTCTGCTCGAAGACTGACGATATCGCTGTTATCTCGAGCAGCTTGGCGCTTGATCTCGTGAAGGACTTTTCTTTCTGAGAAGAGATCTGCACGCAGAGCAGCGAGCTCAGCGACCAGGAATTGGGTGTCCGTGTTCTTGCAGTCGCTCGTATCCTGAAGATCTGGTGACCCTTTGATTCTTTTGATCTTGGAGGGAAAACAGGTTAATTGGTCGTCGCTCACCGGACTGTCGAGCCTGCAAGATGAGAGCAGATTAGCACGAATGAGGTGCGCATAATACACGAAGCGGTTCTTTGAAGAATGTGTACCATGTTCGGCATTTTCCAGCTTCGATTGGCGAGACCGTGCTGTTCTTAGTCCAGTTCGACTTCAAGTTCATAACCGGTGTACTCGGACTCCACGTCAGCGGTGTGATGACCACACTGGGTGATTCTGCGCGTTTGCGCTTCAGACAACGCGGTGTCTCTACCTCTTCTTCTTCTTCCTCCTCTTCTTTCGGTTCGCCGTCGTCGTCATCACCGTCATCTCCATGGCAGCCGCCATCTCGCACAGATGTATGTATACCTTTGGGGGTCTTCGGAGACTCGCGACATTTGACTCTGATGTCTGTGAGACTATCTCGTGATGGAAGTGATACTGAGCGCTTCTCGTGATTGGAGACTTTAACTCGCCCTCGAGATGAGCTTCGAGAACTCGGTGCAGCTTTAGTTGCATTGCCTGGGCATGCCCTTGTCCTCGATGCTCGATTGATGAAAGGTACAGGCTGCATGTTGTCGACGAGGACGGGTATTGAGAAGATGAGCCTTGAGAAGAACGTCTTTACTCTTTTGGTTGCGGGCAAGGCTGGAATTGGCAGATTGAGAGACCCCAAACCTCCAAGAGGGATGATTTTCTCGGAGGGGTAACTGGTATTGGCCGGTCGTATACGAGGGTGTTCACTTCATTTTCCGGAGTGTGAGAGGATGACTCGATGTACTTGGATAACTCGGTGGGAGAGTCCGGGTTGGGAAACTCCGGGCACTGGCATGTCGCTCTCTGGTATTAGGGTTCTTTGTAAAAGTGATGGAAGTTGCAGCTTGAGGAGAATAGTGAAATTATGCAAGACGGCTCGACGAACTGACGGCGGGGGAGGGAGTGATCAAGGAACTTTCCATTTCCAAGACTGGATAACTTGAGACTAACACTTGATTACGGGAGAGTGTCGCAGGAAAGGATATCCATCCATGTGCGTGCACTGCGCCGTGTCATATCAAGCAGAAGAAGATTTGGGGTACAGTCGAGTCCATCATCGATAATCGTAATATTTACGCTTGCTGGCTTATTTATACATCAAATAGCATCATGGCCTCACAGCCTCCCAAGATAACAGAACAGAGTAGGACAGAAGAACCCAAATGCAACGCCAACGACCATTATTAAGAAACGAACAAACGGCAGTCTTCCTTCATAGTGCGCTCGACTAGACTCAACGGACATGTCAAGTAGATGGTCAAATATCATTCAGACAATTTCCCACCCAGATCCAATTGATAATTGATGACTCTTTTATAATTCACCACCATGACGGGGATGACCATCAAGCGGTGTCTTGCCCTCCATGAACCCACCGGCTTTGATTCTCAGCCCGAAATTGATCAACACCACGGTCACTAGGCCGACGCTCACAATGGTCGGACCCCACTTCTCATAGTACACGCGTTTGACATCACGACGCTTGCGGATCTTGTCCACCCGCCAGATGTAGAGCATGAGGGAGTAGATCAATGCACCGGCGGCCAAAATGGTGAATGCCCATGAGCTGATCAGTGACACGGTGTCGACGCCAAAGTTCAGCAGGGTGGCGGCAATACCGCCGAGAAGGATCGAGAATTCGAGCCAAGACAGGAATGTGCGCTCAGCGGCAAAGTAAACCTTGGGCTCAACGCGAACAGGGACGAAGATTTCTGTGCGGAAATAGGTCAGTCAGAGGAAATGCATGGCAATTATCATCGATTTAGAAAGGTGTACAAGGACGTACTCTTGCCAGGTGGCGCTTGGAATCTTTGCAACCGACGCTGCGTTCCAAGTACCTGAATGCCTCGCGCTTCCTGCGGCGGCATGTCTGTGGCCCGAGGTCGTGGAACCAAGGCCCACAGGCCCTGCAAAACAGCGCGTCCAGTCTTGCGCGCATAGTGCTTGACTAGTTGCTCGGCATAATATCTTCCACCGATGCGGCGAGCTTCCTCCAGCTCTTCCGTATCCACAGTGTCGTATTCGTCGTCCGAGTCGTACAGCGGGTAATCGTCATCACCGGGAAGTGGACGTGCCGCGATACGTTCCTCGATATCCAACTCATTGCCATTGGTCTCAGTGAACAGGTACCGGTCATCGGCACCTTCTCGCGATCCACTGAGAGTCGGGGTCTCGGTTGACTGCGGAGTCTCGTCATCGTCGGAATCTTCGTCCATGGGAGAAAGTGCCGTGGGACGATGAATGCCGTAGCGGCGGGTGGGAGCCTTGCGGATATCTGTGTCCATCTGGGGATACCAGAAGGGCAAAAGGTTGATGCGAGTTGGGAAGAGGGTCGCAGTGCCGTGGATGAATTTACTGAATTTGGGCACCGCTTCAACGAGATGTGACGCGGTGAGGTCGCGAATCCACTGAGGGGGTTCCTGGCCCGCCTGAGTCTGCAACTTGACCTCCAGCACGGCGTACGGGAAACGGTCGATGTCTTCGGGGGGAAGCTGCGAGAAGGGCCAATCGACACCGATGTCCATGCGACGCCAATTGGAGCCGGCGCGACGGCGGCCATCCAGGTTGTCCTCACGAATCATAGTCAGCTCGGTATCGAGAGAGATACGCACACGAGCATCACCCGGCAATTGGAAGGCGGTTCGGTGGTAGAAGGTTCGAGTCACCGGGACAAGACGGCGCGTAATCACCCGGTACTGAACCTCGCGGGCCAGTTGTTCCAAATCATTGATCTCGGCGGCACTCTTCTTGCCCTCCTTGCGCATCTTGTCAAAGACCTGCTCGACGGTCATGCGGCCATCCAAGAAGGCATTGACATTCTTCTCCTTGAGGGAAAAGCGCGCCTTGACGGACTTTTCGCCGGTCCAATCCTCACGGTGAGTCTTACGCTCGACAAAGATCTGATCGCTCTCCATGCCACCATACCAACGCAGACGGATGGCCTCGGCACCCTCGGTCTTCTTGAGACGGCCCTGGTACAGCTCCCATGTTTCCGGGTTATCGTAGTAGATGGAAGAGATGGCGGTATCCTTCTCCTCGAATTCTTTGCTGGCGTTAAACACCAGGACGGGCAGATGCTTGAGAATGACGAGCTTCAACTCGGTGATATTGTCTCGGTGCACCCAGTATTTGGTGGTCTGGCGCACAAAGTTCTGTTGGGTTCCGCCGGCGGATGAATCACCCTTGACCGGATTGCCCTTGGTACGAACCAGATCGTAGAGTTTGGACAGCTTCACCACAAAAGCGTCATAGTTGTCTTTGAAGAACGGCTTGGCGTTGAGTCGGGCGGCAAAGACGGGCTTGAGATACCACTTCGTCTCTTTCTGTGGCAATGAATTAGCTTGACGTTCGTAGTTCTTGCGGCGAGACTTCATGCAGGTCGAGCGGTTGGCTCTCCACGAAAAAACCATCAGACGAAAGAACATTCACATACGTCATGCTTCTTGATAATCTTCTGGAACCCGGTGTAATTCAATTGCACAAACTTGGCCAGGTCGTGTACGTCGGCGATGATGTCCGAGAGAACCTGCTCCAATTCGAAAAAGTCCTCGTCGGTGGGGACGGGCCTTGAGGAGCGACCGTTCTGATGACGATTGTTGGTGCTGTCCTCCAGACGCGAGACCACATCGGTCACCTCGCCCTCACTGGCCTTGATGCGCTCGACGATTTCCTCGGACTTGCGCTTCTGGAAGAGGAAGACCTTCTCCAGCTCGGACTCGAGCAGCGTCACGAATTGAGTCTCGTCATCCTCGGTCCACTCCTTGCGGGCAGGCTTGGTATTGTCAGGAGTCGGCTGTGTGACAAAGTCGGTCTTGAGGGCTTTCTTCAGATCATCGTATGCGATATAGTAAGGATGGTATTCCTTGATCATGGAGGATCGGAGATGCTCGCCGAACCTGCAATTGAAGCAAGTTAGTGAGTAATGCGACCACAAAGACAGTCACGAGAGCGTAGGGCGCCGCGCGCGGCGGACAATGCAGCTATATGGGAGGATGTTGTCGTTGTTGTGGTTGTGGTTGTTGCCGGCGACGCCGCAAGGGAGCTCATTCCCGGCAAGGCCAATTGCACCGCGGTGGCTGGGCAATGATGGCATCGGCAGAGAGTCGCGGGGTGCATCATCGCGCCGTTGATGAGAGGAGACAGAGCGGACGACCAGGGTCGGGGGAGGGCAACGTACCTCATGTTGGGCAAATGGTCTGACAATGGATGACTCGACAGTAGACACGGTTGAGACAAGCATCACAGGAGGAAGAAAGAGAGAGAGAGAGAAAATTTGGCGGCGCCCGTTGCAGACCGTCATGAGAGCGTCTGCGAGGCACTCTTGTCTCTTTCGGTCCAGTCTTTCTCGGGCCGTTAACGGTTAGCCTGGGCCCTGGGGCGGGGAGAATGTGAGACTTTGGGTCTCGTCCCGGTCCACTTGGCCTTCCAGAGCGAAAGAGGCACCAACGTCAGGCTGAGCTTTCTCACTGTATTACCTCAGAGGCTCAGCGTCCAGGAGTACTACAGTACTCTGACTGTAGAATGTAGATATCTGTGCATTACCACTGCATTGATGCATTCTTTTGCCTTTTCATTACCCTCAAGATTGATAAGGCAGAGATCACTACTCCATCTGATAAACTGCTATTCCGGTGACATTGCCGTATTGAAGTTGCTGATCGATATCGGGACATGATATGACTTCTGAAGTTGCAACAACTACTAACCCATGCTCTTATTCTAGAGCCATTGGTAAGGTATATAGTGTTACCTGCTGTTCCCATTGAGGGGGTTAGTAGGTATCTAGTGTACCACCACTGATTGTATGTCGGTGACTACAGTATGAACTACATATGAACAACTGTATACAAAGTACCAGTAGTTCCCAGTTACCGTGCTGTGGTACCACCTAAAACCGGTCTCGACGTCAAGATCACGGTTATTCCACCTCTGAACCCAATCCTGGATATCCTCTACTAGTCTGCACGCCTCAGCCGCGTGGTACAGTAGTAATGAAACCAGATTCGACACCAAAAAAGAAAAGCCAAAAACAATATCCACCAGCCGCCGTAGAGCCTGGCTGCTCGATGCGAGCTCCGAGAAGCTCCAGTTCTGCATATGCAGAGTTGATTGGCAGAGATCGCTCTGCTCCGCTGCAATGGATGATGACTCAGCATTGTGCATGTGGGAGTCAAGTGACCATTCAGCATCACGGGATCTGCACGTGCTGGCTCTGGACATGAGATGGACGAATCCCAGAGGCTTCTCGAGCAAACCCAGAGAAAGCCGGCTAAAACTGAATAGTCTATTGCTCCGTCTCGGCTACCGAACTAATGCACGATTGCACGCTAGTTTGCTCGAAATCCGTATCCATCCATCAAACCACCAAACCAGCGGCGGCGGAATTTCCGCTAGAGACGCCCTGCGGCCCATAGTGTTGACTGTTGACTCGTTGAGTGTGCGTAGCACCCACTACGTATGACTATGGAGTATCATGGTTCCTCGAGACCTCGACTACTACTACCGATCAGAACAGATTGATTATAACCCGCCCACCATCGCCCGCGACGAGGGCGTCGGCAGGAAAGTCGAAATTTGCCGACTTGACATCATCGGCAGATGTTGTGATTCCGTGGCGCAGTGTATCTTGGTCGCACGCTCAGTCCATATTACCTCCACTACAGGGCTTGTCAATAATGACTGGACACCCAAGATGTCTGGCTGCTACTCTCGGTAGCTATGAGGGCACATCTATCGGGATAATTGATAGCGGCAGACCATCATTATCTAGAGACTAGTGAATCTACACTGTCACGTACAGGCACTTCTGCGGAATGGATACAAGACTTTGGCACTGCCTGATTCAGTACAGTATTTGCCTCAATCATACAGAGGTGAACCAGCCTGAAGATGGATATAAATGCAATACCCCTACAGCGGCGTAATGAACCGATCAGTCTTGGAGAAAATTGTGCTTTCAAAATCATGTGTTGTAAGATGGTAACACATGATTCAGTAGTGCAACAGCATCCATCATGGTCCAGATGGCCACCGCCACCCCTACCCTTACACCGTCTCCAGACCCTTCGTTAGGATCATAGGATGATTTCTTCTCTTATGGCGTATGTATGTATCAAGCTCATCCTGCTCCATAGCTATTGGCTTCGCTTGGCCCTGGGCGGAGCCTTGGCCGCGGCAATAAGTGGACACTTGGCAGTGGGCGGTGGGCAGTGGCACGTCCCGATGGCAAGTCGAGCTGGCATCGTGGAAAGGATCGTTCCACCCAGGCCTCGCATTCGGCCGGGTCGCCTTATTGGGTATGGATGCGTGAAGATGCGCATGGCGATCTCCGAGGCAAGTGTCAATCTGTACACTACCCAGTGGGATGAATTTGCAAATCTTGTTCATCAGTTCGTCGTCTGGGTCATGGAAGTTCTACTGAGTCATGCGTTTGAGGCGACGCAGACTGCACCATATGTTGCACTGTAGAGCTAGAGACAAGAGACCGTCGTCTGTAGGGACTACTACTTATGTCTGCATGTTTGCATATGTCATGTGATTCTGGCACATTCCGTAGCCTTAGATAGAATCTCTCCCCTACACCAATCTCACTCTTTATCCCTCTCTCACATCGATACTGCTACCCCTACCGTAGCCGTATCTCATCAACTTACTACGTAGTAAGTAGTAAGTAGTACTTACTACCGAGTAGTGAATCGCTGAATAGTAATACTGACTAGTAACACAGTCTGGCAGGCTGTCAACAGGAAACACTGGACCAATTGGAAGGTCACAATTACACTCCCCCCAATGGAGCCATCAAGACCTGCTCATTGATAGTCCTGGATCTTTGAGGCAGCCAGACTCATTCTCGGTCGACATCCCCAAACTCATCCTCGTGATGTTCAGCGCGTAAGCTCCAGCCTTAACCTTGCGATTCCATACCGTCTTTTGTACTTTCCACATAGGGTTGTCTATTACCTTAATCACTCTCCAACTACCCAATTAGTAAGGTACCTCGGTCCTATCAAACTCATGACTCGTTGGCAGATATCACACAGCATACGGGCACCAGGCAGCCATCAATTCGAATACCCATATCTAACATACATACTTGTAACCGCCACCCGCCAACCTCGTCCAGTCTCATTCCCACTCTAACCAAATCGAGTCCATCCAAAGTCCAGACTGGACACAAGTCCTCGGTTGAGTGTTGACGAAGCTTTCCATCGTCTCCGCCTCATCTAAAACTGACTCGCGAAAACTCGCCCTGCCGGGAGGGGGGGGCCGGATCCACTTCACTTCAGACTAAAATCAACCAAACACACCTTTTTGGGGCATACCCAGCATAGACCCAAGGCCCAGTTTCATACTCATCGACGCTGTTTGGCTGGACGGGACGATGCTGCCTGTGCAGATTACTGCACTACTACTACTGCAGTAGCTTCCAGAGTTGGCGGGCAGTGGCCGATTCTAGTCGCACGCGTCAAAGTCGCAATGGAGAATGATGGGGGAGATTGGGAGAATTTTATCGGCCTATCACTACGGGTGCGACAGGTGAGTTACACCGGTTGGCTGAGTAGAGAATCTTCGTGAGATGTGTGACCTTAGGTAGTGTTCGGTTAGCGAAAGGTAAATCTCCGAGACGAGACTTCCAGCAGATGTCTGAATCCACACGAGCTGTGTGACACGAGGGACCACCAGTCCCAACACAACGGGCAATTTTGACCTTCCAAGTAGCTTCAGGTGATTCGGTAGGAAGTCAGAAGCCTCGGATAACAAGAAACACTCCCAAGTCAGGGAGCTCGTCGACGATAGAGGCTTCATTCGCACGACACATCCAGTCTGGCTGCATGAGTAGAAGGAAAAAAAAACACATTCGAATTCCATGACCCGATCCGGCTACAGGAGTGGGCTTCTATGCAGCACGTTCCATTCTCCGGCTAAACTCAATTCGCAGAAATCGCCGATCATGGTAGCCTAATGCGGAAGGTTGGCACGCGACTGAGGGCTGCGCCGAAACACACGACAATAATGACTTACTTTATCTGATCAACACGATCTTTAGCTTCGCAGTCATAGAGGGCGAGGTTATCAGCAATCGAGAAAGGAAGGGAAAATTGTTCGTCTGGGCTTATTTCCTACGTGGGATCCCTGTGGGTGTGTAAAGGATAATATGATTATATTACGAGACCAACGCCGTCGCCGATTAGCGTAGAGGAACAAAATTCCCAACAGAAGAACACCCGCAGATCCTTTACTGGTTGCTTTGACATGAAGCCCCGACAATCATCACATCGTATGAGAAAAATTGTACGACATGGAAAGGGTTCCATCAACAGCTGGGCGCGGAAAGCTCCCACGACAGTGAGCAGTGATACCCAAAGCCACATCAGCTTCCCTTCATAATAGTAGCCATCATTCACTTTCACATCTTTACCAAGAACCAAGACCTCTCAAGCAAGACCAGTTGCAGAGCGGCGAATGCTGCGACGAGCGCCCTCACCAGACACGTGAACCGCACCCTCGGCTTCCAGCGAGCGTACAGCGTCCGAGAATTGATGATGATCCAACGCAATGTCGCTGGACTCGCTCATGTCGCGGAAAAGGTCACTCCAACGCACAGCGGTGCCGGCCACACCCCCGCGATCGTCGAGCCGTGCCAGCACAGCCCGCTTGAGGTCCTCTCGCAGTCGTCGCTCGCTAGCACTTGTGCCCTCGGTCAACAAGCCCATATCGATCAAGCCAGTGCGCGAGTCGGTAGCCGCCTGCTTGATGGCCGAACGGATCAGACGTACCGCCTCCTCAACATCAGCGACGTTCACTTCAGGCGAGAGGCGCATACGCGCGTGCGCTTCGGAGAGACGGATCATAGACTCCAACTGACGAGTGGTGGCAGTGATACGACGCTCCGACGCACGAATGTCATCGCCAAGCTGGCGCATAGCCACATAAGCATCCGATAGCGCTGCACCAGCTTCGGGTGTGAGGACAGGATGGATACGGGTCTTCGCGTAGGTGATGTACGCGGTCAGGAACTCGATCGGCTGCAAATCAAAGAAAGAAAGTAATTAGTGGGTTGAAGCTCAAATTCAGGTGTTTGGACAAGCTATGACAACTTACCAGCACCTCTTCCGAGGCGGCGTTCTCTGGGGTATCTTCCAGATACATGCCAACCAAGTGCTTGGCCAGACGGCGATCTTCATTTTCGTCCACACGATCCAGAACTAGATACACCAGGTCGAAACGGGACAACAAAGTTGGAGGCAGATCGATGTTTTGCGGCACAGGCAACTTGGGATTGTAGCGACTACCAATGGGATTGGCGGATGCCAAAATGGAAGTTCGGGCATTGAGAGTGGTGATGATACCAGCCTTTGCGATGGACACAGTCTGCTGCTCCATTACTTCGTGAAGAACAGACCGAGTCGCTTCGTTCATCTTGTCAAACTCGTCGATGCAGCAAGTGCCTCCATCGGACAAGACCAGAGCACCAGATTCCAAAACCATCTGCTTCGTTTCCGGGTCGCGGGTGACGTAGGCCGTCAAACCAACGGCTGAGGAACCCTTACCGCTGGTGTAGACACCACGAGGCGCGATCTTGTGCACATAGCGGAGAAGCTGAGACTTGGCCGTCGAGGGATCACCACAAAGCAGGATGTTGATATCACCACGGTATCGCGGGTTGCCACCTTTTTGGAATGTTTTGTTGGTTCCACCGAACATTTGCAAGAGAATACCTTTCTTCACATCGTCGGCCTCGTAGATGCTAGGCGCCAATGATCGAGACAGCAACTCGTAAATATCGGGCCGTGATGCAGTGCGTCGAATCTTCTCCTCCTCCTCAGCTGAAATCTTGCGAGCCTGGTCAGCCTCAGCAGCCTGCTCGGACATTTCTTGCTCAATGGTGGACACGTCAATGCCCATCTTCTTTCGGTCGACTTTCTGAATATGCAAAACATCGATATAGGTCTTGAAAAGTGACTTCTGTGATCGCTGGCGAGCGCTGACACGCATTGGATTACAGCGAAAGATACCGGTCACCTCGACACGATCACCAGCCTTGCACACATCGACCAATTCGTCATAGACGCAAAGTGAGACTGAGTGCGGCGTCTGGCCATCTGGAACATTGTCTGGGGTCTCTTGGAGTTTGATGACTTGCTTGTCGGAAAAGTTGCAGCGATTATGGATCAGCTGCATGGAGTTCTTGGACTTGCATGAATCACGAAGACAAACAGTGGGTTCGGCAATTCGACCACGGTCAATCTCCACAGTCACTCCATAACTGCATACGCTGCAGCGAAAGAAAGCTACAGAGTCGATCAGTACATGCTCGGCCAACATCATGCCAAACTATTGGGCCGACAAGTGATGTATGACATACCATCTTTCATGTCTGGAATGATAGGAGTTGTTCGGATGACGAGACCCTTGATACTGACAAGCTTATCCATGTCTGCAAGAAGTTAGTCTGCGCTGAACTCGAACAGCGAACAAATATCCTCTTATCACTCACCAGCTGGATCCAAATCTCTCATGTTGATGGTTTGATCCAAACCGAACGGCAAGACCTTATAGTTGACACTTTCAACTTCTTGAACAAGATCGGGCACATCGGCGGTTGGACCAACACCGTCGGATGTAAGAATAGACTGGCCGTGGCGATCTCGCGACTGGCCACCTCGCTGCATGTCTGACCGCAAGGCATCCATTTCCTTTAATGCCAGGTCCACCATCACGTCCTTCACAGCTTGGTCCATCAGGGGCACAATCTCTTGCGGGTAAGCGAGCAGCTGATGCCAGAGCTTCTGTGTAAGAGGATAGGCCTTCAAATTCTTGCAATCAAGATTGAAAGTCGTCAGGCCTAGTCGCCGCATATCGTTCATCATTGTAATGTATTCCCTCTTCTCTGCTGCTTCGCCCATAATGCGGACCTCGCTGTCGGATGCTCCCTCGGCCCAGAGACGGTATTTGGTCGCAAAGTTGTACAGGAAGTTTTTGAAAGCAGACATGGAATCGTGAATGGAGACATTGGTACCCCAAATCACACGGGTGGAGTTTCCAGCCATGGCCTCGGCCTCGGAGGTACCAGGATTGATGTTGGAGAAGGTTGCATCGGATCGTGGAGCATTATCACCGGCAGGCATGCCATTGGGCCCGACGAACAGGCGGTTACGACGAGTGGGAGTTGAACTCAAACCACTCGAGTGCAAATCACTTCGCCGAGGCCCGCGGCGGCCACCACCCGGTGAAACGAACAGTCCACTGCTGGTGCTGAGCGCATCAGAACGGATATCGGAACGAATTTCGGATCGTCCCAGACCGCGAGCTGGACTGGAGCTTGCAATATAGCTGATCGGAGACGAGTCTTTACAGTGTCAGCATTAAGTGCGCCCTTCGATCAATGAATTACAGCGCAGCAGTGAGGAAGACAGAACATTGAGGGTTTCGCTAGCATACCTCTGATTCCCGGATTGGCTCGTGGTGTTCGGTCCCCATCATCAAACTGTGAGCTCATGTCCCCCATTCGAATATCTGGCGTCGCTGCGCCTTGATGCCGTACAGGCGAGGATGATTGATATGCTGCAGGCGACGACGACGGGACATTGCGCTCAGCAGCCAGCGCCTGCGCCGCACGAGGCGTATGTTCTCGCATTGTGGGACTGCTAGGGGGTTCTCGGGACGACCTCAACGGTGTCGATGACTGATTAGATGCGCGCGTCCTCCGCGCTGTTGGCGACGACATGACGAATATGTTCTTCGATGGGAACGAAAAGTTATTTTGTGGAAAGTGGGTTTGGAGGGGACCGTCACAGTGGAGGGAGGGGGTAAAGACTGCTAGGCGGAGTTTTGGGACTTTGGTGAACGGGGTGGTAAAAGCTCGGGTTTTTCCAAGTGGGACGCGTCCAGCGGGACGTGACAGCGCGTTAAGTGGTTCCCAATTGTTCTCGACGCGTTGCTACGGCAAAGGTCATGTGACGTTCTACTCACAGCAAAGCCACTATCACGTGATGCTGAGGCGGTACGGTGTGTCAGAGCCGGCCGCACCGCCACGTTGAATGGAGAGAACCCCTGGGGATCCATTGCCTTCCCAATGTGGACTAGCCGTGGCGCTGTTCTTCCCCTTTTTTATCCACCTTGGTTTTCTTGGTTGTCAAAGCGCAGCTGCCTGGGTAGAGTAGCATCGTGCGAATGCAAGATCGGTATGACATCTATACATTGGGTCATGAGTCAAGCTCAACGTCGGAGACAGTACAGCCATACTGGAGGTAGGGTCTCGCTCATCAAGGTGCTCAGTCTATATGTTTCTTCGGTGTCTGTTGCCGTTGAGTACATGCATTCTCCTCTTTAGCCGCCTGGGTTCTGCTTTGGCTGTTTCACCATACGCCTGATGTCATCCTCATACCGATCGGCAAGTCCACACGTCCTCCAATCATTCCCTTTCCAAGCAACTTCGCGGGGAAGCTTCAAGGCGCTGGGCGTCAACTTGTGCACCAGCCACTGTTGTCATTGTGCGCCTGTGCTGAGTTGACAAGCGCGACACTCATTCGCATAAGGCGCTGATTTTGAAGGATCCAATTTCCCCGACCGGTCTCCACGCGTGGTCGTTGAGCGGAGACGACACCAAGAAAGTCGTGGTGCCGATCCTCTTTGTTGCTCAGTTTCCGTCTCAACATTTGCTTTCCTCTTCAATCCTCACGTGTGCGAGTTCTGTCCAACTTCTAGTCCTTGGGCCGCTATCCACGGATCGGGTGTCTGCCAAACTCTGCCTCGGTGCCTACAGAGCCTCGGAGACTTATCTATTAACTTCCAGCTGCTGTCAAATCGTCGAGTGGGTGCTCAGCGAAGCGCTGGTTCGCCCAGCACTGGTGTCCCGTCCCTCACAGTATTCAACTTTTAATTTGACAGCGCAAGAGGAAGTTCGCTTGCCATGTCTTCCAACAGCAACAGCCTGGGAGATGCGTTGAGCCATGCGGGCGGTAATGGCAAGTTGGACCAGGGTGTCTCGCTCAAGAGTTTCTTGGCCTCGCTGGCGACGGCTACGGTTGTTTTTGCCGTCGAATTTCTGCTGTTCATGCTCCTCAAGAGCAAATTGACACGAATCTAGTAGGTTTCGAACACAACTAGCTCGGAGGAGGTGCACCGCGACTGCAGAGCGCAAGCTAATTGATGCAGCCAACCCCGAACATACTTAGTCCCGGACCGCGAACGCACTGAGCCTTCTCCGCCAGGTCTGTTTCGATGGGTCGGACCAGTATTTCGAACCTCGAGTTCGGAATTCATTCAGAAATGTGGCCTGGATGCCTATTTCTTCCTCCGCTTCCTGCGAATGCTTCTGAAAATATTCATTCCCATGGGATTTTTGATCTTGCCGATCCTTCTGCCACTCAACCGTGTAGGAGGTAAGGATACCTCGTATCAGAATGGAACAAACTCCGCGGCTGGAACGCCAACGGGTGATCGATGGAATGTCACCGGTCTCGATCAACTAGCGTGGGGAAACGTCAAGCCTGAACACACTAGTCGCTATTGGGCCCATTGTGTTCTGGCAGTGATCTTGATCTGCTATGTCTGCGCAATCTTCTTCGACGAACTTCGTGGCTATATTCGAATGCGCCAAGCTTACCTGACATCACCGCAACATCGACTCCGAGCGTCTGCCACAACCGTTCTTGTGACTGCAATTCCCCATAGCTGGTTGACGATTGAGGCCTTGGACCAGCTGTTTGATGTCTTCCCCGGCGGTGTACGAAACATCTGGATCAACCGCAACTTCGATGACTTGAATGAAAAGGTGAAGGAGCGCAACGATCTCGCTCTCCGGTTGGAAGCAGCTGAAACCGAATTGATCATCAAGTGCAAAAAGGCGGCACTGAAAAGAGCGAAAGCCGAGGCGAAGAAGGCAGGGAAAAGCACGAAAGAGGCGAAGAATAATGAAAAGGCAGCAACTGATCAACGAGCGACCCAAATGGCAATGGGGCCTGGTATCAGCTCTGGCGATCCCCATCAGGCTCGCACTCTGCGTGAGACATTGCATCACCATCACAACACGCAGAAGCGCGGCGAATCGGATGAGTCTCGCACTGGCCGAGGCGTTTTTGATCCGGCGGTTGCGGTTGCGGCGGCCGATCTGGTCGGACACGGTGTTGGAAAACTGGGCAAGTCAATGGTCGGTGGTTTTAAAAAGGTCGAGGCGGGTTTCGATAGCACGTTAACACGTAATGGCGGTGGCCTTGTGGACACGCTTGATGTCGATGTGCCGTCCCACGGACGCACACCTGGAACTCAGATTCAACCGCAGCTGCAAGAGGTGCCATTGGAACAGCGGCCTTCTACAGCGCCGTCGCAGACACGTCTTGAAGGCCAAGATGAGAGCTTCTGTCGGGATGATAGACCCGTGCCTCAGAAACGGCCATCGTGGAAGGATCGCATGTCATCCCATCTCTCTATACACTCGAAGAGATCAGGTCCCGAGCCTGACGAGTTTCCTCTTACCGCACCTGAGACGCCCACTCAAGACACATTTGGTGACCGATCTGGTGGGAAAGAAACCGGCAAGACCAATGATGAATCGCGCAAAGCCCACAAGGAAGGAGACAAAGTACCGGGTGAAGAATATCCAATCGCTTACAACGAGAATTTTGATCAAGAGGATTATGGAGAGCCACTGTGGAAACAATACATCAAAGAGAAAGACCAAGCCACTCATCGGTTGCCGATCTTTGGCTGGAAATGGATGCCCTCGCTGTTGCTGATAGGCAAAAAAGTCAACACAATTGATCACTGTCGGAAGGAGTTGGCTCGCCTAAATCTCGAGATTGAGATCGATCAACAACATCCTGAGAAGTTCCCGCTGATGAATTCGGCGTTCATCCAATTCAATCACCAGGTAGCCGCACATATGGCTTGTCAGTCTGTCGCTCACCACGTCCCGAAGCAAATGGCACCCCGGATCGTCGAAATTTCGCCAGATGACGTGATTTGGGATAACATGTCGATGAAATGGTGGGAACGCTACCTCCGCACCTTTGGCATTATTACTCTGGTTGTTGGCATGGTGCTTGGATGGGCCTTCCCCGTCGCTTTCACTGGGCTTTTGTCACAATTGTCCTACCTGGAGGGCAAATTCAGCTGGCTTGCCTGGCTCGGTAACCTACCTCAGTGGCTCATATCTGCGATTCAAGGTGTTTTGCCTGCGCTTTTCCTGGCTATTCTGGTTGCCTTGCTCCCCCTCATTTTGCGATTCTTGAGCAAGACTCAAGGGCTGCATACAGGCATGGCTATCGAGTTGACCGTTCAGAACTACTACTTTGCCTTTCTATTTGTGCAGCTGTTCCTTGTTGTCACAATCGCCTCCAGTGCCTCGACCATTCTCAACAACGTTACAAATGTGACCAGCTGGCCGGAACTGCTCGCCACCAATATCCCGCGGTCTAGCAATTATTTCTTCTCGTACATGATTCTGCAAGCCATGTCTGTGAGTGCTGGTGCACTGGTGCAAATTGTTGGCCTCATCAGCTGGTTCATTCTCGCTCCAATCTTGGACTCGACTGCTAGATCCAAGTGGGCGCGAACAACAAATCTCAACCAGGTGCAATGGGGCACATTTTTCCCTCTTTACACAACTCTCGCCTGTATTGGTAAGTTTCGGCGTTTTGAGCTTTTCTTGCTCTCTCTTCTATCATCGGGTCACAGTATCTAACTTTTGCTCTAATGACTCAGGTCTGATCTACTCTGTCGTGGCGCCTCTGATCATGGTTTTCAACATTATCACATTCAGTCTCTTCTGGTTTGTTTACCGGTACAACACGTTATACGTTACGAAATTCCGCTTCGACACCGGTGGTCTGCTGTTTCCACGGGCTATCAATCAGCTATTCACGGGCTTGTATTTCATGGAAGTCTGCCTAATTGGTCTCTTCTTCCTCGTTCGAGATACCCAAGGAGCCGTTGCATGCAAGGGTCAGGCCATCGTGATGATCATCGTTCTGATTCTCACTATTGGATTCCAAATTCTCCTGAATGAAGCATTTGGGCCTCTCATTCGTTACTTGCCCATCACTCTTGAGGATGACGCGGTGAAGCGTGATCAGGAGTTCCACAGGGCCCAACTCACCCGTCTCGGCCTTGCTGCGGATGACGAAGAGGAGGACGCGGATCAAAGTTTAGAGCATCGTCTCGCCAAAGGCGAGCAGGAACAACGCAGCCGGGATCACGATGCAGAGAACATTGAGTTGAGGAATCTGGAGTCAGAGCGTGAGGACTGGAAGCGTCAAGATTCGGGACTTAACACCCCAACAAGATCTACAACAAAGCAATCGTCCTGGGCTGAGCGATCGCCTAATCGACGATCGAAATTCTTCGGCATCGATTCGGCGGGTCCAAGTCCGACACTAAAGGCACTTAGGGAAAGAATGGCACATGACACCGAAGCACAAGGGCCTGCTACGAACAACAAGGGCCATGCTCTTTTCGCTGGCATCCATGATGAACTCGAGGATCTCACTCCGGATGAGCGTGACCAGCTAGTGCAACGTGCATTCCAGCATGAAGCACTGCGAGCAAAGAGACCCGTGATTTGGATTCCACGAGACGATCTCGGCATCAGTGATGACGAAGTGTATCGCACACAACGATTCAGCAAACACATCTGGATCAGTAATGAGTATCAGGCCCTTGATGGGAAAGGCCGTACCATCTTCAGTCGAAGTCCTCCGGATTTCTCGGAGGTCGATTTGATTCAACTGTAATTCTAGCGCATGATTCACGACAACACTTTTTTCCTACTTTCACATACCATAGGCTCATGCTTTCTTGATGTCAGCGCCGCTTGCCTTACCGTTTCTCAGTACCTAGAATGTGGCAAATACCGTTCCTCATTGTAAGGTCCGAGTATCTAGGCCATTTACTCTGTTTTCATTTCACATAGACTCTTACCTTCATTGCGTGAGAACAGCTGGGCCAGTTTTTCCGAAACTTGATGAGATGTGTTGGTGTTGTAAAACGGGTCACTACCTTGTGCACTACCAGGTATTACTTTGAATCTCTAGAGTTGCCGAAACGAACTGTCTGGGTTCAGATATCCATCCAGTATCAGATTGCCGCGCAAGTATAAGACCTTCAGTATTCTGTACAGTGTGCACTCTAAGGGAGAAGGGTTCACTCCTTGAAGCGGTCCATTCCTTGCTTGTCTGACTGGGACCATAAGAGGGGCAGTCGGGCACGACTCATCTTTGATGGTTCAATCCATGAAGCGACACAGCGGCAATCGATAATTATCGACAACCCAGTATGCCCGTCTTACACCTTCCCACTCACCCTCAAGTTTGGGCACAGGGATATCCTCCCACTCAACATCAAAACCAGCTTCAAACAAGTCCATCTCGGCGACCTTTTGATAGACATCGTAGGAAATTTGACGGTCAGCGCCCATTCCGTTGAAGAATCCCCACTTGCCCTCTTGCTCAAGCAGACCGATGACTTGCTCAGAGAAAAACTCCCTAAAATCAGCGTATGACTCGGCAAAAGTATCGTAGTAGATCGCGTCAAATGTGGCACCCTCTGCGACCAGACCCGGAAGAACGTCTTGCCAACGCCCTTGGTGAATAGTCACGCCGGGCTTGGTATCCCACCCTTTCGCTTTCATGTCGGCCAATACGGATGGGTGAGCCTCCACGATATGATGCTCGGCGGGGGCTTGATCTTGGAAGAAGCCATCCACAATACCCATTCCGTGTCCGATGTTGAGCACTTTGAGACCGGGACGAGGAAGCAGTGCCTTGGCGGATTTGAGCATAATATCGCTTTCCCAGCGCATCATCACACCGTTCTGGTCAGAGTCGAGGATGCGATCATTGTTGATTGAGAGTGATGATGAAAGATAGCCCCGATTCTCTACCTCTGGGTTCACCAGGGCATTGTCAGATGCATTGGTCTGTTCTGTCGTGACTTCGACAAGCTCGGGCGCTGAGTCGTCTTCGGCCGGCTTGTCTTCCGACGTTTGTTCTGTTTCCTTGTCTGTATCTCCCTCTCCCTCTTCCGCTTCCTCGTCATCATCGTCCGAGAGTACGTCGTACTCGTCTAGCCGGTTCATCAGCATCTCTGCGCGAACACCAGCGTCCACGATCAACTCGTACAGCTCAGACGCCCCAATGCGCCTCGCCAAGCACCCGGGTGTCTCATTCTTGTTATCGAGATCATTCCAGATAGCGCCCTCCTGTAGCAGGAATCTCACAGTCTCTGCGGCAGAATTCAACAAGCTCTCGTCCAATCTTGATGCATCACCTTTTGTCGTCTCATCTTCGTCCGCCTCGCAGGCCGCAATGGCTGCGTGAAGAGGTGTATAGCCTGTCTCTGAATCTTTCACATTTGCCGCGTCGGGCAGCGATGATTCTGTGCGACAAAGGCGGCGGAGTTTAGCGATATCATGTTGAGACGCAGCGAGGAGGATTTCTTGGACATCTAGGTCGACGTCGATCTCCGTCAAATGGATTTTAGGATCGTTCGTGGCAGCGTCGGTCATCTTTGCAGAATGACCTCTATAGCGAAAAGCACGTTAATGGGGGTTCTGAGATTGAAGACTTGACTGAGTCAATATAGGACAGTTTCACCGCGCACTTTGATATGTCTTCTCGAGAGCTGGAAAGTCTCAAGTTGCAGAACAGGAAGCTGCGAAAGTAAAAGATGTTGATGCGAAAAAAGTTTGGGTGGGGTCAAATTCCAGATCTTAACTCCGCTCGGCGCTAGAACGGCCCCGCAATCGTCTTTCAAGTATGCACCCGCCTAGGTAACTACATGGCATGGATGCGCGTGAACCTTAACATATAATGCTGACGGGGGATCCAGCTTATCATCCATGGCTACCGTGCTAAATATGTACCTACCTACCTCCATCCCTACACAAATGAATCATTGGAGGCATATTTGAAGAGTCATCGGAGTCGGTTACATGGAGACTTTTCCAAAATATATTTTTGGGCTCGCGTTACCTTAGGAACTTCTAGGTTCCCTAACAACCTTATATGAACGAATGGAAGCTTAGGAAGATATGAGTAATCAAGGAAGTCTGGCCATGAATTAATCATACATAAAACTGGATTGAATTCAATGGGATAGTCCACAAGTTGATTAGAGTCCCACCTGTTCCGGACATGCATGGAGGTAGGTACCTTTGTCAACTACCTGGGGCCCAATTAGGTTCTAAGCTAACTGGCTGGATTAGAAGATGTCTCGTCAGACAAGGTCGAAATACCTGCTTAACCTATTATTGATGATGGCAACAACTCAATCGATGACCTTGGATAGAGACTTATACTTGCAAATTCAAGAGAAGAGATCGCATTGCCTGACTGCGACTAAATAAGCTATTTGTACACAATTCGCTACTCCAGCGCCCTAATTAATTTCATTTATTTGATGTCCTCATTCGGCGTGTTGACGTTCAGACCCAAGCCCTGGGAGTCCAGATACAGCTTGTTCTTGCCTCCGGCCTCCTGCAGGATCTGAGCGATCTGGCGCGCGTTCTCAATTTTCCGAAGCTCAATGTAACTCTTGCTCTTCTTGATGGCGTCACCGATCAGCTCGGCGGAGCGAGCCTCACCCTGAGCGCGAACGATAAAGGCCTGCTTCTCCTGACGAGCCTTGTCAACAACGAAGGCGGCACGTTGAGCGTCCTGCTGGGCGACCTGTTTGGCTTCCACAGCAGCGGTGAATTCGGGAGAGAAAGTCAAATGCTAGACATTCGAATAATGATTAGTACCGTGTCAGGTCCAAATGATGACGGAAACAGCGACGCATACCGTCAGGGAAACATCATCCAGAGCAATGTTGAATCGCGCCGCACGGCGAGCCAGGTTCTCCCGGACCAGTCGGGCAACATTCTCACGCTGCGTGATCAGCTGGCTGGCGTTGAATTGCGCAACAACACTTTTCAGGACCTCGTTCACAATCGATGGCAGCACACGCTCATCGAAATCCTGTCCCAACGTTCGGTAAATTTGTGGCAAGGCATCGACTCGTGGGCGGGACAGAACACGACATGTGATATTGACCATCTGCAAATCCTTCGTTCCGGTCAAGGAGGCAATATTGCGAGGCTTAGCGCGCACGTCGTAGACGATAGGAGTCTCGATCCAAGGAATCCGGAAGTGAGTTCCTGCAAATGTGTTTGACCGGTTA
This sequence comes from Penicillium ucsense, assembly GCA_014839625.1. Classification (NCBI taxonomy): domain Eukaryota; kingdom Fungi; phylum Ascomycota; class Eurotiomycetes; order Eurotiales; family Aspergillaceae; genus Penicillium; species Penicillium ucsense. The sequence continues at coordinate 219,276 of WIWV01000010.1, read as the reverse complement.
GTCCGAAGCTCCTCGGCGCGATCGGGTGGGGATGACATACCTTCGCTGTAGATTTCCTTCTTCACACCACCAACACGGGAGTACTTGATGGCACGGTGACCACCATCAACTAGACAGATTAGTTAGTGAGTGAGAGTTCCGCTTGGTCACCCGTAACTTGACGTACCGTTGAACAGCGAATTCGAGATGGCCCAGCTGCCAACACCGAGCAGGACAAGACCAGCCAAGCCCATGCCACCGCCGCGGCCACCAGAGGGAATCCCTCCAAAGCCACCCTTGCGCCTTTGCAGCATGAGCTGCACTCGCTCCCAAGCCTCTCGTTGATTCTGAGACATATCGTAGGACTTGTATTTGAAGGTATGCGGACGGAGTGGATGCGGAAGGGAGTACGAAGAAGGTCGACTGACAGGCGGTCACACAGAATGTCCGGCAGAATCGCCGATCTTCTTGCGCGCTTCTGCGCAGCTTCACAACAGCTTCAATCTTAAATCTACGCAACAGCGCCCCTACTATCAGCTCTCAAGGATCGCAGTCATGGCGCCCGATCGCTCAGGAAAGAGTGTGTTTCTGGGAAACATTCCCTACAGTAAGTTTCAAATTGACAGAGGCTCTTGAAATGGGCTTTGATTTGCTCACCAATCACTTAGACCTCACCGAGGAACAGGTGAAAGACATTCTCAGTACAGCTGGCACAGTCACCAAGTTTCGCCTGATGATGAACCCCGAGACTGGCAAGCCCAAGGGTTATGGATTCGCAGACTTTGCGGATGCCGATGCAGCAGCCTCGGCCGTGCGGAATTTGAATGACTATGAGATTATGGGTCGCAAGATTCGGGTGGACTGGCCTCACAACAATGAGAAGGACTCTGTGCCCGCGGACTATTCCCAACAGACACAATCGATGGAGCAAGACTCCATACCACAAATGCAGCAGATTCCTGGTGCCGCCCCACTTCCTCCATTGCCTCCAGGCGTCGATGTCCCGCCTAACCTCGACTGCCCTAATGCGATCTCACAAACGCTCGCATCTCTGCCCCCAAATCAGCTCCTTGACGTCCTCACACAAATGAAAGCTCTCGCTGTGGCCGATCCAATCCGAGCCACGGAACTCCTCCGCCAAGCTCCCCAGCTTGCTTACGCCATATTCCAAGCTCTGCTGCTCATGAACCTGGTGGAATATCAGGTGTTGGGGTCCATCGTGGAGCAGGCGGCTCAGACACAATCTACTCCTCAAGTACCTCCCCAGGTGGCTCCTCAATACCAACAGTATGGTGTTCCGGGACAGATGGGAACACCTCCTGTGGCCGGTGGTCCATATGCTCCTCCACCGCCACCTACTCAAGCTGCCCCACCTCAGGTGCCGGGCCAGGATGAGTTGTTACAGCAGGTGCTCAGCATGCCACAGTCTGCGATTGATGCTCTTCCCCCAATGGAGCGTAGTCAGATCATGCTATTGCGCCAACAACTGATGCAGGGTGGTATGCGATGATCCCGTGTCCATCACGCGCCGGTCAAATTGGCCTTTCTCTCTGGTCTTTTGTCTTGCATAATTCATAAAGACATCGGATGATTTTCCACTCACGATGTCTTACCCGGGTTCGCGGCGTGAATGAAGGCGTACTGGTTTCAAAACATATTCCATCGGATTCCCATACAGCGTATCATAGCTATCAGAGAACTTCTACCATTGAAAAAAAACCACTTTCACTTCGAAGCTCGCAAGACAGACAATTTAGCTTTTTGTCGTCAAGCCGTATAAGCTGTCATACTGCACGTCCTTGCGATCCGTTGTTAGATATGTAATATGTCCATGCCCGTGAATCTTTGATCTCTACTAGACACTGCAGTAAGATGCATTACCGCATACTATGATGTCTCATGAAAGAGATATTACTTAAGCATATGGTGTGGCTGCATTGTCTTCACACTGGAATCTTAGGTCCTTACTTACCTACATCGTTTAGTGGGTTTCAAAAGGCAATGTGCTCTACACATTCCGAATGAACGTTTCAGACTACCTATAGGTATGTATCCCAGCCGAGTAACCTGGAACTGCTCTAGCAGATGCTTTATGTTCATGCCTTAATCAGCGTTCAAAGCTGAGTATAGATGACACCTAAAGTTTCGGCATCATAGATGAGTCGAGCGACCAAATTGTTTTGAACGACGACCTGTGGCTCTGTACTTTGATTTTCACCCTAATTCTGCATGCCCCTCAATGAATAAGGCTATATCGATGGTTAATGAGGGTCTCTCGCTCGCTACATATAGGGGTATATGAAGAATCCTCATAGCAGAATTCAAGATTCTCCTCATGCATAGTCCGTCCGTCCACCTGTTGTCGACCCGAGGAGGCCGCCAGAGCAAAGTAGTAAAAGATCATGAGCACTCGACGCTGAAATAACAGACGGCATAAGGAGAAGAGAAAGGAGTGGAAGAAACTCCTCAACCAGCGCTTTCGTTTCAAGGTGGCAATGCAGTCGCTCAGGTAAGTATCAAGCAAAAGGACCGTACTAGCATTAAGTCATACTGTAGGCTTCACTCTTACTATTAACAGGACAAGTCTAAGACGAGACGTGAGGACAACGGCATATTCGATCTGGCGAAGTTGAAGCGGAAACAAATTAGATGAACGCTGATAAGACAATTCGGCTCACGAACTCATTCTGTGCTACCTGATCCTAAAATATCGTGTCATCTGATGTAGTGCTCGGAACCGGGTAACTAATCTCAATAAAAGGCGAGTCTGTCAATAAGGTAGATACTCATGACGCAGAAGCCATGATAGAGCGTGACAACAAAAACGGCGGAAACGTGAAGCAACAAGTGCGGAAGCTTCTGTGAGAGCGTGAGGGGATAAGTAATAATAAATTCTGCCTAGACCAGAGACTCAGAGATCACTGAGTACCAGACCCAGTGCAAACAAACAATTGTCGTGACTTGGGGACATGCTTATGACTTCCAAAACTCTCTCCCACGAGTCCACGACCCCCAGCCCACATTTCCACGCACATTTAAATTCTTCCACGCCTGGCCTTTTCTTTTTCCGATTCCATCTCCCTTTCCATCCACGCACGTGACTCAGATTTACCAGACACTCGTTACTCTACCACGTTATCGGCACTTGAGGTTCTTTAATTCTAAAGACCACGCACCACGTGACCTACTAAACTCACGCACTCGCTTTTGCCTCGGAGCCGGACCGTCATTTACCCGGATTATCTATACGTCATTCGACTCTGAAGCCCACGTGACGGCGAGCATCGATCTACGCACGTGATCACCACTGACCCTAACTCTGAATAGCTTCAGACTTATCCATTTTAGGTAAGTATCATGATGAGACTGAAATCGAGAGAGATGATAATTTGCAAGATGCCACTTATTGACCCAGTCTTCATGAGTATAGGTTTTTCGGCACAATCCCTGAAAATTCCAAAAATGGAGTTCAGAAGGCTCATGGAGACATCTTATGAAAGTGTCGTATCTTCTGATGAGGATATGGCTCCTGGCAGTCGGCCGTCAACTCCTGGCGTCGAGTGGGGACCGGGAGTGAGTTATGATGATAGTCAATTCATTCGCGACTCATTCGAGGACTGTGATATCCCTGAGGTGCGCCGAACTCGCTGCGGTCCTCCCAATCGTTACCTTTCCCTCGACCTGCCACCCATGCACAAGCTGGAAGACATCTACAAAGATATTGCTGAGCGTGCCATGCGTTTGGGCTTGGGCCGTTTCTTGAAGCACATCGGAAAACGACCCTTGCGAGTTGCCACAGCTTGCTCCGGCACCGAAAGTCCTATTCTTGCTCTGGAGATGCTTCGAAAGGGTAAGTTGTCATTTCAGTCATTCCATCTTCCCCCCTCCCAACACCATAACATTGTTGCGCTGCTCGTGTGAACATGGAGATTTATGCTTTTCTTCGAAGAAAGCCTTTCCTGTGATAACGGCGCAAGACTTGGACACGAACACGCTTTCTTTTTCCCCCTTCGAAAAGCTACTAACTTCAGTCGTTGTCATCAGCTTTGGGCAGTGAGTCTGCTTTTGAAATGTCTCATGTTTTCAGCTGTGAGATTGTTCCATTCAAACAAGCGTTTATCGAGCGCAACTTTCAGCCCCCGATCCTTTTCCGTGATCTGTTGGAACTCGGAAACGACGAAGCGTAAGTCTCCTATCCGTTTTCACTCTATTCACAAATCGTGGACAAGTGACTGAACAGCCTTATAGTCATACGGCCTACGGGGCGTTGGTTCCTGTCCCTGGTGATATTGATATCCTGATCGCCGGAACTGCATGCGTTGATTTCTCAGCCTTGAATCATCGGCGCAAGCTGCTGAGTCAGGAGGGTGAGTCGAGCAGCACTTTCAATGCGCTGTTGCGTTACGCACAAAAATATCGGCCGGCAATTGTCATCATGGAGAACGTCAAGTCAGCTCCCTGGAAAGACTTCATCGACATCTGGGAAGAGATTGGCTATGATGCCACATACGCTTTCGTAGACACCAAGTCCTACTACCTGCCCCATACTCGCATGAGAGGATACTTGGTCGCAGTCGATAAGCATCGCAAGACGGAGCGGCTTCCGGGAGACAACTTTGTGGACCCACGTCCACTGTCTAAGCGCTTTGAGAAGAGCATGACTCAATTCGCTCGCAAGGCAAGCTCTCCTGTTGGCAAATTCTTACTGCCCGATCATGATCGCCGCGTCGAGCAAATCCGCAATGATCTTAGCACCCGTCTTGACGCCAGTGTGAGATCAGAGTCCAGTTGGGAAAGATACAAGATTCGACATGCAGAGTTTCGAGCAGACCATGGACTAGGTGACCAACGGCCTATTTCCCGGTCTCTGCCGGGGGGCTTGGGATTAAGCCCGCCGGATTTCTACTGGCACTCTTGGATGAAAGCACAGCCCGAACGTGTGATTGAGACTGTGGACATGAAGTTCCTCTATTGCTTGACGAAGGATATTGATTCCAACTTCAAAGAGTGAGTGAGGTCCAATGCTGACAACAATAGACACGCAACTGACACCAGCTCTTTACAGACGTTGCATCGACCTGTCGCAAGGCGTCGATCGTGGCACAGAGGGTATTTCGTCCTCTGGAGTCGTTGGCTGCCTCACACCATGTGGTATGCCCTTTGTGACCTCAAGAGGAGGTCCTATCTCTGGTCTTGAGGCGCTCTCGCTGCAAGGACTTCCACTGGACCGAATCATCTTGACAAGCGAGTCACAGAGAGACCTGCAGGATTTGGCAGGAAATGCCATGACATCGACCACTGTTTGCGCTGCCATTTGCTCCGCTCTCATCGGATCATACCCCAAGCTAAAGAGGGAGATGGATGTGCCACTGAATGCGCGTGCTACTGCCAAAGAAACGTCAGCTCGGATCGCGATTCCCGGTGACATCGACAGCAATCTTGGTCCAATGTTCACCACGGACTCATCGCAGTTCTTGAAGCCAGATCCCACGCTGTTGCGACGCGCAATGCAGAGTGCTCAATTCTGCTCTTGCGAAGGCCAGTCAATGGTCAAGGATCTGAAGCTTCTGAGAATCTGCGCCCATTGTCAACATCGTGCGTGCGAGTCCTGTGCGGGTAATCCAACGCATGCCTATCGCGCACTAAATGACAATGACATCCCGCGAGATTCAGCCGTGGATTTCATCGCCTTTCTCAAGAGTACTCTGCCAATGAGACTCAAACTGTCTGGTCTTGACGCCGAAATCTTCAGCGAGTTCTCGGACATATTCCCCGCTCCGCCGGTTTCATCAAGTCCAGTGAATCCAAAATACTCAAGAACACGGACATCGGAAACTTCGACAAGCAGTAACACAGACGGGAGCGACAGTGAGATTGAGGAGACAGACCTTGACCCAGAGACAACATATGATGGCCTCATTGGGGCTATCCGCGATGCTCTTTCCGAAGACGTCCAATTCTTCGATATTGAGCGATCCCACATCTGGACTGTCATTTATGAAGGCGAACATTCCAGCATGCGATTGGAAATTGGGCCTAGTGGACTCCAGTGGCTTTATTACGTGAAACCCTCACCGCAGTTGCCAGCGCGTTGTCTGCTGAGAGAAATCTTCGGCAAGCCCATTGCCCGGCTCATACCACAGATTGGAACCCTCCTTGACGGAGAGTGGGCAATTTCTGCTACTTTAAGTACGCCGTTTCGCCTGACCATTTCTGGCATGGGAGAGCAGATCCCAGCCTTTCCAGCAGCGGTGGGCATCGTCAAAGAACCTTTCAGCCGGATGAGCGTATGGACCCAAATCAAGGTCGATGGTATCATTGAAGACGGCGTACTTGACTGCGATGTTCGGGGTATCTACGACGCTCTTCCGGAGTGCGGGACGGCAATGGCATCACTGTACAAGAAGACAAAAGACAACCTCTACCTCTTCCTGGACACTAACAAGATCAGCGCCCCAGATCAAGATGTCTGCGTATTCGCATTCGACCACAGTCGCCTTAGCGGTTGGGACCAGCGCATCACAGTTGCCGAGTTGTCCCCCAAATGGCGCGCAACAGGGGTGACAAGTGAACCGGAAGAAGTTGAGGCATTTAGTCGGCGTTGGTACAGAGCTCCAGGCAATGTGACATTGAAACCATCCATGACATCCACAGTGGCCTACCGAACTATTCAGTCAGATACCTCCGCCAGGCTTGCAGGAAACAACTGCCACCAGTCATACAACCCACTGATCTCGCTCACTGGGCCCGACTGCTATTTGAAGCTCAATTGGCAGGCACTGGTGTCGACAGATGCATCAGAAACACTTCCCTCTTCTTGGGAAGTGATAGCTCTTGAAAATTCAGAGTTTGATCATCGGAGTATGGCTTGGGCGGTGCAGAATGTCGCTAGTCAAACAGATGTGCCGTGGAACCTCGTCCCCATCAGCAACGAAACACTGCCTGACAACGGTACTCTTTGCCAGAGCTGCGATCCTCCAACGCCTAGCATTATCTGGGGACGGGACAAACAAGGGAAAGTAACCCCATACGAGGATCCACAAGGTGCAGCAGCATACGAGCGTGCAGCCAAATCCAAGCCGGCCCCATTCGTTATACTGCAGCGAAACAGAAGCATTGGGATGACCGAGTTATGCTTTGCTTTGAACATCCAATCACTGGCTCACAGAGCTTTCGGACGCCTTGTCAATCGTGTGAACTCAAGCTCTATCGCATTCTATTGGCGATTGGTTGGCAACACCAATGACTGGGGACGAACTAGTCACCCGAAATTCACCCTACTTGACAACAGTGGCGACGAGGAACATGGGCAGCCGCCAAACTTCCGGGTTTATCTGCGGAGAGATCAGCGTCGATCTCTATCCTGGATGGTCAAGCAAGAGGCAGACGATATCAGCCCATTCTGGGAGCAGGAGACCGAAGAGGCGCTTCTGCCTTTGATGTCGTGGCGAGCCGAAGTAAGGGTCTCGATGCCCAGATTCGTCAGAGGCGGCGTCCTATGCGATGAGGTTGGCTATGGCAAAACCGCGACCATTCTCGGATTAATCGATGTCCAGCACGAAGTTGATGCGGTTCGCTCTTGCCTCAAACCTGACTATTCCGGGCTCATTTCAATCAAAGCCACTCTCCTTGTCATTCCTGCCAATGTTTACAAGCAGTGGGGAGGTGAGATCACCAAGTTCCTCGGCAACAAGTACAAGGTTCAGCGCCTCGATACTCCGAAGTCGATCAGCAGTGCCTCAGTGAGACAAATGCGCGAAGCCGATATCATTCTCATCCCTTGGCCGGTCTTCAACAACGTCACATATTATCAGAATATGCGGTACTTCACAGGCACGCCAAAAGTACCCTCCAGTGCGGGTCGCGATTTTGACAGCTGGTTCAATGATGCCAGCCAATGCCTTCGTCAGATGGTGCGAATCTTGCAGGAACAAGGGCCCGAAGAGTATTTGAACCACTTGTGGGCTCGGAGATTCGAGTTGCGACGCACCCAAGCAACTTCCACCTACGTGCCGTCTCGTCGCTTCCGGGGCGCTGCCTTTGTCCGCAATTTGGAAAGGCAAGGCGCGGCCGCCTCAACACAAGCGGGCCCTGAGAAGTACTCCATTGCTGGGAGCTCAAGGATTTCTCAAAGCAATGTTGGCGCGAGTTTCCAGCAGCCGGTCGCTCCTGATGATGACTACTCGTCTGATGAAGCTTTGGACGAAGAGCCTGATTGTCCCGGCGAAGTAGATGACGAAGAGCAGGATGGTCGAAAAGGGAAACGCAAGATAGCCAAGCAGAAGAAGGCCAAGCAACCACCGAAGGCCCGCGTCAAGAAAGCAACGGCTTGGAGCGATGATCGAAAGATGTTCAATATCCCAGCTCCACATGCCAATTGCATTCCCTCAATGGAAGACATGACAGGGCTCCCACTTCACGCATTCCACTTCAACAGGGTCGTGCTTGACGAGTATACTTACTCTCGCGATGAGCGCATTGAGCCCGTTCTCTCACTTGGCGCCCATTCGAAGTGGATTCTCTCGGGAACACCCGCGCTCGATGAGTTCACCGACATCAAGGACATCGCAGCTCACCTGGGCGTTCACCTCGGTATTGACAATGACGGCGATCAACCCACGTCCAACTCACGGTTGAAGACGACTCGTCGAAAGCTGACTGCACGAGAGGCCTTTGAAATGCATGAGCCTCCTCGTAGCATGGCTTGGTACGAGAACCGACGTGAGCTGGCGCAGAGCTTCTTGGATCAATTTGCTCGTCAGAATACCACAGAAGTGAGCGAACTATCGATGGCATGCCACCTGATTGTCAACGATATCCCAGAGCAAGAGTCCAAGCTCTACCGCGCGCTCTATGATCACTTGCGTCAAACGCAAGGTATCATTTGCAAGATCCCCGGCTCAACTCTCGGTGCAACTGAGACGGCGATCAACGCGGTTCTGACAAAGAGCAAGTCGCCTGACGAGGCCCTTCTGAAAAGCCTCCTCGCAGACGACATCTTGGACCATGCGTTGAGCGAGCGGAGTTGCCAAAAGGGCTTTAATGCCTCAACAAGGGCGTCCATCGAGACCTGGAAGAAGCTGGAAGTGGTCATCAAGATGACTCTGCTTTCAGTAATTGCGCAGAATAACCCCCCCGGTGAAGGCCAATTCAACATGTTCGTCAATTTGAGTGCCGATCCCGATGCGCAACGAGACGTCACCCGGTTCGTCGAGAAAGTGGGAGACCATCTGACCGGCACGATGGTCAACGACGCCCTGGATAGAATCCTCTCCAATTTCCCGGAGTGGAAGGCCGGCCCGGAGGGCGAAGAGCTCAGGGCGAAGCTGGAAGACAAAATAGGCAACATCAGGCCTACCGAGAAGCAAGAGGCCCAGCTGCGACGATCGTTTGGTCTGCAGCCCGCTTCCGCCAGCCCCGACCCCGGCACAGACGACAATGAGTACCGGCAACAGCTCAGGGTCTGGCAGACCAAACGCGTCCTCAAGCTTCTTCTCAGCGACGCCTGGAAATTAATCCAAAGGCTCGTCGAGAGCAACCGAGACGTCCGCTTCTGGGAGAGCGTTCGAGAGACTCGGGGCGAGCACGCCCGTCTGTGTGACCGCTGTTTCAGCGTCTCTCTGGCGAGGGAGGAACTGACAATCCTTCGCAAATGTGGGCACTGCCTTTGCCCAGAATGCCTTGGGCTCGTCAATGAGCCGACGAATAGCTTGCCCGCGTGTGTTGTCCCCATGTGCCGCGCCGCAGCTGGTCGGGCGTCCCAGGTCAGTGGACGTTCCGTTGATGATACTCGCGCTGTTCACGAGAACAGCAAGCTCGCGAGTATGGTCGACATCATCCGGGCCGTCCCGGACGATGAGAAGGTCGTGCTGTTTGTCCAGTTTGAAGATGCCATGGCCCAGGCGTCTCGTGCCCTAACTGCTGCGGGCATCCAACACTGCGTGGGCCGTTCTGCAAAGGTGAACGGGTTCGCAGAGTTTGTGAATCCCAAGACAAAGCCCGTCTCGCAGCAGGGCCCTGGGCAAGCCGAGATCACCAGACCGGACGCGGGTGGCCAGAATAAGAGGAAGCGAGGAGGCAAGACGGCCGTGATGGGCAACAAAACCACCGGTCCAAAGGTGCTGATCTTGCGCCTGGGTAGCGTGATGGCAGCAGGCCTGTAAGTCTATCTCGCTTAATACCTGATTTTAGCTTCAGTCGTCATCGATCTGAAATCTAACTTGTCATCGCTATAGGAATCTGCAAGTTGCCAACCACGTCCTCTTCCTTTCTCCGCTGCTGGCTCCCACGCAGCACGATTACGATGCCAGCATGACACAGGCCATTGGGCGCTGCCGCCGCTTTGGACAGCAACGGACTGTCCACGTCTACCACCTGCTGGCGCGAGGAACTGTCGAAGTCAACATCTTCGAACAGAGAACCGCCAGCGTCGTCGTGGTGCGTGGCTCCCAGGTCCTGCAGGTCCAGCCATCCGAGGTTCAACCGTTTGACGGGATGTGCAGCGGTCAGACTCTGAACTTTGAGTCTTAGACGGCCTTGGGAGCGTCTTCTTTCTTCGTGGGGCGTTGCGTGTGGCGTTCGTGGGTGGATGTCTCCGGTTGCTTGTTCCTTGGTCTTTCTCGCCTCGTCTTCCTTGTCTTGCTCTTGGTTCCTGTCTGTCCTTGGTTGTCTTGTCTTGTCTTAGCTCTCTTGTCTTTCTTTTTTTGCTTGGTGGCTTGGTTTTCGTTTTTTCTCTTTCTTTGCTTTCATCGTTCCCGTTCTTTCGACATTTCTGTAAATGGGAATGAGCGTCCAATTTCATTTACAGATTGGTTTGATTTCGTCAATTCCAGTCGTAGTTTTTCCGTAGAGTCGTAGTTTTTCCGTAGCCCAACTGCGGCCGTAGAAGCATTTTCGAATTACTGTATACTGCAACGGTGCAGACCCTAGCGACCTCTCGAGTCTTATGAATACCGATTGTCAAGGGCTGGACGGCGTGCGAAGACGAAACCTGCTGGGGCTCGCCTTTGTCCACTGGCATAGTCGCTTGACGCTAGATCAATTGTCAGCCTACATTCTGCAGCATGGAAGAACTATATGGGTATCGGCAACTGGCACTTTCAGGGGGGAACAGAAGAGTAACAAGGGTAAGGCCTAGGCAAGGACATTGGAATATTCGCATAACATTGGCGCCGATAACTAGTGACCCGGATTTCTTTGTAATCCGCGATTCACATACTGTACATAGTAGACAAGACAGGATGAGTAGGACGTCTCCGTTGAGAAGGAGGAGTTTGGTCATGTGAGAGTTGCGATGAGACGTCACTAGGTTCTAGATATCCCTTTTGTTTCGGTCCTGCCGGACTCTTCTCCCTGGGAGTAGCAGGCGGTTCGGCAGAAGATGGAGGAGGACTTTTGCAAGGTCATACTCTGAGAAGAACAAGGAAAAAAGGGCTGTGCTGGCTAAACAATTCGATTCCGTATTTATTGCTTCGCCTCGCCGTCGAAGACACCGTCCTTGCGCATGAACTGCTCGGGAGTCCATTCGGGCACCTCGTGGAGGCTGGTGAGGCCAGCGCTGTTCTCACAGGTGTTGCGGCCGCTCTTGGGGCCAGGCGCGGGCTCCTTGGCTCCGGTAGTAGCCGACTCCTTCAGGGCTGTAAGCAGGGACTTGATTGACTCGGGGGTCAAATCCTCGTAGTACTCGTCGTTGATCTGGACCATGGGAGCGTTGACACAAGCGCCAAGGCACTCAACCTCCACGTAAGTGAAGATACCGTCCTCGGTGGTGTGACCAGGGGTGATGCCCAGGTGCTCGTTGATGGCCTTAACAATGGCGTCAGAGCCGCAGCCACCGAGCTGGCATGGGGTCTAGCAACACAAGAAAGACGAGTCAGATTTCAAATGTCCGGTGAATGCTCGACTGGCATTAAATCGAGAATATCGCCCGGAGGAATTGCTGCTTACAGTGGTGCAAATTTGCACAAAGTACTTGCCGACAGGCTCACGGTTGTACATTGTGTAGAAAGTGGCGACTTCGTAAACGCGCATGGGGGGCATCTCCAGCATGCGAGCGACCTCGTTCATGACACTGATGCTGGTGAAGCCGTGCTGGCGCTGACCGAGATCCAGCAAAGGCATGACGGCGGCCTTCTTGTACTGGGAAGGGTAGCGCTTCAGGATCTCATCGACGACCTTGAGGTTCTGTTCGGAGAACTTGAACGGCACGGACGGGTTGTTCTCGGGCTTGTTGCGGTGCTGCAGGAAGTGAAGGAAAGTCAGCTCTTGATGCTCTGCTCTCGCCTATAGACACTGATACTCAAAGCGCATCGAAACCGGGCAATTGCGAGCTTGGGCAGTCGGGTGTCGTAGGCGCCCTAGGTCACGGGAAGACGTACCACCATGAGCGCATCGCTCAGCCGTTGGGGAGCGACGGAGAAGGATCTGTATTGAGGAATTGAGGTCGGGCGCAGCCACCGGCTGGCTCTGGGAAGAAGCTTCGAGGCCATTATGTGAAGGTGTATGTGGTGGGACGTTGAACGCGGATCGAAGGCTTGCACGACGCACCGAACGAGGAGAGGGCGAAAGAGTCGAAAGTTGGCGGAGAGACCTTGGGAGGGCCCCTTGACCAATCAACAACGAGAGATTACTCCCGCTCATAGTACGGCCGGATGCACCTTTGAACTCTACGCCGTCATCAATGATTGTTATCATGGTGAATCTCGTTGTTCACATGAATCACTCGCTAATACCGTGGACATTTTCCATTTATTTACATCAGATATTTCAATTTCAGAGTAAACATCCCTATACATTCTCCATGCGATAGACCTCATAGGCGACCTCTTCATAGGGATGCGCCTTGATCAACTCCCGCACCGCATCCAGCATGACGGACCGACCGACACACATCACCTCCACCTTCATCTCCTCGACTTGTTCCAGCTGGTCAACTGCACCGATGGCCGGATTGGCGCCATCGCTGGGCAGGAATTGACCTTGCCCTTGAGTCTGAAAGCAGCACTTGCTGTACTTGCCGCCTGGGAAGCACCCAGCGCCCACGGCGAACACGGCTTCCTTGCACTGCTCAAGGTGTTCCAGGGGCACGTAGAAGATGAGCTTGTAGCGATCAGGGATGCTGGTGGAGGTGCTCATGTTGTCTTGTAGTAGACTTGACGGATCTTTGAAAGCTGATGGAAGATAAGGCGCGGAGATTCTTCGATGTCCGCCAGCTGGCAATCTACAATAGTGCCCCCCTCGGCAGAGTAAAGTAGAAGTTGTAGAAGAGCGACTGAAGGCCCGAGAAAAAAGCTTGACTTGACGGGGAAGTAACTTTTGAGATGGTCCGAGAGTACTGAACATCAAGGTTGTCCGTCTGAAAGTGATTGAGAGTCTTGACCAAGATGCTGGAGCCATAAGCGTCGTTGACGCTGTCGAATTTGCATCACGACTGGCAGGGTTGTTGCCAGCCTTTTCAGGCTGCAACATTCGCCTGACACTGTCTTCTGCCAAGCAATTGCACAACGCATGAATGCACATGAGTCAGGTCGCTGACGACGATGTCCGAACACTCCTTCTGCAGCTTAAACAGTTCAAAGTGAGCCACCTTGGACAGCTGGGATTTATTCAAGGGGATAGAATACTGAATTGCCCTCTGTGTCGAGTATAAAATCTACGAATGTGTTCACAATCCGCCAGAGGGCGAGTCTACTCATATCGGTCCGAGTCAGGACCGTGAGGAGGAGACCCAAGCTTGACTCGAGCAAATTCCCAGCGTGTTCCCCAAATTAGCATTGAGATCCAGCTTGAAAGGATATGGACGACAAGCCACTCTGGTGCAAGGAATGACGTAGACCCAAATCTACACATACGACCAAAAATGGCTCCGGCGCTACTCGAGTACCCCAGGTCAAGGACATCCAAGGGTTCGAGCAGTACTTCGCACGTTGTCTAGTAAATGTGTTCATCGCTCTGATGCGGATGATAGGTAGCGATGGGCTTCCTCATAACTACTCCGTGGTCTGTCATTAAGGCAAAAGCAAGGCTACGTAGATTTCAACCAATACCCATGCACTTGGTCCTTTCTCACAATGTTTCCGAATGTTTTTGTCTGTTCTCATCAGGCTTGACTTAGTAGGTACCTGGTTCCCTCGTGAATGAGATATAAGGACGTCTTGAGGAAACCTAACCTAAGGATTCTGATTCATCACAGACGTCGGAGTATTTCCGGGTATCATTATATATACATCATGCATCATCTCATCCATTTGTGCAACATCCGCCCACGTGGTCGACCCTCAGCCCGGTTTGACCTTCCAATCTTTCTTCACAGTGGTCGATGCCTCATGCCTCTCCCACCACCATCAAGTGCTGCTTCACGTGGCCCTCAATCTTGTCCAGCAACTCCGCCTTTCTCACATCGGGAATCCAACTCTCTTGGACACTGTTCTCCGCGATGATCCTCCACTCCATGGCCGTCAGCTGGTGCGCCTCCTGAACAGCGCAGTAATTATCCAGAATATATCCACCAAAATAAGCAGGGTCATCGCTATTGATCGAGAACTTCACTCCACTAGCCAAGAACTTCCGAATCGGGACCTGTTCTACGCTAGAGACACAGCGCAAGCGGACATTCGACAACGGGCACACCGTCAACAGCGTCCCCTCGGCCGCAACCCGCTTCAGTAACTGGGGATCCTCGATCAGTCGGATGCCATGGTCGATTCGCGTCGCTCCTAATTCGAGAGCAGTACTGATATACGTTGGATCGCCTTCTTCGCCCGCATGCGCCGTCAAAGGGATTCCCTTCGTGGCCGCTGATGCGTAGATATCTCGGAACATGTCCTTGGGCGGGCCCACTTCAGAGGACGACCAACCGAGGCCGTGCACGACCCCGGCGCCAAAATGCTCGTGGCTCAGGAACTCCTCATAGACCTGTTGCGCCGAGGCCACGGGCAGGTGGCGCACAAAGCACATGATCAGCCTCGTGCTAAGACCCAGTTCGGTCTCGGCGCGCTTGCACCCGGCCGAGAAGCCATTGACGATGGTCGCGTACGACACGCCGCGACTTTGGTGGACTTGGGGGTCGAAAAAGACTTCGGCGTGATGGACGCCGTCGGCGTGCGCCTTTTGGAAGTATGACCATGCCAGGTCGGTGAAGTCTTGCTCGGTGCGGAGCACGGCCATACCCTCGAAGTAGAAGGCGAGGAAGTCATCCAGTGACGTGAAATGCTCGTAGCGGGTCTCGAGCGCCGCGACGGAAGCATAGGCTGGATTCTCAGCCTCGGAGGGCAGTTGAATGCCGTTGCGTTCCGTGAGATGGAAGATCAATTCGGGCGTGAGGCATCCTTCCAGGTGGACGTGATGTTCACACTTGGGGAGACCGTGAATAAAGTCATGCAGAGGGGATTGACACATGGTGGATTTGGACACACGCGCAGTTGCAACAAATAGGGGAGAGAATATGTACAACGGAGAGATGCTTGGAGAAAACGATGACACAAACGATCACGAAGCCCGTACCTGCACACGAGGCAACATGACCCTCTAAATACTGGCCGATGCATTGGAAGTCCCGATCACGGCCCGTTTTCCAGTCCCTCAGGGGAGCCACATACGGTCTGCCTATGGAGCAAGTCGCCCTGCCTCAACCCCCATCAGCGTACCCACTGAAGCATATCGACTCGCGGTGGAGGCCATCCACCCCGACATCATTGGGTCAATTCTTCAGCCAAATCGAGGAGGCAGAGCCGGGCTAAAACTCTTAAATCGACGGGGGGACTGCCTCCACGGGCACTGATTGGGTCGTTCTTCTGTTGATTCCATGTGCGCCCGCCGTCCAGAGCGGGTGAATGTTTGGAACTCGAGCACGCGTGATAAGGCACGAGATGAGTACCGTCGATCGGCGGTCGCCGAGTGTTCCACCGAGCGTTCAACCAAGTACTATGAGGGATGGGCAATGGAACTAGTTTACAACGAGTGAAGAAGAGTGAAGACTTGTCGGGCGGCGTTCCTGTTTACTAATTACTTACTACTACATCTGCATAGTTACTGTTCAGTGCCAACTAGGTATCTACTGCGGAATAGGTAAACTATAAATGTGGTGGTGTGGATTATGGTAAACACTGCTCACAAGTACCGTAGGTAATAAACCTACCCTTGTCGGATCAATTTTTCTTCTTGGCTTGCAAAAGGTTCACCTGGCAAAGCCGAATGCTTGAGAAACCACTTCCTCCCACAGCAAGGTTGTGTGGACTCGTGTGCTGGCATTGGATGAATTGTGTTGAGATCAAGTGCCACTGTAAGTGGAAGTGATCCTAAATAACGCGAGGAATACATGTCGATCTAATCATGGGTATGCGAATTGCGAAGCAGAAGTGGATCGCAGCATTCAAGTAAGTAATGAATGCCTACTTCCAACAAATACAGAATCAGCCATTTTCAGCTGGAAAGACAGAGAGAGATTCCTACGCCTTCAGCTCTGCCCCGGCCGCTTTGCGTAACCGGTTCATCACGGCAGCTGCCAAGTCACCGTCCCCATCCGCGATGCCCTCTACGTAAATGACATCCGTTTCCAATTCATCCAATGCCCGCAATGCTGCGAACAGGCCATGCGCAATGGATTCCGTATCCGACCCCAAGTGGTAGTCATATGCAAGCTTCGTGCGACTACTCGGGCTGCCCATCTCCTGGCCTGGGACGGGGAAGCTCTGCAGATGCTCGATGGCGGAGGGAACAGGACGCAGACAAGATGCCAGATCATCGGTTGGCAACAAATTCAATCCCTGAGGCCACATGCGCGTGCGGACGATCCCGATGCTATGAGCGCCAATTGCACTGTCGGAGAGATCTTTCCGTACGCGGCGTGCCACACCCGCAACGGAGGAGCCCGATTCGAAGAGGACAACTCGTGCCTTGGGGGAGTAATGACGGTACTTCATGCCCGGGGCGCGCGGAATCTCTTTGGCATCAAGCGTACCGTCGTGGTAGCCAAGGGTGACGTTTTCCCAACCAGGACAGCTGCGAAGCTCTTCCAACCCGATGCCGCCAGGGCGCAGGATGGCAGGTGGATGGCAAAGGCCGTCGACCACAGTACTCTCTACACCGACGCCCGAGGGACCGCCGTCCAGAATGAGATCGATGCGTCCATGCAGGTCATGGTAGACGTGCTGCGCGGTGGTTGGGGAAGGTTTCGTCGAGGCGTTGGCGGAGGGGGCAGCCAAAGGGCGGTCGGCGACGTGAATGAGTAGGCGTGCCAGTGGGGATTTCGGCATCCGCACTCCGAATGTGGTCAGACTGGACGTGACTTCGGGGGCAAGCTCCGACCCTGACGGATTGGGGAGGATGATGGTCAATGGGCCGGGCCAGAAGCGTTCCACAAGCGGGTGGTAGATCTCTGGAATCTGGATGCGCGGCGTCTTGGTCGAAGAAGGGCTGCTGGGGGTAGGGGAGGATGGATTCAGCAATCGGGTCAACATGTCCAAGGAGTCGACATGGACGATGAGAGGATTATCTGAAGGCCTTTGCTTGGCACGATAAATGCCCTGGACCGCGGCGCTTCGTGTTGCATCCGCTCCCAACCCATACACTGTTTCGGTAGGGAAAGCAACGGGGATATCACTGGTGCGGAGGAGCTGTGCCGCTTCCTCGATGGCCTTGGCTTCGGGAGTCTGCAGCTTCGCCTCATCCGCCCACCACTCTGCCAGCGTTCGGGGTCCAGGACCCTGTTGCAAGCGCTCAATAGAGACCACTCTTGTCTCTTTTGTTGCCATCTTGGCGGCGGTGGTGTATGTATTGCGGGTGACGAAGTGAGCAAATTGGCGCCGACCAGGGCCAGCGAGAAATCGAGTGCACAGCAATGTGATGGTCGTACAGAGTAATCGCCAGGGGCGGAGCGAGACACGAGAGATGTAAAAATCAGACGACCGGCAGATCAATGACGCAAAATTGGTCGCACATGCAATGAATCGGTCTGGGGCGAGGAGGGGTAGCAAACACAGGCACGAGCAAAGGGCCCAAGTGACCCAAGTGGACTGCGACGGGTGGACTCAGTCGACCGAATGGAGCGCGATGGATTGGGGACAACGGGGCCCTCGTGGATCTGAGATTGGGGGAACGCTGACTTTGCTAGGCGCCTTGTTTAGGTATCAATGTGTCACTCTCGTTCGGTCACTTGGCGAGCTCTACACTCCCATCAATACCGGTCGTGGATGATTCGGGATCTTTGACGTGTCGTTCTTATCGCAGGGCCGAGAAAAAAAAACCGCGCACGATAACCGCTCGGTGGTCACCTGCGGGGACCGGCAATCGCGAGATGACGTCGGGTGAGTCAGCCGAGCCCAGTGGACGAGGGGCAGCCCGACGGCAGGTAAGGAACCTGATGAACAACAGTAACTTGAAAATTGCTTCCTTGAACCTGGCTGCCCATTATTGTAACTGGCAGTCCGGCATATGTTGACAGTAGTCATGATCACACGGCAACACATACAATGTGTTGAGAACCAGACTGTCATTCTATTCAGCTGTAATTGATTCCATCTTTCGCCCAAGACAGCGACGCTGGATGTGAGTATGTTCAAGTAGACCTCGAGGAAATGAGATTTAATAAACCGAGGTTCTTTCCCAGCTCAAAGTATGAAAGGAACTGCATTTGATTTCACCCCGATAACACATACTATGATCTTGAGCGAACAGTCATGCCAGCTGATTCAGGGATTCCCCTGGTCTAAGCCCTACGGATTCGTTGGATCGGCGCTGATCGGCTCTATAAGCACCGCCATCCACCTCATAGTGCAGATCTTAAGAGGCCTGACATGCACTCAGTATTCCAACACGTGCCACCGCCAAATATAGCTATGAAAGAGCAAGCACGTGCGCCTGACCAACAAGCAGTACGTCAGCTGTCAAATATCAGCCTTTTCATCTTTCGAAAGCATTGGGTTGCGACCACCGTGTGGCGGTTGAACTTCGACGAACTGACGAGCTGATTATGACTGAGTAATTTGATTCGAGATACGATCATGTCGCCCAAGAGGCAAGACATCGGCTCAACATAGTGAGAACTTCCGTGATTTTTGGTTCCAGTGTTGTCTTAACGGTGCTACGCATATTTGGCAGTGGTATAGCCTGGGAATGTCTATCACTATTCAATAGATCTATCACACGTACACCATTAACATACACAGCTCTCTCCTCACGGACATGGTGGCTAGGTAGATAGCATTGCAATGTGAACTGAACCTCCACCACCTCACTTTATTTCTTCTTCCCTCCTTTGCCCCCACCTCGACCACCTCCACCTCGGCCACCCTTTCCACCACCTTTCCCTTTGTCACCCCCGCCTCCGCTGCCACTGCCGGCAGTCATGATTCGAACCTTGCCCACAGTCATGGTGTTGATAATCTCCGTGTCCTTCCAGCCCTTGATCAACTCTCCCTCTCGTTCCCGCAATTTCTCCGCATCCACCCGCGAGATGCCCAGATCCTCGGCATACTCCTTCTTCACTTTACCGGTCGTGGTCTCGGACACCCACCGGCCCACGATCTCCTTCACTGCCTTGCCCTTCTTCACAGTACCAGGTTGAAGCTTGACCTTGTACTTGTACCGGCCCAGAGAACCCCAGGGTGCGCACATGGGAATCGCAGCGAGGATCTCGTCACCAGGCGATGGGTTGCCCACCAATGCAGGCAACCAGCTGAGCGCAGCGGCTTCCGCGGCGGCAACATCTTCATTGTAGTCATCACCACCTTCTTCGAAGGCAGCTTGCCGCTTTCGCTCGGCTTCGGCGGCGCGTTCGTGTTGCGCACGACGGCGGGCCTTTTGAGCTTCGGCCTCGCGTTCACGCTGAGCTTTGGCTTCCGCAGCCTGCGCAGCCTTGGCTGCTTTGCCCTTGTCGGCGCCGAGAAGACGGAGAGCGAGTTCTCGTTCCTCGTCGTCTTGATGAGCATACTTGGCGGCGGCTCGCTTCTCCTTTGCTCTCTTGCCGCGAGTGGGGGGAATGCGCGGCGCACTAGGCTCATCTCCAGCTAGTCGCTCCACGGGCTTTCCTTGGCGCAAGTTGCGTCGTTCTCGGGCGTTGAGCTGTTTTCGGTCGTCAATCGAAGAGGTTTGCTCGTTCACGCCGTGCGACGCCTCCTTGGAGTCTCCTTCAACCTCATCAGCCTCTGCGGACTTCAGATCTGATTCAGCCTCTCCTGTAGCTTCATCCTGTTCTTCGGCATCGGAGTCGTTCTCTGAATCAGTGGGCGAATGACCCGTCTCGGCGGGGAGCTGGGAGTCCCCACGTTGGAGAGGATTGCGCGCTGGAGGCTGATCGTCCTCTTCCTGTCCCTCAGGCTCCTCGTTGTCAGATGATTCATCTTGTTTAGGCTCGTTTTGAACCTGGTCGTTCTGTTGCATATCGTCGCCTCCTCTAGTCTCTCCCTTGGTCGGCTCAGGCTGTTCCGCAACCCGATCCTCTTGCTCTGACCGACTGATATCTTTATCCTCCGTCGTGGGCACTGCAGGCAGTTGACCATCTGTGTCGTACAACTGCTTGTGGTTCTTCACGCTGTCCGGGCTAATTTGCCACAGGACCGCAAATCCAAGCACCAGCTGGGATGGAGCAAGAAAGTTTTTTTCTCCCTTTACCTCAAATCGGCCTGTAGGAAGCAGGCCTCCGCCAGCCTGGGAGGTTTTGGTGACCTGATTGGCGTGCACCCACCAGGCAGACATGACGGCCTTGGACTCCCAGGCAATAGATGACGCAACACACATGTTTCCAGCCTGAGAAAGAGTACTGGGTGAGATGGGAGCCTCAGACTTGCCGGGGCGGTTCTTGACCACAATAGGCAGCGCTCCGTCTAGGTCTGCATGAATGAAGATGTCACCCTTGAGCAGATACCGACGGTAAAGCAACTCGCTTTGCATTGCGTCGCGGGCACTGTTGAAAAATTGCATTGTCAGATTGACTTCCCCTATCGCCGGAATCACGTCCAGGGACGGGAGACAAAAGAAACCTACCCAATGACCAAGTAACCTTCAGACGAGATGAAGAAGACAAACTTTTCAAACCAGAATGGCTCACGGGCCTGACGCAGAACTTGTTTCTCTTGCTTCAGGCTTTTCTTCAGATCTGCCGTTACCTTCTTCTCGTGGCTCTTCAACGCCTTTGTCGATGATTGGGCCGTGCGTTGCTGCTTCTCCGAAGCTTGCTTCTTCTGGTCGAAATACTGGGAAGCATTCGCCCACGGAGACAAAGCTAGGTCAATATCAATAGTCAACATCTTGGAGGAAGCATCAGCGCGGCGCTGCTCTTCTCGAGCCTCGCTTTCCGAGTCGGAGTCGGAGTCGGAGTCGGACTCGTCACTAGACGCATCTTCTTCCTCATCCTCGTCCTCGTCTTCGTCTTCATCGCCGGCTTCAGCCAGTAACAAGGTGACGGTGTTTTCATAAAGCTTCAAAGGAAGCTTGATGACTTGCGCGACGGGGTTTCCACGACCCTGTTCCATTTCGATCAGCCGCTCGATCTCGCCCCAATCCATTCCTTGCGCAACAAGACCGTTGACTGCATCCATCGCCTCCTGAACTCGATACATGTTATCTTGGATGGCATTGGCCTTCCGAACATGGAGTTCTTGTGCGGTCTTGAGCGCGTCGATGCGCTTTCTGTGCTCTTCCCGGACAGCCTCCAGCTTCCGCTTAGCAGCTTCCTCTTTCTCGGTCAGTCGAGACTCCAGGCGTTGTGATTCCAGGGATGAGAAATACTCGTCGACAGTGGCATTGAACTTGTCGAATTCAAGAATTGTGATCCCAGGCTTGCCTTCAAATTGTCGTGGTCGGAATGGGTGGAAATCCTCGTACAAAAGGCCCGTCGTCTGTGACGCATTTTCACCATCGGCAGAAGCTCGCTTATCCTCTTTCGCAACGATATAACCCCGATGGCTCTCGCCAGTGTCAAAACTTTGGGAAACTCTCTGGGCTTCCTCGAGCACTTCTTTCGCCTTTTGTAGTGCCCCTTCGTCCGCCAAAACATCGTCCAACGGCGTCGCGGGATCGTAACCCTTCACCGCAAAGGCATGATCTAGGAGTAAAGGCGGGTATTCAGGGAATCCCTGGGAGAATGCTTTTCTCAAGACATCTGTATTCTTCTTCTTTGTCTTCTTCGCAGCACCTTCGTCCTTGGCGAACAGCGCTTTGGCTCTTTCAATCGTTTGCCTGACTCGGTCATCGGTGATCTCCGGCACACCTTCATAGTTTTGCTTATTTGTAATAGTGTAGGTCAGACCCAATTTGGCTTCCTCACCCTCGGCTGCGGACACTTGACGAAACAGCGCAATGATCGTATGGTCGCGGTCTGTAAGAATGATGTTGCCGCCGGCGAAGAACTCGAGGAAGAGATGGTATGTGCCGTCGCTGAAAGAGATGTCAATGACGCGGTCTGTCCCGATCTGTTTGATGCTGGTCACACGGCGAGACTTGAGGTATTTGCGCAGGCGAGTGACAAAAGGCGAGGGAGCGGAGGCTGCGGTGCGGGAGTAGTGAGTGACATGGGTACGGAAGCCCGAGTCAACGATCAATTGGCGTCGGTGATCTGGCTTGGAGAGCTTGAAGAGAAAGATTCGCTGTAGGTGGCATCAGATATCGGTGCTCATTGAGGGACAACCAGGGTCCATCATAGTTATAGATGTAGACTTGGAACGTACTGAAGAGAGGTCATAGATGTTGGACACGCGGAGATTGACAAGCTCCGCGGCTAGCTCCTGGACAATGACCTGGCAGGTGTGTTAGCTGCTTTCCCCGTCAATCAAAAGAGCTTTCGTGCAGGTCAACATGAATACCTTGACGTCAAGCGACGAGAATCTCTGCTTCATCTTGGTTGCTGGAGATGTTTGGAAAGAGAGGAATTTTTTGAGCGTGACGTATGCGGGGCAATGATCCGATCGGAGTCGGGGGTCTAATCGGGGTCAGGCCGCACGCGATTACTACTACGTGGTTCCCCCCGGGCCATTGGAAGCCGATGACAGGTAGTACGGTAGGTAGGTAGGTACCTGTGCTGGTCAATTGTCGCACTTGATGAATTTAGGGCAAACAGCTCTAAATAATGTCTGCTCATCCATGCATAGCGTTTCATTCGTCTCGTATCGAAACTGAGTTTTCCAGAGATGCAATGCCACACGTCGCACAGGGCTGGTATAGTTTTAATCGAAGAGAAATCAGAGAAGGACATAGGACTTGAATCTATGAGAGTCCAAAGTAATGAGGAGGAATCGCTTGGAATCAATCAGGGACGAGCCGTATCACGCCAGGGCCAGCCAGGAAAAGAACAATTGAAAGGGTAGTTATAGAAACAAAGGAAGAGAGAATGCGAACTGAAACAGCGGTTTCTCAAGACCGAGAATTCGCGCAGCTCGGCATCAGGGGAGCATCGATGGAAGAGATTCACCCGTGTACATGCGCCAAAGACATCGAAATTGAAAAAAGACAGATGAGATCATGGGGTTCCTCCTGTCTACATGTGTCGCAGACCCTCGGCCAGGCGCCGCTTGCCGAACTCCCAGGCATTCATGAGACCTTGTTCTGAGAGGTCAATGTTCTTCATATTGGGCGCGTCCGCGGCGGGAGCACGGCTGACACGAGAAGCGATCATGACAGGGTCGGTCTCGAGGATGATTCCATCGTCGATGGTCTCGTCGATTGCAAGTGCGACAAGGTCGTAGTTTTCCACAATAGTGCGCTTGTCGGTGGCACCCCTATTGAAAACCCACAGGTCAGCTTCCGCTGCGTTGAGAGAACATGCGCCAGATTCCTCAGGTCTGTTCGGGGCGTGGAAAAAGGTTACAACATACTTGAAGAGTATTCCAAGCGCATCCCGCAAGGACAAGACAACATTGTACAGCAGCACTTCGTTCTCGTCGGCGCTTCCAACAACATAGATCATCACGTCGCTCTCCATCTTGAAGACCACGATCCTGTTATCGTATAGAATGACATCGCTGGTGGACTTGTTTGTCTTCTCCAGCAATCCTTTCTCAAAAGCTCGCTGCTCTTTGACAGTGGGGTATGGGTTGGCACCAGGGTAGTCGGTGGAAGTGGGTGCTGTCCCTGTAGGCGGGTGTGGAGCGGCATAGTATTTGGCGAAGATGCGGGATCCATCATCTGCCGACATGATGAGGACCGCATTTACGGAGAATAACGACAAAGGGCCTGGCATTTTTGTGTGAAGGTACCTGCTGGATCTTGGGTACGTAGTGTATTTTTTGAGATAGCTCCTGGAATCTGTTGATGCGAGCTGGCACCTGTCCGCGGATCGAAATCGCACTAAGGTTTTTCCGGGGGCTTATCAATTCCAGATAGCGGTGGGGTGTCAATCAACGGGAGGACCTCCGGCTCTACGGTTAGTCCTCGTCATTTGAAGTGATCAGGCTCGAGGACGAGTCGACGACTTGATCGTTGGCTATTACTCACTTGATCGAGAGCATGGAAAGACTGTAGTGGACACGCTCCTTCATCTGAAGGTTGATTTCAAATTCAACCTGTGTTCGAAATAACCGAAATGAAAACCAGTTTCCATCCACCTTCATCCACAACAAGAAACAGCTGAACCCTAGGTGTATATTCCTCCAGGCTGTCCAAAAGACTCGCATGTCATGAACTCGGGCATCTATTGAGTGAGTGCTACCTCATCCATTCAGGCGGCGCATTCACAGCCTGCCTACCTACCTTTGAAGGTACATGAATAGTATGAATAGTCTTCGAGATAGACACTAGACACAAGTGCCCGATACGTACCTAAGGGGGGTATTTCAGAGGTGCTTAGCAACTTGTCGACTTTGGGATGATACCTAAGTGGAAGCTCCATGCTAATTACTTAATCGCTCACCTTACCTATAAGTCTCCAAAAAGACGATCTAGAAGTGCCTTAACCCATGGAATCAAAGTGAAAGAAAAATGTTGAGCAAAGGATACGCGGCTACCGAGAGCGAAACGAATGGAGAGATTTCAAGGGATAAATAGTTCGGCATTCCAAGTCACAATGCTCGCCCGACACGAACTGATTGATGACGCATACCAGGACATAAGGCATTATATACAACCAAAGGCAAGAGAAAGGGGTATGGGGAAACGATATAAAACACAAGTCCAGAAGCCCATCAAGTCATCCAGATCCCGAACACGTCACATAGCGAGGAAAAGTTCAACATGTACAAAAGAAGCATTCCATAGTCATAACATTGCCCTGAAAGAGGACTTAAGAGGGGGACTGCGCTTGCTCCTCCCCGTTGGCAGGGCGATTGAACCATCCCGGAATCCAGCTGGCGCGGTTGGCCTTCTTGCGGGCGGCCTCTTCTTCTTCCTGTCTCGCTGCATCACTGACCAAACGCAGTGGCCGCAACTTGTTTTGCGTCATCACGGCGCCTGTGTAGTTGGTCATGCCGCTAACGGAACGGGGTGGGCTCGAAGTCCCTCCGGTCGAATTAGTATCCCCATGGATGTCACTGATGACGCTCGGCGAGGTACTGCGACCGGCCCGATCAGGTTGACTAGACATCGACGGCGCCCGGCTGGAGATGTAGCTGGCTGCACTGGAGAACATGCTCTGTCGAGAGCCAGGGCCAACCGCCGTGGGGCTCAGCGGGCCACCAGAATTGCGACCGCGATACATCTGCCCGACCACCGATGCAGCGTTCGGGTCAACCTGTTCCGAGCGAGTCCGACGATGATTTGCACGTGCGGACTGGGTACGGATTGGAATACTCGGGGCCGTGTCGGGATTCTCATTGGCACTCAAGGGCGGTGCCGGCGGCGGCATCATGCTATTGGGGCGTGATCGAGGCTGGGAACGAGGAGGACCGGCGATAATCGACTTGGTACGCTGGATGAAAGATTGCGAGGGTGCATCGTCCTTCTCAGGAGGCGTTGGAGGCAGTTCTTTATCATCCAGCTTCGAGGCCTTTGAGCTGGTGTCTTCCTCATTTCGGTCCAGGACGTGCTCGAACCCATCGTGCTGCAGTACGCGACTGATAATGCGCTCGATGTAAAGGGTCAAGGCCTTGTTCTGATCCCGCAAAGCCTTCAGCTCAGCTTCATACTTGCTGCTGAGCTCATTCTCCGGAGTCTCGTCCACAGACTCTAATTCATCTGCCAAAGAACCCAAGCCCCCGCCCGACGACTTGTCCGGATGAATGTGTTGCATGAAGTCACCCTTGGTGAAGTCGCCAGTGAGGGTCTTTTCGCTGAGCAAGAGTTGGTAGCTCTCGTTGTCTTCCATCAGGCGAGCGTTGGCCATGCGAGCCTCCAGGAGCTCCTTCTCCAACTCTCGCTGGCGGCCCCCGCCTGCGTTCTCCATTTCCACCAACTTGATCTGAGATTCCGCCAACTCGAGACGAAGTGATTCGATCAGCTTGTCTTTCTGAAGCAGCAGATTGGAGTTGTTGCGAGAGGGGCTACGCTCGATATGCGACGATGGAGCGAATTGCCCATCCAGATCGGGCGAGGTGCGGTTACGGAAACTGGCTGTAGATGTGTTAGAACGGTGATCAACATCACGAAATCATAGAGGAAGAGGAAAATCGAAGTATCAGAGAATACGAAGAAGGGCCGTCATACAAGATCTGGAAATTTGCCGTTCTCCCTCGGCGTTCACGGGCATGCTTTTCTGCGCCACAGAGTCCTTCAGTCGTTGAATGGTCGCCTGCAACTCCTCTTCCCGACTGGCTTGCTGCTCTTTCTCCTGGAGCAGTGCATTCCGTTCCAGCTCGTGATTCTGTTCCAGGTCTCGTATCCGGCGAGCCTGCTCCCGAATCTCACCATGAAGCGTCTCCAGCCGGGTGTCCTTCTCGTGGGCCTGATCCTCCATCTTCCCTTGCTCGCTCACAGCCTCATCGAGTCGCATTTGCAGGACTCCCAGCTGTTTCTGATACTGCTCCGAGGCGGTCTCCGCCTTCTGGAGTTGCTCTCGCAACTCCTCGATGAGGGCAGCATTCTGGGCGCGAGCCTCCTCCTCGGAAGGATCATGACTGACCCGCGGAACGTTCGACATGCTCAAGTTGGACCGGCCGGGCTTTCGTGCGGCAGCGCGCGCAGAGACGGGAGTCGAACTTCGCTGAGAGGGGGAGCGACTGAGACCGTTGGTGGCGGCAGCGCTGGGCGAGCGGGCATGACCTCGAGTGGCGGTGCCGTTGGTTACAGGCGGTTCCGCGGTCGATGATTTGCTGGGACTGCCGGCACTGGCAGGCTTGCGAGTCGCGGCGGACATCGAGCAGGGTCCTGAGTGGAGAGGGCCCCGATGCGTCGATGGAAGGTACGTGAACAAAGGACGAGTACTCGTACTCGCGGGTTCGAGGGTCTTCTTTCAGGGGATGCTGTGAGAGCCCAGGATGAAAGAAAGGTCAAATGAATCGAAACTGGCGAAGAGGTGGTTCACCGGTGGTGGTGCTGTGGTTGTCCTTTCTCTCGCTGTATTTTGAGGGGAATTGGGGGGAGCGGTCAAAAAAACGTAGAGTGGGTCGGACTACCGCAAATCGGTCGGTTTTAAGTTGGTACCTTGAGAAGTGAGCAGGGAGAGAGCGGGTCACGACGGGCAATTGCGAATGGATCGCAAAGCAAAAGATGGAGACGATGGAGGGGCGGAGGATCGGAGACGGCTGCTGCTGTTGGTAAGGTTGCCGATATCTGGGTTGGTACTGGAGTTGTTTACATTGAGCGATGGATGGATGGATGGGGGTCTCGTGATGATCAATCGATTGCGCCCGGGAGTCTCGAGGGCGACAGATTCGAGTGTGTGAAACAGAGTGCCCAGATAACTCAGGAGAGAAGGGGAGTAGAAGAGAGGCAGCTTGGACGAGGACGCTGGCTTAGCAGAACGCGGAGTTGTTGAGCTTCTTGTATGTTCTGACTCCAGACCCTTTAATTTCCTTCAGGTGCTACGGTCTGCGGACTGCAGACTGTGTGTTTTCTCCTTACTGGGTAACCGGGTAACGACTCACGACTCACAAGCCCCCAAAGACGAGTAGTCCGTCTATGGAAGCGTGTGCTGCACACTCCGATCCACCCTCAATCTCCACCTCCATACATATATGTTCCTGCAAACGGTGCACTGAAGAGTCAATGATCAACAAGAGGATATATCGCCATCCATCTTGGACTGCATCATTATGATCGTGGAGTCCGGGGCATTATTCGGATGAAAGAATCTAAAAATATCGGTCCCGAGACATGGTTTGGGGGTCCGGGGCGGAGTTGAGCAGAAAACAAGGGGCCAGAGGCCAAGGAAGAAACTCAAAGGCGAGAAACCTAATTCATATAGTAGATGTTCTGCTGAACGAGATAATTTATAGCCTGAATCTAATGGCAGGCAACAGTATATAGGACAAGATAGTTAGCGACCAGATCGTCTAGGGAGCGAGCACTACCATCTTGATTCATATCAGGAAAGCAATGGCTCCCTGACTCCTATCCAACATGTGTATATTGTCATGGATGGAAGTAAATGTTATGTCCAGATCAGCAGTGGATCGTAAAACGCCGAGGAACATGACTAGACCTCGTCTGACTTGATCTAAAGCTACTGGAGGTTTCAGATAGGCCAAGGCCAGTCAAAGGGGCATTCAGTCAGTAGAACTCACTAGAACCTACCTACAGTATTGGCAGTTCGATCTTGACTCGACCTTTC
The DNA here is from genome assembly GCA_014839625.1 of Penicillium ucsense. NCBI lineage: Eukaryota > Fungi > Ascomycota > Eurotiomycetes > Eurotiales > Aspergillaceae > Penicillium > Penicillium ucsense. The sequence continues at coordinate 190,667 of WIWV01000010.1, read as the reverse complement.
AGTCAAAGCAGGTACTCCTTCACCTATCACCCCAAGATAGTAACTAGCAGCGCAGTGGTAGCACTTGTTAGCCGGAAGTACTGCGCTCCGTACGCTATCGCGCTGCATCAGTGCATCTGCATGCCATATACAGTACAAGCCTTCAAGGTAGGACAAGTTAATACCAGGCTATCGCAAAGTACACCAGTACAGTAGCAGTTACTCACAGGCAACCCTATGTACCTGAGTGGTTCCGTATGTCGTGCATCTATGATATGGATCTTTGAGGTGCAGTATGCAGCTTTGCATTATGGCCGAATATGTAAATAGTGCTGTTCCCGTGGCCCGCAGGGGTTTGGTAAACGCGCCGAATGTGATGTACGGCGGGCAATTAGGCGGTTGCTTGTTCCCTAGTGGGGAGAATGACCCTCGGGCGCAGAAAACGGAACAGTCTCACATGCGATCCACAACGGGGCACAGATGCTCTCCTCTGCATCCAGGTGGAAGGTAGGGATGCCCTGCAGCCTGTGGAGTCAATGGAGTGTGCAACTTTTACTCTGAACAGAGCCATATGGCGTCCTCGAGACGGGCAACATCGTGCTAGAAGAGATACGCGTCACGTGTTGAGCATGGGGCTGGACCGGGCGGCCAGCGGAGACGTAGGCGGAGCGGAACAACGGCACCTCCGAGGACCGTTTGGATATTTCTTCAACACGGGCAAACCCGCGACTTTCACGATAGCTTCTCGATATCCACGCCGGCCGGAGCGCATCTCTCGATCCACATCCTCAGATTAGATTTGAAGTTCACCACTTCAAAGCGTAAAGATGGCCCCCAACAAGAAGTCCAAGAAGGGTTCCGATAACGTGAGTGGATCTTTATTAGATCGTGATTACATTCCCGATCGCATTCCCCATCTAGATCCGTTGTGCCGAGCCCAAGGACCGAATCAAGTGCTGACCCTCCCATTGCAGATCAACTCCAGGCTCGCCCTGGTGATGAAGTCCGGCAAGGTCACCCTGGGTGTTCAGTCTACTATGAAGACTTTGCGCTCGGGCAAGGCTAAGCTTGTCATCATCGCTGCCAACACTCCCCCTCTCCGCAAGTCCGAGCTCGAGTACTATGCCATGCTGGCTAAGACTCCTGTTCACCATTTCTCTGGAAACAACGTGAGTCACTCACCATCAAATTCTTGTCAACGAGGATCGCTTTCGCATGGCGCAAAGGTCCCACCAAGTATCATTGACTCGACCCATGCTAACAGCGGCTTGCAGATTGAGCTCGGTACCGCCTGCGGTAAGCTCTTCCGTTGCTCTACCATGGCCATCCTCGACGCTGGCGACTCCGATATTCTTACCGGTACCCAGTAATTGATGGAGGTTCAGAGAAGCCAAAGGGGAGGAGGTGGAGCAGAGCTGCCTGTGAGGGTTGTCGGAATGGCGTGTTGGTGAATGCTCTGCGTTGGCTTTCCCTGGAAGGAGGTATATATCAGGTCCAGTTGCTTATCGTCACTGATTCTCTGCAAAGTCGAACAACGAGCGTTTCACCACCCATTAGTGCTGCCGTGCTTCCTTTAGACTCTCAATGGGAGAAGCCGTATGACGTGATCTCCCAGAAAACCTTCCGACCCTCGAACTGGAGGCGAATCATTGCTGGATTTGTAATCGATGCACGGATGAAGGTTACCGTAGTAAGCGCTAGCTAAGGGTAAATCCTGTTGAAGTCTCATTCGTAAGCAGCCGCGATGACTCAAGTTGAGTCAAGTACACTTGGGCTGATGAGATGGAGTATATAGTCTTGAACGGAGCATCAAGTCCGTGATCGCCTCTCATCCTCCTATCAGTACTGAACTACTGATACAGGCGGACGCTTATCGAAAGGCGCCCGTTGTCGTAACCCAAACCGGCTGAGAAAGCCAATAGTGGATCATACCCCCACTATCTGATTGGTCCGCTCACTAGGGCTAGGGCTTCGCCACTTTGCTGCTTGGAAATCAAACAATCCCGTGACCCGCCCAGTTTCCCTTCTTTTTCGTTTTCGAACCCTCGACACCTAACGACAACCCAAAAAACCCAGTTCGCAGGAAGTGCATATCGCCAATTTCCAGCACTCACAATGGCTCGCCGTCCCGCCCGCTGCTACCGCTACTGCAAGAACAAGGTGCGTTGCCAACATTTTCGACTCTTGAAGGAGAAGATATCATTGTGTGCGGAAAGCTCGGTTGTGGGGGTTATGACGATCGCATGAAGCATCCCGTCTCTCGCGACCTCGATGCGAAAGCGCCGCGGAGAGAGCATATACTGGATGTATATACGACGCAGATGATAAATCGGGACACTCTGTTGGAGATGAATCTTGGAAGACACGAATGAGCGTTCTCTGGGAAGGGCCACACGTGCACAAAGATTGAATCTTCATCACATGGCTTCTGGCAGGTCTTGATTTGCTAACACCGAACCCTTTCGTCACTTTTAGCCGTACCCCAAGTCGCGCTTCAACCGTGGTGTTCCCGACCCCAAGATCCGTATCTTCGATCTCGGTCGTAAGAAGGCCAATGTCGACGACTTCCCCACCTGTGTGCACATGGTCTCCAACGAGTATGAGCAGCTGTCTTCCGAAGCCCTCGAGGCTGCCCGTATTTGCGCCAACAAGTACGTCTTTTTCCTTTCCCGCCCCCACTGGTGGTCCGCTTGGTGCTTCTCTAGCATACAATCAAGAGTCGCCCGCGAAGCCTTTTCTGGGATGATATCCATATGATACTAACAGCCCTCGGTTCAGATACCTTGTGAAGATCGCCGGCAAGGAAGGTTTCCACATGCGTGTCCGTGTGCACCCCTTCCACGTCATCCGTATCAACAAGATGTTGTCTTGCGCCGGAGCCGATCGTCTGCAGACCGGTATGCGTGGTGCTTTCGGTAAGCCCCAGGGTACCGTCGCCCGTGTGAACATTGGCCAGATCATTCTGTCCGTCCGCACCCGTGACTCCCACCGTGCCACCGCCATCGAGGCTCTCCGCCGTGCCATGTACAAGTTCCCTGGCCGCCAAAAGATCATCGTCTCCAAGAACTGGGGTTTCACCCCCGTCCGCCGCGAGGAGTACGTTCAGCTCCGCCAGGAGGGCAAGCTCAAGCAGGACGGTGCCTACGTTCAGTTCCTCCGTGGCCACGGTCTCATCGAGGAGAACATGCGCCGCTTCCCCGACGCCTACGAGAACGTGTCCCAGGCTTAGATGGAGATCTGTTTTTTTGGAAGTTTCGACACAGAATATGAATTCAAGAACGATGATATTTTGAAGTTCTGATGACACTCTTAAAAAATGGTTCTCTTTTCTTTTTAGCCAGCTTGTTCCAAAATATCAATTCCCCCGGCCTTTTTTCAAATTCGCATCCTCGTTTGTAGTACGCAGTAGTCAACCTTGCACGTTGGTCAAGGACAGTCATTCAGACTTGATAAGTCGATAGTGATGTCTCTACCCAGTACGACGTCAAACTCAACTCAACTAGGGTGCCTCAATCTATCATCTACCGTTCCAAGCAGTGGAGTCTAGACCACGCTCGACTCGCACCTGTTGGAGGCACTGGAGGTTCTCATCAGCCGCATTAGCAGTCACCTATCGCCTGGATGATCCTTTCTGCACCGAGAATTGTCAACGCCCCGCTCAACATTGGCCATTGTATGACTATGCAGTATGCACTACGCCTTGGGATTATCCTTCCTTGCCAGTACAAACAAGAGCCGAAAACGCAGCAACACCATGTGTAAACCTCAGGTAGCTATTCATGTACACAATGCGTCACATCCTCACAATATCGAACTCAGGGACCTGCTTTGCACCATCTACGAACCACCGCCAACCTAGTGCTGAGGTAATCTCGTAGAGGAATTCAATATTTTCTATGCATGTCTAATCGATCAAAGCCCATGTCACCGGGTATATGAAAAAGGAAATGGAGAAACGCAACCAAAATGAGTGACGAAAGCTGGGAAAAAAAACATACAACACACACGGTCCACCTCCCTTTTGGCCCATTGCTAGGAACGGAACCTGCTCTTTTTGCTTTCAACAACCTGCTCTAACGCCTGCACTTGCGCGTGTTTACTCGGTGTCAGAGTTCGCGGGCGCCTGGGCAGCTGCGGCAATAGCACTGGCACCGGCTTTGGCAACGCTACTGCTGCTGGGGGTACCGGCAGCACCGGGGGTACTGGGCGTAGTGCCGCAGCGCTCCTTGTGTACCTCGCCGGCGGCTATGGGGACCGAGTCAACGGTTAGCACTGGGTCGGCTGAACGAACCTGGGATGGCAACAAGAAGACAGAACAAGGGGCATGGCTGGTCAGTTTCATCTTAGACATACCTGTGATATCGTCGGCCGTGCAAGAATCCGTCAGACACTTTTGCAGGGCGTCTCTGAAGGCGGGGCTGGTGCAAGTGCAATCTGTGTCCCACTGGGAGAGACAGCCTGCGACGATAGCGCCCTCGTTCAAGCAGCGGTTCTATGAGACGGGGAGATATTCGATTAGACCAGGGGACTCAGACGTGTATATGGGAGATGTCTCGTGACGGGGTGAACATACCAAGCAGTTGCTGACTTGTGTGGTTTGGTAGGACATCTCGGCGGCGGTCATGGTCAGGAAGGCCGCGAGGGGAACGAAAACGGAGAGTCTCATATTGAATGATTGGGAGGTGAAGGATTGAAGATGAATGTGGAGGTAGGCAGGTCAATGTGTTTCTTTTATCAAGAATCTGTAGAGAGAGGAAGAAATATAGACGGTTGAATCAGTCTGATAGATAGGAGATGGAAATTAGAAATGAATGTGTGTTGTCCTAAAGAGGCGTCGGCGGTTTCTCTACATTAAATAATGCTCTCAAGAAAAGGACTTGCAATAAGCTCGTAACTAACGCAACACACCGAGTCCAGGTAGTAAACAATTATTGGTGCCCGGGCAATGCGAAGAATGAGACAATAATAGAGATGCAAGGAATGCTGTGAAGATGCCCCCCCACTTAGCAACCGACAACCCCCTTGGCATGCGCTGCCGGATGCTTCTAAAGATTGATTTAGAGCAGAAGTACACACTGTTAAGCCATCAACCTTAACTCTGGGCTGGTACCAAGGCTGGATATTCTCTCACACGATATGTCGCTGCGTATGCTTAGGAAGTACCTTATCTAGTCCAAACAGTCCGTGTTGGCAGAGCGTTTGCTCATCTAGCAAGTTTGATCCTCGACCTTGAAAAGCCGTTGGTCTAGTACTTTTGTTGTAGTCACATTTGAATCTAAATTGTATGGAGTCTCCACTTCTCCTGAATCACCAGAAAGCAAATCCTCCAATCGATACATTCGATCGCTCATTTTGGATGACGCCTGACCAAAGGCTTTTCCTCCAGTGCTTCAGTGCTTCAATGCTTCGATTCAATGCAAAAGACAAGTCAGATCCACTCGATGCCTCTTCCCCTGCACACGCATCGGTAACAGGCTCCCCACTGTACTTATTCTGCCTAATCCATCACTAGGTAAACACTCCACATTCCTGGGACCTCTCGTCCCGAATCCCCCGAAGAAATTATCAAAGGATCTCATTCGTGATTCTAGCCGGATAAGCTGGACCCGTCGATCATCTTCCATATATCAAGGGGGCTGGGATGTTGGTCCCACGACCGGCGGGATTGCAGACAATACAACAAGTGCCAAGTGGTAAATACTAAGTACATCAGGGATCTCCGCAGAGAAAAAGCCCAAATCTCAGATTCTGCTGTGGTCAACTTGGAGTTGTTGAGCGGGCGAAAAGATCTGGAGAATCTTCGGAATGGCACCGAGCCTGAGGTGGTATGGTCAAGGGCGAGAGCTCATGAGCACCCAAGAATTACTGGTCCCTCGTCGGCTGAAAGGAAAAGGGGGTGCCAATGCACTCATTTCCAAGTAATAAACTTGAACTGGCGTAATTAAAAGGGCAGCGAAAACACATTTGAAGTCGCTGGGTGGATTGCTTCTAGAACATTTTGATTGTCTTATTGGAATTTGATTCGAATTGAGAAAGGGGTTTATCATGGAGTATGGACTACACGGTGTAGACTCCTATTGAAGATCCTACATTCTAGTAGCATAAGAACCAAGAGACCTACCAAGGAACCTTCACCAGTTTCCAATTGTCGGTCTTCTGGGTGAATGATACTGAGCCAATCTTATGGAGGTACTAGTGGTCTAGTAGTATCAAAGTCAAAGATCGTGCCCGTCTATCGGTCTTGATTCAATTAATACATTGCTCTATTAATGAAATGCTTGAACTTCAATACGAGCCAGCATGAGCTATATCCAATGGTCATATATGTATGTATGTGGATGGCAAGGATGGATTCTAAGAGCCGAGAGTCAATACTGGCAGCACCCAATAAGAAAATTTCAAAGCCAGCCAAAGGTAAACAACTCGAGCAATTGAACCACAAATTGAACCCCGGAAAACGTCACTGCCCAAGCGCCTGCAGATCGAACATCAATTCCGCCCACCCTCTGCTTCGCCGTTGTGTATGTATGTCCTTTGCCCCAAACAAAGTTTGTGTCACCCGCTACCTCTCGCCAACACCAAGGAATTTGTTGAAAGCATGCGGACCGAAGCCGTGGAAATCCACAAAAATCGAAAGGACGAAGAATTGCTGAGATGGAAAGAATAAATGAAACAGACATATCACTTCATCATGCTTCAGCCCATGTGCCGAGTCCAGCTCCCACACCGATGGCGCTATTGCTATCCACAGATCCCCCAATATCCCAGTAATTTCTACTCGACCCCGTCAATGTACGATGACTCGAGACGCCCGATAGTTTGCTTTGACTCGCACAGCTCGACCCTGGCCGACGCAGGTGCTGCCGGGTTAATGGCACCGGGAGTGCCGCACAACCTGATACTCCGGAAATGTGAGATGGTCGGCGGGTCTGAGTTTGCGAGCGGGTATGAGCACGGGCAACGAGGGGGTGATGCTGACGAATAATGGCTGCCCTCCGCGAGGCGTCCTGTGTGTGACGTGGAGGGGACGGTGTTGCAGTGTGCTTCTCGCCGGACATGTACCCACGGCGACTGAAGCGACTTCGAAGATAACGAAAGACCATCATGACATCCAAGCCACGCTCCCAATACTCTTGCTCCTGTTGTAGACGAGCGGACTCGGCAACACTCGCGCCACCGACAGGGTCCTCATCTTCAATGCCCCACTGGGCTTCATGGTCGGGATTGGGATCACCTAAAGTTGGGTGGAACTGTAGGGATGCTATCGATTCGGCAGCGAGAGCCTCATCTGAAGGTGGCCGTGGGACGTTGGCGCTTTCGCTAGACTTCTTGATGGACGTACTGTCCGCCAAACGGTTGAGTGGCATGCCTGCATACTCACCTGAAATATCCTTCGTCAACTCGAAATAGGATGTAAAGGCACCGGGATGCTCACAGAGCTGGTGCACGAGTATCCCCAACTCGTGGGCAATTCGCTGAATGACTCGGCTCTGCCAGAGAGGCGCCTCGGTTTGCGGGAGTTCGGGTTCGCGTGCCAGCACGGTCTCCATGTCCAGCGGCGGTGAGTCTTTGTCCACAGACGGCACCTCTACCAGTAGGGTCTCTCCGAGTATGACGGAAAGCAGAGTGTCATCGATCCCGATGAGATCTTCGATCACTTTGCGCGTGATGCGGCGCCAGAATGATTCATCTATCTCGGCAACTGCTTCCGTTGACGACGGATCGATCTTCACGGAGCTCTTCGGCGTGGCTGCCAGAGGTGTAGACTCTACCGAGCGTGGCACGGCCGACATACTCGCGCGGCTCGACCGGCGTTGACGGCGAGTTTCCCGCTCGATCTCCTGTAGAAGTGCTCGACTCTGATCCATTCGCCACTGCTCTATCCTTTGCCAGCGCTCTCGGTCCATGAGGCTATCCTGCTCATTGACCGTATCCACGTGACGCTGGATACTGGCGCGTCGGCGGGGCTGGGTCCCGGTCTGCTGCCGCAGAGGATTATATTGCTCGTGCTGCCACAGCTGGGCCTGTGCCACGGGGCTCGATGCCTGGAAGCTGCCGAGCCCATCGTGAGCGGGCAGCATGGCCGGGGGACCCTGATCTGGAGAAGATGGAGATCCCGCAGGCAAGGAAGGTGCCCGAAAGGCATGCAGTCCATCATCTAAGCTGTCCAGCTCGGTCCCATCCTCATCGAAGTGGTCTTCCAACACATCCTCATCGTCTGCGATCGCGTGGTCCCCATCGTGCTCGACCGCCGATCGAGTCGCTGTGCCAAAGGAACCAAAATCACTGAGACGTGACGCTCCAATGGTGCGTGTATGCTCTGTCGAGGTGGTATGCGTACGGGCGGTCGGAGCAAAGAGCACCCATTGCGTGGAGTCCTCATCTTGTGGGGTCGACGATGGGGACGGCAGACCGAGCGACGGCGGGCGTTGAGGTGGAGAATGTGATGCTCGCCGAGGTGCCTGAGTCGGCACCTGGAACGCCATGAGGAGGGGCGTCTATGTCAGCAGCGGCAAAGTGGACAGTGGATGGTGAAGAGTAGCAGTCCAAATTGATGGAGAAGGAGCTAAAAAGTCGTGAGTCGAGGATGCACGGTTCTTGAACAAGATCCTCGCGCTGGGTGGATACTATGAGGATGAGGCATATGAGGGTGGATCTTCGCCCCCCGCAATCCTAACAACCGCAACTCGTGGTCACTCTGTCCCGATCAGCAAGTGTCTCAGGGAGACACTTAACAGTGATGAAAGTGGTTGGGAGAAAGTGATCTGGAGGTTCAAAGATGAGATGGACTCCGCCATGCCCCCTTTTCCCTCCGGATTTTAATGGACAGGGGCCAGGAAGAGTTGCCAACGCGAGGGAGTGATGATGAGATACACCGCCGATAAGGGAACCGCCGTCTACGCCCGATAAGGTAGTGGAGTCGGATGATGCAAGCGTGCGAAATCGGGCAAGCCGGGTGCTAAACAGGTGTAGCGTAAAGCATCAGGCGTCGCAACTGGTCTCCAGGTGTGTCCACGAACAGGGAATGGGAATGGTCATATATTCTCGAAAGAGATCCATCTCTTCGATGCCATGGCCCAGTGAAATGGCCCAGTGGAAAGGAAAGACGAGAATCACCAACAAACATAGAGCATGCAGATACGAAGACCGAAAATCAGCCTTCCGGAATAGATTGGCTGGCGCGACCTCAACTGGACGTAGTCCTTACAGAATTATGAGACTCCGATCAATAGTCCGCTATCTTTTCCAGATGCACCAGATCTTGGCCCCAACATGGCCCTTTTGTTGAATTGGGCTCCAAAGATGTCCAGCACTTGGCGCTCGACTGGGTACGTTCGTGCGCTGTGTCGAGCAGTAAGGATCTCCGTCCAGTGTGTCCACGGAACTGGCTTATTTCCACTGCGAATGTGATTGATCCTTGATCGCGTGAGACGTCCGGACTCCAAAGAGGCAGATGACCCATCACAGCTGGGGTCCACCCGATCAACCTGTCCGGCCGTAATGGACAAGACGTGTCATTCCGTCTGACCACTACTCCTGTGAGACCTGACTCCTGAGTACTCCAGCTCCTATGTAGTAGTATGTAGGTACTATCCTACGACAGTTAGTACAGGACCTGACTCAGTAACACCCTACACTCTACACTCTACAGTACTAACCCCGTACAGTTGAGGACGTAGACAACAACAGCAGCACTGGAGGCTGGGTGAACTGCCTACTCCTAGTAGATGCCGTGGCAATAGAGAATATCCTGTGCATCTGACCCCGGTACGAAAGTGGCAAGAGGATCGACGACCCCGTGACTGGACGGATACTTCCGGCCTATCACAAAGTGCACCCATTAGCAGGTCACTTTTTTACTACTCAGAGTAAGTACCTTAGGTACCTACCCTACTCATAACTTATAGAATGATTCTGTTCGTACCGTCCGTGAAGGAAAGCCTGACTCAAAAGCAACTTACTCAGTGCAACTGGCATAGAGCCATGAGTGAGTTGGTAAGTATCAGTAGTAACTTTACTCACTTACTTACTCAATACATACACCAAATTATGTTGACCTCGTTCACTACACGCCATCTCGCTCGAAATGGACCCGACACAGTACTAGTGAACAGTGACCCGTGAGTAGGCAGTGGGCACTGGTAGTATTTAAGTAGGCTACTAGACACCGCTTTAAATCGGAGGAACATCACGTCAAAATTGAACACCAAGAATATCATGATCTCAAGAAAAAGCATCTAGGGTATATCTATTCGCACTTCGCAGTATATTGCACAGATCAGGACCGAGCGTCACACACCCAATGTCGAGAACCACCCCGACCATAATCAGCTCGAAGGGCCCCGCCCCATGGATTCCGGGTCGTCACGCCTCGGCCTGACTGACCATATCAGTGGCTTTTAAGGTTTCCACCTCAATTACTTCCAACCCCCAAACGAACCCTGATCACTTGCCCGCCAGAGCTTCCCCAACCCAATCCATCTGCACAGCGCTCACTCCACGGGCATAACTACGATTCGTAAAGACAAACTCATTGTATAGAATGGCCTCAACCTTCTTCCCAAATAGGACACTGGACGGGTGGATGGCAACCGTTTGGTTGCCGACAATGGTGCGGTAGCTGCCGTCGGGCACGAGACGTGCCGTGTTGGTTGCGAAGCCGGCCAGGAAGCTGCGCAGGATGAGTTCGGGGGATGGGTCGGGGTACTGGTCGCCGCGCTCTTCTCGCGGGAGCATCTTGGATAGTCGGCATTGAGCGCGAAGTTGCTTGCGAACGTCCTGAATGAGGATTAGTGATTGATCCGTTAGACCATGGTTTCAAAATCAAGCGACAGGGCCAAGGGGATCTCGTTCGTGATGCACACGAGGCAGATTTCAGAGGAAGGGCAGAGAAGAAATGAAGAAGGACGCATCGTTGCTAGAACGCACCATGACGGATTGCATCGCTCGATGCGATACAAGATGTCGCTCGGCCCAGGCCTTTCGGTCCACATTCTCGCCCGCGTAGGCCCGAACGGTCGAGAGCATCGTCAGATGATCACCTTCGCGACGATACAAGTCTCGTCGGGCTGTCTCGGCTGCCTCCTTCTTCTCTTCCGAGGTAGTGTTGAGGAAAATGTTCTCAACACTGAGGCAGGAGATGATGTCAATCACGTCCAAAAGACATTCGTGGCCATGCTCGGACGCAGCCAACAGGACCCGTCCAAGCGTGGGCGACAGAGGCAACTTGGCCAACTGGAGACCAATCTCACTGATGCTGCCATCCTCCTGGAGGGCGTCAATGTTCAAGAGCTGAAGCAAGGCCTTCTCCAAGGCCTCTCGAGGGGGCCGGGTCAAGAATGGGAAATGCACAATGTCATCCACCCCACGAGCCTTCATATTGAGTAAAGCCTGAGTGAGGTCACACCGGAGAATCTCCGGCGTGTTCGTCTCGTCCAGTGCCAAGTAGTCTTTCTCAGTATAAAGACGGAAACATTGCCCAGCCGCTTCACGACCTGCACGGCCTTTTCGCTGAATGGCAGCAGATTTGGAAATCGGTTTCACCAGCAGAGAGTCCAGCCCCAAACGCGTTCGGAATTGCTTTACCTTCGCCTTGCCGCAATCCACAACGTATCGTACGCCAGAGACCGTCACCGAGGTTTCGGCAATGTTTGTAGCCAGAACGACCTTGCGGGTTCGAGGTGGCGCAGGTGCAAAGACTCGCTGTTGAGCAGCTTGGGGGAGAGCAGCAAACAAGGGGAGTACTTGGATTTTGGGTAGAGATGGATCCATCCCCGTTGCGTACTCATTGACCAGATTTTCCAGATTTTCCACCGTCTCTTGACCAGTGAGGAACACGAGAATATCACCAGGCATCGGTTCTTTGTAGTGAATCTGGAAGATAATTTTCAATGCTGCATCGACAAAATCGTGGACGGGCTCAGGCGAATAGATCATCTTGACAGGGAACTGCCGTCCCTTGATGTGGCAAGCTGTGATGGTCCGAGAAGCACGGGTCGACAGCTCTCCGGTTTGATCACCATTTGTGATCGTTTTGTGGACAGGTGGTTGCGGTTGCTCCTTCAGTCCCTCCTGAAAGAACCCCATCAAACTCTCCATGTCAGCTGTAGCACTCATGACCACAACCTTCAAAGGCACGCCTCCTCGTCCTTGCAGGTTACCAGAGACAAGATTCCGGAGAAAGCCCACAACCAGATCAACATTGATACCACGCTCGTGCACCTCATCCACCACCACGGCACTATACTTGGTCAACCAAGGATCATGTAGCATCTCCTGAAGAAGCATACCCTCGGTCAAAAATTTGACCCGCGTGCTGGGTGATGTGGAAGTGTCAAATCGCACCGAGTAGCCAACCTTACTCGCCGGAGATGAAGAACCCAGCGGTGTTCCCATTTCGTCGGCCACACGACGGGCTAGCGAAATCGCAGCGACTCGACGTGGTTGTGTGATCGCAATACACCCGCCAACTGTTTTTGACTTTTCTGACCCATCTCCCTTTTGTATCTTCGTGGGCGTCGGTCGGCACCAGAATTCATTTACGAGGAATTGTGGAATCTGCGTACTCTTTCCCGAACCGGTCTCACCGACCAAGAGCATAACATCCTGATCACGAAGCTTTTGTCGAATCTCGTCCGCATGGTTGAAAATAGGAAGCTTTTTTCGAGATTCGTAGAGCTTGTTGGCCTTTTCACGTAGCGAGTTAAAGTTTGTTTTCGTGTCGGTGAGGGACCGATGAACGGGCTTTGACTTGTGCTTGGGCTTGGATGTGAAGTTGGTCGTCTCGGCAGGTGTATCTCCCTGCTCAATTGCAGGAGCGTGCTCACTCTCGGAAGCTTCCTTTGGAGTTGCTGGCCCTGAAGGTGACGTGTTGTCGGTTCTTGCGACTTGGACCGACCGATCGCTCGTCGCAGTCTGCGACTCCTCGGCAACTTGGTCGAGTTTCCGCTTCTTGTTGCGCTTCTTCTTGCGGTTGCCCTCCTCGACTAGCGACGCCGGCGGGAGGTCACTTGTTTTAGGCTTCAAAGACTCATCGTCTGACCCCCCAAATTTGGTGTGAACCTTCTCTGGCATGGTGAAACAGTGCTGATTGAACCTGGCGTGGTCCTTTGCCTGTGTTTCTCCGCATCCCGATTTTTTTTTGGTTGCTTATCTGCTTATCGGCGCGTGGATTTATCGATAAGATAAGAGATGCCCAGTGGATCAGCATCAAGTTATCAACTATCCGGTCTCTTCTCTTTTCACTCGATCTGATGGCTCTCTTGGGCTCTCAGCCCGCCTTCGAAGTGGTTGCCGAGGAATGTATCCCTTAGAGTCATAAGTAGCCTTGCCAGCAGGGCTTCAAACCTCCTGACTTATTGTGTGAGCGACAGTCAATGTCACTAGTGCTGTAGAACATGATATTACGGACCACATCACTGGACTGTCGGCCTATGTACGCTCGACCTAAGCGTCTTCAACAAGACATGTCACATCCACCAATTTGCTTGTTTCTCGGAGCCCGAAAGCCCGAAGGGCTGGCGACAACATCGTCATCTTTGGTCATGAATCGTCGTGCGATGGGAGTACGCTTCGAAAATTGGGTGTTGAACAACGACCTGGTTCCTCGCAGAGAGAAGCCACAGGCGGATGTAATCAGTCATAGTATGGATGGATGTTGAGAATTACCTCCTAGTTGTCCGTCACCAGCAGGTCAGCGCACGCCCATATGTACTATTAATTATACGCCCTCCATGAATCACAAATGGATGAAGTAAGCTGAGCGACAGGATGGATGGTGCAATAGGCAACTGATGGCCAGCAGGTGGATGTTTAACACTACTTAACAGTGAGTTGTATCTGTGGATGTCAAATGCCAGACAAATCCTGCAACCGTTTTCGAATCGATTCCCCACAAGGCAGGGGGCTGGAATGAGGCACTGGTCTCAAGGAATTATGATGCTGTTATATGGTGCTACCATGGTGGTTGATCTGGATCTCACGCGTCCCATCTCAAATTTGAATTTTAACCTGAGGCTTAAAGGCCGAAATTGGGTTTATCCAATCCGCACCTCAGTAGTATTTCTTGTCCGCCTCGGTCAACCAGTGTTCAGTGTGAGTGGATACAGTTCCTGAACAGCGATCTCCGATCTGGATCATTGCCTCGTAGTGATGATTGATCGAGACTCCTCGACACTCCAGGCACCATCGGCAATCCCCAGTAGCGGGCTTCAAACAGAATCAAAGACGTGTGATAAGACTCCATGACGCAGTCAAAGCTTGACAGACCTGGTTCTACTCGCAGAGAACCGGGAACGTTCAAAGCAAGTCCTGCACGGTCGTTTAGCAATGAGCAGGCAAACGAGGGCCAAAGCGGAACAAGCGGGCTCGCAGAATGACCATCGTGCTTGTTGAGCACATGTCAGATTGTGGTTTGATGGATTGACCGTTGTTGCAAGCCACAGGGGAACATACGAGGCCTGCGCGTCCGGCGAAAAAAGACCCCTGGAACGGGAGCAATGATACCGAGATACGATGACTGACTTTATTGTCTACGAGCAGGAGGGAAAAGGGGGCAAGAGACAGAGAAAGACGAGGCTGTCGTATACTTTGCGCCCTGGTTCGATCGAGAAGATCAAGTTCGCGGACGAGAAACGCTAAAACGGTTCGATGCGAGTCTCAGACCAATGCAAGGCAATCGATCGAACCTGCACAGTTCTGGATCCCAACGAGGACATAAAAGTTACACGAAGCGTTCGAGGCCCGCCACCCGTACTTTCTTCTCGTGATATTGTGGTCAATGGCCATTGTCCACCACAAGCAACCCACGATTGTTCCACTGAATAGGCGCCTGCCGTCGTCCGCCCCGTTCCCGCCAGAGCGGAAATCTGACCTGTCGAAACTCTGTCTGCCGCCAATGCAGAACGTCAATGCCCGGTGCTTCTCACTCCGGAATGAATTTGTCAACCCAGGGTCGTGAGACCGAGGGATAGACGCCCTTCGGAGGAATTGCTCCGCTTGTGCAGACTCGTTGACAGGCTCGCCGTCGTCCGCGGTTGCATCATCTGCCAAGCGTTACTGTCGATCTCGTGGAGTTCAAGCATGCTCTGGGGATCGATCGGCTCGGGCGACGGTTGTGACCTGTGCAAAAAGACGCACGCGTCTATGGCTGCTTGGCCCCGTGAAGACGGTCCGATGTCAGGCAGCTGTCGAATGAAAACGACAATAACGATGCGATCAGACTTGAAGCCAGAGATGACACATCAAATGGTCTTCCTCGATGCCAACGAACGCGAGTCAACGAGGAGAAGGATAAAACGTAGTCATTCCCTGTGAATCCGGTCTCGCTCTTTTCTCGACGCGCGTCGCAAAGAACACAGCTCGATCGGAAACATCGTTCATGCACATTGATATCACTTACCCTTAATGATGTCGTTTGTGGATTTCCATGATGAGATGTCTGGTCTCGAGAGTGAGTCCTTGCGTTCAGCACCGGAAAGTCTTCGCGATGAATACCACGAATGGATGTCAGAATCGGGGCGAAACTCACGGGCTGAGATGAATGCGGTGCTGGACAGACCTTCTCCGCGGATTCTCTCGCCGTCGCGGAGCGATCATATCCTCGATGATTTTCCACATCCTCCCAATCGAACAAAAGGATTAGACATCATCACCGAAGAACAGACGACGCCCTCACAGTCACCCGCAGAACAGGCGTATCCCACCCCCAAGTCCTCGATCAAAAACATGCGACGACATGTCACGGTCAATGAGCTACCGCTGCTTCAAGAGACCAATCCTTATGAAGATGCGGAAGATTACAACCCAGTGAGTGAAGAGGGCGCTTCATTCGAGTTGGTGGCCCCGTGGGACGGCGTCGATACTCCTCTTCATAAGCTAGAGCGCATGTCAGATGTCATGTTCGGGAAGGAGCACATGTTGTGCATTCTTAACAATCCTCGATATCTCGCCAGGTTTCGAGAATTCCTGCTGGAGGAGAGACCGCGATCGATCTCAACTCTGACGTACTATCTCAATGCCGTCAAAGCATCGAAAGCGCTTGAATATGCCAATGCGCTCGTCCGATTGTCTACCGACGTTCCGCCTCCTGCTGTTCAAGCCATCCAGAATGAGACTGAAGCTGCCGGGACGACGGTCAACCGAGTGCTCGAGCGGCGTATTGAGGATGGTCTCAATGCCCTGGTTGCCGAAGAGCTTCCTGCATACATCACTGCCCGATGCATCACTATTACCAGCAAGATTGTCGAAGAGCGTGTTCGCGGCACACTCCCCATGAAGTTCCGAGACACGGCGAATGCACTGGCCGAGGTCTTTTGTCTAACAGACCCATCGCGTCCGGATAACCCGATCATCTTTGCCTCGAAAGGTAGCATCTCCTTGCTCTCAAGACCTTTTTGTAACTTTCTGCGCGAGGAATGCTCACCAGATTATACAGAATTTCATCGGACAACACAGTACGGCATGGACTACGTGCTAGGCCGAAATTGTCGTTTCCTCCAAGGTCCCAAAACAAACCCGAACAGCGTACGCCGGCTCCGAGAATCTCTGAAGGCAGGGAGGCATCACTCTGAGCTGTTTCTGAACTAGTGAGCTTATCCATTGAAACTGAAACACTCAAAAAAAACATTTGCTCATTGTGACATATTCAGTCGTCGAGATGGGTCCCCATTCATGAATCTGCTACAATGCGCACCGCTTTATGACAGCAAGGGAAACGTGAAATACGTGATTGGCGCCCAAATTGATGTCTCTGGACTTACGCTTGATGGAGTGCAGATGGAGTCCCTCCTTGACCTTCAGTCCCGCTATCGCGATCCAGACGAAGAGAGCATTGCAGAAATGTCCACCACACCGCACAAAGATGAATTCCGTCAGCTCTGCGAACTATTCAGTCCCAAGGAGCTTGCAGCTGTACAGGAGCACGGTGGAGACTTATTCCAACCACTGCACACGAGGCCATCGTCACGCAATCACAGACATCGGTTGCCGCGAGGAGGATCCATGGACAGCGAGTCAGAAGCGATTCGCCTTCGAGACGTCAAGTCTCCTCTGCTGCGAGGTCTGACTGGTGTATATGAAAATGTGTGTTTCCGAATGCTCTCGCAGATACGCCCCCTCACTGTCTTGCCCGAGCTAATGATTTCACCTCCAAAGTACCTTCTAGTCCGGCCTTACCCCTCCCTCCGCGTCCTCTTCACGTCGCCCTCGCTACAGATTCCAGGGATTTTGCAATCGTCATTCCTTTCTCGCATTGGAAGCTCTTCATCTGTCAAAGAGGAGTTGATGGCAGCTATGCAGCAAGGCCATAGTGTCACCGCACGAATCAAGTGGATCACCCGATATAACAGCGACGGCCGCAGTCGATGGATTCACTGTACACCGTTGTTTGCCAGCAATGGGCAGGTCGGTGTGTGGATGGTGGTTGTTGTTGAAGACGAGGAGGAGCAGATTCCTATTAATTGGCGCACGTGATCGTTGCATATCGCTTTGCGCTCACATTCATCTTCCAATATGCTTTTTCTCTACTTCTTTTCTTCATTGTTTCCCGCGACAGCGTTGCATGATTACCAGAGGCACTGAGACTAATAAATTAATTTAAGACTTTACTTTCAAGAACTGTCGCCCTGCCTGAAGACCTTCTCCAAGCGAAGAGCGGTGGTCGCTTTTCACGACGAAGCAAATGCACCGCAGCTTAGAGAGCGCAGTATCACTTGAATTCAAATCAACATTGAGCATTGTACCTCAGCAGATGGTAAGGCAGGTCTGGTAGGTAGTTCCCGTGCGGGAGCAGCTTGACAGTCGGAAGAACTGAAGCAGAGACGCATATTCTCGACTGGCTTCCAACCATTGGCGCTAGTTGCACAGGATGTGAGGTTTATTTTGCATATACTGCTATATTCCATAATTGTATGAGTATCCTGTGTTTTTCCTAATGAAGCGAGCGCGGCTCCCTGTAATCGAGCTTTCCTTTTGTCGATAAGCCCCCCATATTTCCCTCCTTTTGAAGATCTCTGTTTCCATGGCATGGCCTTCAGGCAAAACGCACTGCACTGCTTCTGGGAGCTACCGGTAAGCCTGGTAGCTCCAGCTTAGAAGGACTGCAAGGGTGTGGCAACTTCGTACGTCGAAGCAAACAAGAATTATAGCACCGATATTATGACATGGCTAACATCGTATGTGCGACACAACAGCATTCTGGGTTATGTCAAGTATTCCGGCTATATTAGCACTGGAGAGCTTTATCCGGACTTTAAGCCAACGACGTTCCGTGGGGGTTCTGGAGGAGGTTCTGGCTGGTAAGGGAAGGGAAGTGTATTCAATGTGGTATCTTGGCTTTTTTTTTTTTTTTTTTTTTTTTTTTTTTTTTTTTTTTTTTTTTTTTTT
Source organism: Penicillium ucsense (assembly GCA_014839625.1). Classification (NCBI taxonomy): domain Eukaryota; kingdom Fungi; phylum Ascomycota; class Eurotiomycetes; order Eurotiales; family Aspergillaceae; genus Penicillium; species Penicillium ucsense. The sequence continues at coordinate 172,304 of WIWV01000010.1, read as the reverse complement.
TTTTGCCATGGGGCCATGAGGTGAATGGACGTCCGTCTAGAGGTTAGTGTTAACACGGGCGAGACTTCCATACTCACCATGCTTGAAGGCACATGGAGAGTATTGTATTCACAACTCCGACTACCCAGTTGTGTTTCTCGATGGGAATTAACAGCAGTGAAGAACTTGGGGTCATAAGAACATTTGGAATTCGACGCAGTAGCACGGAACACTCGTGCATCTATCAATCAAATGACAGCGCTCATACCCAAGGTAATGCAAGCTAATATCCCAACGCCAAAAGGAAATCGTGTGCAAAGGACAAGCGCAAACAGTCCAAGACAATCTAAATCAGAGCATATCTAAAATCAAAATCAAACGATATACAATCAAGTATCCCTGTTCCTTGCGCTTTGCAATTACCTTCGCGCAACAAACAAATATGCCATGAGTAATCCATCGGAGCATAAACATTCAATAACACCCGTGATCATAATCATGCGGTTGAAGACAAACAACATCTAGATGGCATTACTGGCGCAGGTCCAGCTGGCCGAGGAAGTGCTCTCGTTGATCGACTTGCCGGAGACGTAAAGTCCTAGTCCGCACTACCTTGGAGTTAGAATCGAGGGATACTCGAGCTGTGAGATAAGGATGGGGGTACTAGGGAAGTGGAAGGGTGCTTACAATTGCGCAGGCAAATCCGAGAATGGCGACGTTGATGATAAATAAGAAGATCTTCTTGGGTGATGAGAACCACTGGCCCTTGTTCATGACCATCCAGAAGATAGCGGGCAAGCCGTCTGTGAGATGATTAGCATTGTTGCATTCACAGTATCAGGAATATGAGACGGGGGGTTACTTACAGCTGAACCAACTTCCAAAGAGAGCACTCTGTGGGGGTGAAAGTTAGCAAATGCCCCAGTCGTTTCGCCCAGTATGAGGGTTTTTTTGGTGTTCGACGGAGAAGCTTACGATCAGACTCAACAAGTCATTGAACACGGGAATCGACTCCGCAATGACCCAGGCAATAGTCCACGTAGTCAAACCGATAGCGACCCAAGTCCCGGTGGCCAACCAACTTCTCTCGTGCATGTGATGCGCGTGCTCGCCACGGAAAATGCGGACGTAGATATACTTGCAGGCAACGTGGCCAAAGACAACACCTGCAACGATGACCTATATCGAAATTGATTCGTTAGTCTCATGCTGGTTCACGACGGTCTGTTTTGCTAAGCTCATGGTTTGGATCATACCGTTGGAATAGCCAGCCCGTAGGCAACTTTCTTCATCAGGGGGCCTGCAGACGAAAGCGCAGGCGAGGAGACACCGGGACCGGCGTAACAGTAAATCACCATGGCGGCAACGATATACATGATGGTGTCGACAATCTGAAGCATGGCCAGAGACTTGGGGAACTCGGCGGGGTCTTGCATTTCCGACATGATGCCGAAGAAGGAGACGTGGGCGATGAAGGCAAAGACAATATTGGTGACCGCGAGAAATGCCTTGACGAAGGTCGGCTCAGTGACAATGTCATTCTGGACATTGTCGGGTGCCTGCACACCGATTGAGATCATGGTGACAATTGTGGCGATCAAGATGCTGGCTGCCGAGACCGTGGACATGATGAACACCTTCTCCGAGGTTCGGGGCAGGGCGCAGATGCAGCTGACCACCAGACCGATGACACCGAAGACGATGGTACAGGTGCCGTGGTCGGTGATGGTGTTGAACAGGACCGTAAAGGTGAGAATGTGACTGGCCATGAGGAAAATGATGAAGAGAAGTTGGCCCCAGTAGCACAGTTCACGACCGAACTTGCCCATGAGCATTTCACCGGCATCACCCATGCTGTGTACGTGCGGATAGCGAAGCTTGAACTGTCCCATGATCAGGCCCGTATACCATGAGATTGCGGAAAGGCCGAGAATGATAATGAAGGCTCTGCAGTCGGTCGACTCATTAGCTGATCCCCGAAGGAAAAGATCAGACGTCGTAGAAGGGTTTCTCTTACGGTACTATGCCGAGAGTTGCAACCGCAGATGGGAGCGACAAGATTCCCAGCGAGATATTCTCCGCAACCATCACTGCGAGGAGGATAATAAGATGATTAGTTACGCATGAACTTCCACAATCTCAGTTCATCACTGCTAGGTGATAATATCAGTCTAATAGACGTACGCATTCCCGATTGCCTAATACAAACAAGTTAGTCAACTCGATACTGCAACGATCATTGTGATATGGTAGACTCCCAAACCTCGTGCGAGGCCAAATGGCTGGGGCCTTGCTTTGAATACATACCACCACTTCATCACCCGATACTTGACCTCTCCATTCTCTTCATTTCCAAAAGGGTCGTCCGTGGGCGTTGGCTTCTCTGCATACGCTTTTTCCGCATCATCATGATCATGATAAGTCTCGACGTCCCTCGTCGGACCGGTCTGCTGGGGTGCTTGCACAATGCTCATCCTGTGTCTGGCCAGCAATTCTGTGTGTTCTGTTCCCTGTTCTTCCCACGATTGCGGAGGAGTCTGGAGAAGAAGCAGACCACTGCAAGATGAATGAGGGGAAAAGATGGATTCTGGGGGGGGGATCACGTAACAAATATTGGAATGTCTCGGTAATTTGCCAGACAACGTTGCAGACCTAACCATGAACCCCATCGGATTTTTCTCTGGGCACGCGTGGCGATGGGCCATACCCTAAGATGCGTGCTCCACCTGCGATTTTCATCGTGGAGAACGGGGGAGTTCCGAGTTCTCAATGGCTTTCATGGGAATTGGTGCGACACAGAGTGGTCCTTATTATTGGTTCTGGGAGTGAAGAGCATGATGTCTCAATCTATAAAACTTCTCTTTGTCCCGAACTTATGCTCATCAGCGACCAGTAGTGAATAGCACCCCGTCCGCATACTGTTCTACCTAAATGGTGTGTCACTGTCCTGTACTACAACAGACGTTAACAAGCTTAAAAGGGCGGATTAATTCATAAACCGCCACCCGACGGCATGCCGACCAAGCTAAGGTAAGTTTTAGTGTTCATCTGGCCGTCCGGCCGATCAGGGCAATCACACCTGGAGGCCACTACTATTCCTTGCTCTCTGTTCGCCCTTTTTTCTCTTCTTTGCAATTTAGGTTCAACCCACTGAACCCAGTGCCCGGCTGAGATAATCATCCGTCGGTGGATCCCCTGCATCATGTTGATCCTGGTTCGACATTGTCAATCCGGCCCGGGAGTACGCAGTGGGTACCCAAGAGCTACCGCTTCTTAAGCGAGGTCCGACACAGAAACCACGAGTACTGATCAAGTACTTCAACCAGATCGCGTCAAGTTCGAGGCCTCCTGCGCCGGCCCGGGGTCATCGATCCCCACGGGGGCCTGCCTGCCTGTTTGTCATGAGTTGCTAAATCAAGGAAAAGCGACACGGATTGACCACATTGCAATGCGGAGAAATGCGTGATGATTGCGTTCCTTGGGGTGCAAAACATGGGGTGGCGGAGAACCAGCGGTCGAAGAGACTGGAAATGGAGGGTTGATGTCTAGGACGCCAGCGGAAGACAGCCGTCGTAGTCTTGAGCAGCCCTCGACCCTGCACGTTCAGGAGTCCACTTATTTTCGCTGCGACCTTACCTAGATCTGGTTCACTAACTTCACTGTCAGTTGGATACTGGACCAGTGGACGGTTGGACACAATGCACAGTGGTAGGCAGTAGGCACTGCCAGGCAGTGGGCAGTGGCACTGGGCACACTGCGTCGTCGGATATGCTTGCCTATCAGTGACCTTAGCAGCAGTACTCGCTGTCTTTCCACCTTCTGCTCACCGGCCGGTGTGGTAGTCCTGGCAATCAGTCAGGGTCCCGCTTCGGAGTACAGCTCGCTGGGTCGCTTATCTCGAGTGGGTATGCTTGGATATACGAATTTTGGTCCTTTCTCTTACGTGAATCGAATTCATCCATCGGTGCCAGAAGCTGATTAAGCTGGTATCGCTCGGCTAGTACAGAGTACAGAGTACAGACGACAGACCACAGACTACAGAGGTCATCGGTCCAGTTCCTCCCTCAGTTCTTAACTTCTTAGTGCTCAGTGAATCATTGATAGCCCGTTCAAGGTCCGGCCCCCTTCTACAACAAGACGCCAACGTAGCGCATCTCTTCCTCCGGCAGATCTCAGATCCCATGGCCACAAGATCCAAGTGCTGTACGCAGCGCAGAAACTGTAGTCTATACTCTCAGCTCTGTAGTAGCCTCGTAGCACTCGACATCCGACACACCCAAGAGCCTCTGAGCCTACTACGCCGTGAGGGTTCACTGACGGATTAACTCGACTTCCGAGACCATGAGAATGGGCATGGATCGGCATTGATAGGCACTGATAGGCATTCAGAATGACCAGAGATGCGCCGAATCCCGTTTCGGAGCGGGTCAAAGGAGGCATGTACCCGGGGGACATCGTAACGCTCGACTGGACTCGGGACGGGCCTACAGTTAGTGATCGAGGTCTTCATCCACTTGGTGCAGGCTACATGCGGTAGAAGACGGGAGAAGCCATTAGGACGAGTTCCAGACCTTCCATTGTGGCGCTGGACCACGAAATTATCACTTGCCATCCAAACATTGATTGAACCCATCACACAGTACTCTGAGAACTGTGATGTACGCAAAATATGCCCGCATGTATATATATGTCCAAGGTGAAATGGATCATAAGGAAAAAAAAGATCATCGTCACGTGTTCTATTTCAGACCCCAACCCCGGACGCGCCGGAAGACGTATGGCCGATCGTTCCGAAGTCCAAACTCACCCCAGTCGTCGGTCATTTGGTTATAGCTCCAGAAACCACGCCAAGCGAGTTTGGTGTTGCGGGGAGGGTTCGGGTGAGCTTTGGTGACCGAGGAGGATCGTAGCGAGAGATGCATGGTGTATCGGTACTTGGGGTCGACGCCCTCCGTCTCTACAATCACATCACGAGGATCAAACGATGGAGATTTGTCGATGGCCGACGGAGGAGCGCTGTGGTCTTCAGGGTCATCGGCAAAGTCAAACGGAGAAGCCAGACGCCAGCGCCCACGGAGGCCGTGCTTCAGGGCGTTGATGGCCACTGATGGGACAGGTTCTGTGGAACCGCCTTGCAAATGGCCCTGATCAGAGGAGGCATGACGCTGATACGATTTATGAGTGGTAGGACGTGCGGCCAGCACATTCTCCGTGCTAATGTAGGGGACAACATCTACAGGCTCTGTTGTGGTCAGCAGGGACACTACCGACCCGTCAGGGTAGAACCGCAGGTAGCGGTAGTAGGTCACGATGTGAATCGGGCTGTTCCAGGACACCGTCTGGAAAGATGAAATCTCTCCTGGACGGGAGTAGTTGACAGTGCTGATGTAAATGCCCGTGAATCGAATACGGGGGTAGCACTGGAAGACTTGACTCCACGAAGACAAAGGCTTGGGGATCTCGGCTGGTACGTTGACCGGAAAGGGCGTGTATTGCTCGACTTGGTCCAGTTTGTGTAGGGGGTGACCGACCCCATCACAAGCGAATGTGTAGTGCATGCCCTGAAGTCCAAACTCCACATGCTGACACAAGTCCTTCCAGATACTCTGCTCATGAGCAAAATGGTATGCAAACCGCTTGCAGACCAGGCTCATACGAGCCAGAGCTGCTGGGTCCATGAGTGCGACTTGTCGAAGAACCTCGATGAGGACTTCGGACGGGATATTGGCGATAGGACATGGTGGAGGAATATCTCCTTCAATGAGCGGCTCCGCTCCGGGAACGGGCAGAAAGGCAAACGATTCTATTAGTTCTGCTGTAGGGAGAGGAATTTGTTCTTCTGTAGGAACTGCCGAAGCTTCCTTGACGGAGGGTGCGAGATCAACGAGTGCCGGTTGAACGGGCTTCTTCCAGCTGTGGGAGTAATGTTTGTTACGATAAGCCTTGTCCACCCCAGCATCCAGCTACAACAGGTCAGCACACCATTTCAAACATGTATTGTTCAACCCATGACAATTCATGACAATTCTTCTCACCCGATAGGCCTTGCGGTAATGCTGAAGACTGTCGCCCAAGTTGCCGGCAGCCTCTTTCTCAACCGCTCGTTCAAAGTGTTCCAAGGCTGACTCGGGTTCTTCTTGGGCTCGCCGTGTGAACACATCTTCCTCCGTCTCTGCATGCTTGTGTGTCACCCATAGACTTTTGACCTGCCGAGTTAGCTCCTCCGTAGTCACAGTATGAGGCAAAGAGCTCTTCCCGGGCAAGTCCTTGTGAGCTCCTGTCGCCCGGCGTGATGGCAGCTTGCTGCTTGCATTTGCAGCAGCCACAGCTGGACTTGGAGCTACAGCGGACTGTGAAGCTTCGGAGGAGCCAGTAGCAGCGGCAGGTTTAGTCCACCGAGTAACCTCTTCACGCCACTGGCGACGAAACGACTCGAGCTCAGCGTTGTCTTCCATAGCGGGGATTTAATTGACGTGTCCGGGGTCGGAGATCGGAGGATCTGATAAGCCCACTAATGCAGGTAATTAATAGATCGGAGGGTGGGGGACGCGCCAATGCGGCGGCTGTGGGATCAATGTTCGAAAAAAACCCTTCTCATGTATATACAAGCCAGCTCATCAATGATTTGCGTTAGGGGGTTGAGCATCAAAGGCACGTTTTCATGTAAAGACGGTGGAGAGTCAGATCGGCTTGGACAGAAACAGGACGCTTATCTCCGCCCACCGCCACCCGTCAAACACCGAAAATCTTCCAAGTGACGCATCGACTCCTTCATTGAAACTCTGCACGATCGCATTGACATGCCCACTTTCAGATATCCCTGAGTCAGACGTCGCGCACTCTTGGAAAACTCGTTCATTTTGACCGTGAACACAACAGTCTGCGGCCTGACTTCAAGACTCGGCATCGACACACATCGCCATGGACTGTCGGGCGTAAACGAAAACTTGCAAATGACGTCCACAGCCCCGACGGGGGCACCCCCGACTCCTCATGTGACGCCGCCTCCGACAGACGATATCACTCTTGGCCAGCGAATGATCTCTGCGACTGCGGGAAATATACTGACTGGTCTCCTTGGTATGTGATTGTGGTTGCGATGCGCGACTCCCACCAGAATGACGAGCCACGCATATGATGTGCTAATCAGGGGATCGCCACAGTCACTCCTCTCGACGTTGTACGAGTACGCCTTCAATCACAATCCCAGACCTCGACACATGTACCATATAAAACACACACGACAGCATCATTAAAGAATATTCCACCGAACCTCGGCATTACGGCTTGCTGTCGAGAAGTATTTTGGGTGGGAAACAACGCTGAAATCTGCCTGTTCGGAGCCCCCGATGGCATTCTAAGGACTCCCGCGCAGCCGGGTATTGATTGCGCCGTTGAAGAGACACAGCGAAGGACTTTCACATCAACCTTTGATGGGCTACGGAAAATCGCCCGCAATGAGGGTCTGTGGACACTGTGGCGCGGCCTCAGCCCGACCCTGATGATGGGCATCCCCGCAAATATCATCTATTTTGCCGGGTATGACTGGCTGCGAACTGATGATCGCAGTCCCATCAAGCAAAGAATCTCGGATGTTTATGCACCTTTTGTGGCCGGCGCGATAGCTCGCACGGCAGCAGCAGCGGCGACGAGTCCGGTGGAGATGTTTCGGACGAGACTGCAGGCTACGCCCGGTCACGGCGCAGGACACTTCAAGGCTACCCTTGAAGGTTTGTACCAGATGACCCAGACCAGCGGATACACTTCCCTCTGGAGAGGGTTGGGGCTCACCATGTGGCGTGACGTTCCCTTCTCTGGTCTCTACTGGTGGGGATATGAAAAAGTGAAGGAAGGACTGCAGCGAACGAGACAAAACGGATCACATCATCCGGACTCGGAGAAGGACGCGCCCTCCTCCTCGACCGCCTTTTTCGAGAGCTTCATCGCCGGTGCCACTTCAGGCTCCTTAGCAGCTTTCGTCACTACGCCATTCGATGTGGGGAAAACACGACAACAGGTCTATCGGCACATGGACCATGGCGGTGCTTCGAACGGAACGCCCTCAGCTTCTTCAGCCTCCAAAGCTGTGGTACCCGAGCAGCTGTCCCTGCCAAAGTTCCTCGCGCATATCCTTAAAGAAGAAGGCATGTCCGGCCTATTCAAGGGCTGGGGAGCCCGCTGTCTTAAAGTCGCGCCAGCATGTGCCATCATGATCTCAACCTACGAGCTCGGCAAACGCATGGCGCGAGATGCCAATGAGCGCCGTCATACAGAACGCCCGTGAATTTTGCCTTCCTCATCTCTTTTACATCTCCACCCTTCTCCTGTCTTCTTCTGATGTACCACAATATTGCATGCGATCGTGTTATTGATCGCCACATCTCAGCACTCTCCCATGTATAATTTTGATCCACGCTGTTCGTCTTCTTATTTGTTGCAGCACATGAAGAATAGAGACAATGTTGCATTCATAACCTTGTATCCTGAACTTTTGTGACATTCACCGTGCAATTAATCCGGACTAAAGTTTACCGTGAAATCGCGCCTTCACCTGTTGTATATACAATATCTCAATCAACAAACACACCACAAGTGCGTCTTTCCTGGCCTTTATCACTGTCAGAACTCCATCACGGATGTCTTTGGCCCCCAATAGTCAATGACGCAGGATGCCGAGGCCACTTCGTGCTTGGACCTTCGCTATCCCGAACTCGTTGCTAAAACGAGGCTTAGCGGCCTGCACGCCCGGACACGGGGCAGATGATCACGGCTTGAGGCTGACATGACTCCGCCCGTCATCTGTTAGATTTAAGATGGCATGCCCGTCTGACTGCAGGTGGTAATTATTCTCTCAGGGACGATCGGCAGAGATGGTCGATTTTGTGATTTCGTCCCGTCCAGTATGTCGCAGACTGTGTCGACCAGAAAGATTCAGCCAGCGGGCTTTGAGTGCCTCAAACCGGTAGATCAAACGAACGTTGAGTCCGTGCATTTGACTTTCCGATCTGTACAAAATCGCAAACTGACCTTTTCATCACCATCAGCATCGTCGCCGTCCCAATTATCGGAGCTCATCCTCGTGATTGTTGGACTCCCCGAGGCGCCCAGTTGCCATGGCTAGAATCCGAATTACTTAACCAAATACCGCGCGCTCGCGTACTACTGTACAGCCACGGACAGGCTTATGAACGAGACAGTATCGAGGCTCTTGGCGAGCGATTATTGAATCTGCTGATGCACGAACGTCGTCACGAATGTCCTCAGCGACCAATCTTCTTCCTGTGCCATAGCACGGGTGGCTTGGTAGTCAAGGCCTGTCTTGCTCTAGCATCGCGACACGAACCAACCCTGGCGATTCAGACGAGCTGTCATGGAATTGCATTCTTCGCCACTCCCCACCAGGGCTCGACATACCTATCAACCAGTGAATATCAGAAGAGCATCCGTCAGTTATTGCGGCTGGAGCAGGAGATGCCACATTCACTTCGAGGCCAGCTCCGCCCACGAGATGAACGGCTGTGGCATCTTTCCAACCAGTTCAAAGCTCTTTCCGCGGACATGAAAGTCTGGTCATTTCTCGAGACGGTGGACTCCACGATGCAAGTGCAAGATTTATACTCAAACAATTTCATCGAGTTCCATGCCCCCATTACCTCCATCAGATCTGGACTTCTCAGTATTGAGCATGAGACTGAGATTCCGGTGGGAACCGATCATGCGGGAATCTCATGCTTCCAGGACCAGGAGAAGACGCTAGAAGCCTTCTTGAACGATCTCAAAGTCTCGGTTGAGACTGCAATTGAATTGTCGACTCGATTTGATTACTCGCTGCACGTTGAGGACGAGGTGCGGGTCCAGGTAAATGGGTTCTTCGAGGACGTAGCTCTGGGGGTCAGCGAGGAAAGTCCACTCAGGATGTGGACTGCGCAGGTCTCATTCAAGGATTATCTTGCCTTGGGTCCCTCGGCCTGTTTGAAGGAGCGTCTGGAGCGGTTTCGTCCCGGTACGATGGATGATTCATCGCTGAGTAGTTTCGATAGTCGAGCTATTCCTCGCGAAGTGTTCCAGGTCCATCCGGACACCCCTCTTGACGAGAGTTCAATTGATGAGAAGCACAGCGAGTCTCGTCAAGATGACAGTGAAGGTCATAGAGCACAAGATTATGGGACACGCTCGTTCAGACCCTCGTTAGTACACAGTCAAAGTGATGAGAGTAGTCTTAACCCTGGATTTCACTCTCCAACCATCCACATCACCAAGGCTTCGACAGATGGATCCCTTGATATTCAGCCTGCCGAGAGCTCTCTGGCATCGATGGTACGACAAGGCAAGAGAGCGTTTCTCGCTAGAAACAAGCGCACAAATCCAACGCGTCAACCATCCGGAGAAAGCATACAGCTGACAAGTCCTCGTCCCGTTTCGTATGCTCAAATCCTTGTAACCTACTCACCATGCGATAAGCTTTCTGATCAACTTATCTTGAACAGGGCATCGGAATCATCTTCAAGAGAAGCGGAGTTTCTGGAAATTCCATCATCAACGCGAGATCGAATCAATCTTGACGCTGACGGGGCAGATCTCCCTCGGTCACTGCCGCGATTTGATCGACCTGACCCTGGTACTGAGAAGCTCTTGTGGATCCACGTTCCCTATACCAATGCTGGATGGGTCTCTCAGGTGATCCGTCGGGCGTGTGAGGACCGGAAGGAGCCAGCATTGTGAGGAATCATCCGAATCAATCATGGATTTTCAAGAATTGCTAACTGTCAAGGTGACTGGCGCCCTAGTCTCCGAAAGTTTATCAATGACGAGAACTGGTATTTAAACCTCAATCGAGCTCGACACAATGAGCCTCACGCTCGATTTGTTCGGCCAACGTGCATTCATTCCCGCCAGAAGGACGTCTCCAATGGCGCCAGCGAGAAAGATGCGGAAGATCCCCAGCTCGCTCTATACGTAAGTATCTCTCCACTTGGGCCGACTGTGCCAGATGTTAGTGACGCGTTGAAGGCTAACACCAGTGGCAGGCACCATATGTAAGACTGGCAAGTGATGTGCGCCATCGTGCACCATGGCTGATATCTTCTTTAGCTCCACTGGGACACCTATCGAAACCTGATCCAGCGACGCAAAGTGGTCGAAGACCGTCTGCACCAAGGCCGATCCAGACCAGTGCCATTCCGCATTGAGAAGTCCAGTCTCGAATCCAAGCTCATCTGGCAGTATCTGGGGTGCGAGCCTCCGATACACTTCCGGCGCACCCTGGACCAGTTCGGGTATCCCAATCTGCGGTCCACAGTGGCTCGGGACGATGACCAAATGCTGTGGAAAAGAACGCGGAAGCCTGCTCAGATCGACGAACAACTTCGTGGCTACTTGGACGCCAATAGCGATGATCCCGAAGACGAGGGACCCAGTGAGTTCATGGACGGGAATGTGTTGATGGTTGATCAGCTCTGGCTCTGGATCGTCGACAGAAAAACCATCATTACATTCTTCCCCAACCAAGAGGCAACAACCTCAGAAGGTAAGCTATTAGAGCAGACCAACTTGCACAGTAGTATCTACAATGAGTTGAATGGCGACTTGGCTCGTCGGTTCGAGACAGCAGGTGACCTGGCCGCCTTGATCATGTTGCACGCCACGACGGTTCTCTTAGACCGGACGTTGCACCGAGACTTGCAAGTCCTGCGAATATTTGAAGAGTCGATCAGTATCCTCGTAAGTAGCCCCGATTATGTTGATGTGGCAACCGGGCCACGATTCGCAAAGACCTACCGGGAAATTTCACTCACTTTCTTCAGACCGAGTCTGTGACCAAATCGTTCAAACGCTTTCGCAATCAGGGGTTTGTCAAGGGGCCTGCCGACCTTGGTCGGAAGTCTCAAGGAAAGCATGACACAGCTGCGGAACGCGATGCAAAAGATCGCCAGACGGCTCGCCGGAACCGAGACGACCTGTCCGTGCTTCTCGAATTGCGGGACATTGAAGATGAATTGTCAACCATCCTAAAACTCCTGGATCAACAAGACACAGTCCTCAAAAGCATGGTCAAGTACTTTGATCAAGGTGGCTGCGGTATGGCATTCCTTGACAGTGCGCAGTTGCGAATCAACGAGTACCGGGTGCAAATCGGTGAAATGAAGGAGAATAGCCATCTGGCCCAGAAGGCGGTAGAGACCTTGCTTGACCTGAAGCAAAAGCAAGCCAATGTAGATGAAGCCAAGATGGCTCGGTGGCAAGCGGAAGAGACTCAAAACCAATCCCGGTCCCTGATGGTCTTTACCATTTTCACCGTCATGTCAGTCTGGGTCTCGTACTGTCGTTACTGGAGAGACGCATACTGACCATTTCCAGTTTTCTTCCTCTCTCGTTCTTCACATCTCTATTTGGCATCAATGCCCGTGAGTGGAGCGGCACACCGGAGAACCTGTCCCTGTCTGAGATGTTTGAGATAGGAGGTATGTCTCTGTCTCCTCTGGGGGCTCAATCACAAACGCACAAACTGACCACGCATCATCAGCGCCGGCCTCATTCGCCATCATTGCCATCGCCCTCCTCCTTGCGTTCAGCGAGCGTCTCCGGCAGGTGGTGACCAAGTCCAGTAAGATCGGCCAGGGAGCCTTCGCAGAATTCATCTCTGGTCCTATCAAGCTGTTTCTTCATTGGGAGTCATTGAAGAAGAGCATCCCAACTGTGCGTCCCGCAGAGGACTCCAACATGCGAAAACGCTTCGATCAGTATCTTGGGTATGACAATCAGCGGATGCAGTTTGATGAGGACTTTTGGCAACGCCGACAGGTTGATCGATCACCGCTCGAGGAGCTGGAGCGGCGGCAGAGGAAGCGGGCCAAGTCCATGTCCGTTGCGAATGGATGGGGAGCAGAGTTCTCGGATAAGCTGCGAAGAGTCAGCGCGGGTGTATCGAGCAGTGTGTGACTGGGGGACTTATTACGACTGGCATCGGCAAGGCATGGTTGGAGATGTGTTGGGAATGATTCAGCGCTCTTGAGTTGCAGACCTTTAGAGGGAGTGCTTCCTTGGAAGCACTTATGCCGTGATATGTCCATTGATGAGTTTTGGCGCTCTGTTATGACTGAAATGACTATGGAACGAGATATCTCTTCTTTCTTCAAGAACTGTCTTGAAAGCTTTCAGGTCTTCATTTGTTGTGCAAGGTTTGTAAATTCAAATAAGGAGTAGAAGGGAATAGGAACCCTTCTGTCTACTTCTCCCTACGTTCTCTCTACGTCAGGATTGTGACATGAAGACAGGATATTGTTCATTTGTAAGCTCACTTCAAAGCTCCAAGTCAAAAGTCTACATCTAATAAAACACCAAGGTCAACACACCCTGGGGGCATCAGGGAAGGGGTGATCAAACATAAAATGGAAGCATAACGCAATCAAAAAGGAGAAAACATCTGGTTCATCAGAAACGCCTGTGATCTCCAAGGCCATCAGCATCACATCAAGATCCTGCGAGGGACATGAGCGTTGCGATGACTCTCCTGGTTGGCTTTTTCATCATGGAACACAGAAGAGAAAGGGTGAAGGAAAGCCAAGCCCAGAGCTGGTGTTGCTCGGGTGCGAGAAAAGAAGAGAAAAGAAACGAAGCCCCCGGAGATGCCCACGTAAGACTAGCTAAGGTGTCCCTAGTATAGATGATGGGAGCTTACATGGTTCGCATGCTCTGGGGGTCTTCTGACTTGTTGGTACTCTCACTCCGTGCCCGTAGCTCCGAAGGTTCCCTGTCAGTCAGAAGTCCAAAGCACGCAGAGGTCCATGATGACCAGGACAGTACGGTATATACGGCGGACGGCGGACGGTGGACGGGGGATGGGGAACGGAAGACGGTGGTCGTGTATCGGGGTATCGGGGTGTCGGTATATCGGGGTACCTCTCCGTTAACGAGGTATGTCGTGGCACCTCTTCGTTGGCAGTGGGTGAGAGAGATGGAAAAGGAAGAAGGTTGGAGGAGGGGGGAGATGGGGGTTTTTATAGTCGTGGGAGGGCAAAATGTTTGCTTGCCTGGCTGGGAAGTTGTGCTTGGACGCGCGACGCTGAATCATCTCATCTTTGCCAGATTGGAAGCCGGACTTCAAAACAAACAATCACGTATTGCCGGAATTCTCAGGTACGTGTTTCGGTGTACATCACTGCAGCCCCGTGCAAGGACGTGTGCGCATGCAAGAGTCTCTGGACACGATCTCTTCAGGATCATCTACATATCAGTTCATCTACATGTCAGTCTCAAGGGAATCTTCACCCATCCTGGACTCACTTGATCCCTAAGTTTCCATGAGCTTTTTTCATCTTGAGCAGACATATCAGAGCGTCATGGACAACTGCGAGTGAAGTCTTATTCCAAGTGCTCACGCATAAAGATGACCAAAATGAGACAAGAGTATTTGTTGATCTTGAAGACACCAAACGCAAAGGCTCATGCATGGTTTCGATCACTTCTTCCCAAATGTCTCGAACAAAGCTAATTCAGAGTGATTCTACATAGACTGACGAATTCTTTCTTCTTAATCTACATTTCTCCATTTCCTTCCCAAACCTGCTCGAAACCAGAAGACCTCGACACAGTGGATGACCAAACCGTCTGTATTCAGTACGCAGACATTCTTACGACATCACAGGAAGCGCAGATGTCCGGACCACCTCGCATTCAATATTGGGGATGTAATCTCGAGCTCATATGATGTCCTTCCTAGAGTGAAGTGTGTGTGCTCCCATACTGCAAGATCCTTCGCGCAGCCATCCAACGACAAGGCGGGTAACGAATCTTGGAGACATACATGTCTCAGACTACAGCACAAGTAGAGACTCTATTCCTGCACAGTCGAGAAGCTGCCTGAAATGAAGGGAGCATGTCTAGGCTTTGCTGCTTTTGCGTTCGTTACAACGCCTATGTGGTCACATCTCAAGGGTCTCTTGTACCCTGCTGGCCACCTCTGGTAGTTCTCAGCTCTGGGCAGTTGCTACACATCCATTGCCAGGGGCACCTCCATCATTTCATATTTTTTGAAAGAGGAGGTGAGAAGCTCGACACTTTGAAGAGATAGGCACTGAAGCATTCATTCATATAGAGGCTGCCAAACATCTTCAGCTCGTTCTTGTAGCGGTGTCCTCGATGATCAACCTATCATATGGGTAAGTTCACTGACTTTGGTTTCGGAACTTATTTTTCCATACTGATCATGTCATAGCTTGATGAGTATCCAAAAAAATTTGTAAGCCAAGTACAAATCATGGGTCATTTGAGGTGAAGGAAATTGCATCAGCACATTCGACAAATCCATCGATCATGAGGGCGCGAGTCGGCGTTGTGAGTCTCATAGAGAGTCTCATAGACAGACTCTCATCTTATATGTAGGTTGAACCTCTTTAAGACGGTGCTGTTGTGAGATTGCATCCATCATGCACGACGCCTCACTGTCGGTCACCTCTCTCAGAGTCATTCTCCGAGAGTCTCTCGGCTGCAGTGATATTCCCGAACTATCCAGGTTTCTTTCTGTATCGGCAATCTCAGTGCCCCTTGCCTCGTACAACTCCAGTCATAGTTCGTCATCCACGAGTGACATGCTTTTTGTCATTTCTCTCGAGACCTGAGAGCGTGTTCGTAGGTAAGTCCAACCCTCCGACAATACCGCCGTCTCTGCTTCCTACATGTGTAGGAACCACATATTTAGAGATTCCCCAGGCGTTGGTCCGTTCAATCTCAAAACCAACTTCCAGTATGCACGTTCTCGATCCTGTCCGTTCCTCTGACTCGCACCTGTTCGTATCAATTTGCCGATAATGCGAGGCTGCCACTGTGTAGTTGATAAGTGTCGAGCAGGTCGCCGTTGTTTCCCACTGCTGTCCATGCGGAGTGAATGTGAAATAAACAACCAACCCATCGACTTGACTACATGGTTTGCTTCCCTCTGATGTGCAAATGCTGCCTATTGCCGGCTACCGCTTTCTCTATCAACAACTCACGTAGAGTACTCCCTCGGAGCTTCTCGTAGTACCAAGCTTACCAGGTGCCCACGTCACGATTAGCTCTAGTTTGCGCCCCGTGTCCTGGAGTCCGTCACGGCTGCTACTCGAAACACATTCAAAACGAGGTCCTCTTCATTCGCAAATTTTGCAGGATAGGCTTTACACAGTTTCGTATGGCTGCCGCTGAGTAACAACGTGACATTGCAGAATACGGTACTCTGTATTGCTATTTCCAGATTGTTCCGGTCCAAACCCGAGCTGTTTCCAAGGTTGACTACCGAAAGGTGTGTGGCGCAACGCACACGGCAGGCCCGAACGAGCATAGTCCAGGGCTGACGAAATCATCCGTTTCCCCCTCTCCTTGCAAGTCATATGTATATTGCTGCCAGCAATATCCTCACTGCCCCAAGAGTCACGTAAACGACTTGCTTCCGACTGAGACTTCCACCCGACAGGCTCGCATCGGACTCGCATCGGAGTGAGAAAGGAGTGTAGATCGTAAGAGGTAAGTGACATGCTTGCTGGGAGCTAGAATGAAACCACGTATGTAGGCGGAATATTCGAAGAAGAAACCTTCGCAAGAGCTATGTTGACTGAATGAAATTCGCATAGATTCGGCGACTTCTGAGGCATAATGGGTGTGACGAAGGCCGAAGGAGAGGAGGGCGCAGGCTTGCGCTTTCAGACCCAGAGGACCACGTTTTCAGGTCAACTGCGATCCAAGATTATGCGGATGGTGAAATGCCAAAGAATTTCGCGCCTAGGGCTGAGACCTTAATGAATATTTTCGAAAGATGATGGTCTCCTTGAATTCAAGATGCTTGCTCTACAAGCCTACCCACGACGGCTTGCGGGTACTGTGTGTGAGGAAATTCAAGACTTCCCAGACTGAAAGCGTTGGCCGGTCGCATCCTCATGATAAGTCGTATGTCAAGCTTCTACAGCCGAGACAAGATTCATCGAGGCGCATTTCAAAATCGTCTGCATCATCATGTTGGAGTTCAGCGGCTTCGAAAGATAGTCGTCCATGCCAGCTTGGATACACTTGTCGCGGTCACCAAGCATGGCATGCGCAGTGAGAGCCACGATGGGTGTTCGAGGAAGACAGTTGAACTTCTCATGTTGTCGAATCTTGACAGTTGCTTCGAAGCCGCCCATGACCGGCATGGAGACGTCCATGAGAATTACATCGTAGCGGTGCTGCTGTGCTTCTTTCACGGCTTGAAGCCCGTTTTCGACCACGGTGACGTTATGGTTGCACTTTTGCAAGATGCGAACGGCCACTTTCTGATTCACGTCGTTGTCTTCGGCGAGGAGGATAGCAAGCGATCGCGAAATACCCTCGGAGATGCGGTTTCTGCGATTTCCAAGAGCAGGGAGAATACCACTCCAAAAGTCAATCGGACGGGTACCAGCTTTCGTCGTAGCGTAGGAGGATATACCCAGTTCACCTGCAGACTTCAAAAGAAGGGTAACGCAGGGGGCTGCAATTACCAAAGGATTGAGCGAAAGAGTCGAGTCGGCACGGAGTTTCGCAGCCGCCTCAATGCTGGGCACTAGCATAGCATCAAAGGATCCACCCAGGTCGTTCCGACGTTGCGTAGACACAAGCTCATTCTCATGCACGACGACAGCTTCAAGCCCGAAATCTTTGAGCATCGAGGACACGGGGCAATCTTTCCAATTGCCATTGTCCACGAGCAAGACTCGACGGCCGCGGTAGGGCGCTAGTTGCTCCGCAAATCCTGCGGGCGCCTGTGCTAACTTGGCACGAGACGTGAAGGAGAATTTACTTCCTTCGCCAACACGAGAAGTAACCCAGATTCCTCCTCCCATGAGACAGACCAGACGCTTGGAGATTGCCAGTCCGAGACCAGTCCCGCCGTATTTTCTCGTCATACTGCCATCGGCCTGCTGGAACTTGTCGAAAATCAGGCCGAGCTTGCTTTCTTCGATACCAATGCCAGGGTCTGAGACTGAGAATTCAAACATTGTCTCGTCACTTTCCAAGCAAACGTTGGTCTCGGCGCGCTTGATGGTGACGCAAATCTCACCGTGATCGGTGAATTTGATCGCATTACCCACAAGGTTCAGCATGACTTGACGTAGACGGTATGCGTCACCGATGAGGAAATCCGGGACATTCCCATCTGTCGTATATGACAGAGTCAGAGCCTTTTCGTTTGTTTCCACTGCAAGTGCTTTGAGAACTCCCAAGACGGTGGATCCCAGGCTAAACGGCATTTTCTCAATCATCAAGTGATTAGCCTCGATTTTCGAGATGTCAAGGATATCGTCAATGATCGTCAAGAGCGAGTTGGCGAGATTATGCACCATATCGAGTGTTTCACGGACCGGCGCGGGAAGATCATCGGTGTCGAGTGCCAGACTCGAGAGACCGATAATGCCGTTCATGGGCGTCCGAATCTCGTGGCTAGATCGTTTATTAGCAATCTGACAGGAAACTCTGGGAAAAAGGGGGGGGGGGGGGGGGGGGGGGGGGGGGGGGGGGCCGATCACTTTGTCCTTGTTACCAGGGCGGGTAGCTGGATCTTCGTTTTCAGAAAAAGAAAGCAGGTCTTTGAATCTCCTGGGAGCCCGAGAGCCTTGGACCACTTTGCATTTTGATGATTTGATCTCATGTCGAGGTACGGAACACGGAATTTACGTGGAGTCTGCGTCCGCCGTCCGCCGTCCACTACAGTCTGACTCTGCGGTCGCGGGTCCCATTTCCTCCAACGCCCATGTGGTAAAACCTCACATTCTGGGAGTGTGACCCCCCCGTCCAGCGCGTGCACAGACCTAGACATGGGGTGTCCTCCAGCTTGAGGGCTCCCACTTGAGCACCCAAGACCGGATCCTCCTGGCGGGCTGACCTTTGCTGGCGCGCTTGATCTCGATTCTCGAGCCCAGACATTCAAGCACCGACCGACTTGACTACGGGGCCTGGATCGCCATGATGTGTATTGATGTACGCAGTACTGTACCTGTGTACCACTACCTAGCTGGAGCCTGGCGGCGGGCGCAGCTGCATCCTCACCATGCCATTTTGCGCAGCCAGTCGAGGACAGCTCTCTCGGAAAATGTCGAAGGGGAAAGAGTACCGTGGTACACACCTCAACCGTAATTGATGCAACGTGGAATCTATGTATTTATTGCATCTCTTGCTGGATACTACTGGAAATTAGACGGGTATATGTCCCTGATCACCTATGGCCCTATGGGACTGATGGATCATCGGGCATTGTAGGAATCAAAGGACCTGAGCTTCCATGATATGCTAATGGTTTAATTATGAGCTGCGCCTCTGCGGTACACGATGCAGTATGCACTGATACAGTATATAGGAGACTGATACGTTGCTTGAATGCTCTTGAGAATTTGAAGTGCAACTGATAAGTTTGCTGTTCAGCGAGCCTGGTAGTACTAGTATAAGGTACCTTAGTAGTAAAACTTGGAGTCCTTCGATCTCACACCATCGCGCTCGGAAACATGACGTTTACCTGGACCGGCGGGCCCAAAAAAAACCCCGTATTCAGAATATGCATAACAGGCCGACCTAATAATCTCATCAAATGCTCTCATCATAGTCATCCTTTTACGGGCGGAAAGTGTGGCAGTCACCAGTCTATGGAAGTGACTGGCATGGACTCATGGAGTATACTTCGGTTGGTGGGCCTGTGACCTGGTACAATCACCATTCGTCCCTTGGAAATCTCCGTCGCGTATGATCACCTGACGTGTAGCAGTGGATTGGTGGGCACTGCATCTCCGACTCCATATCACAGTTACTGGTAGTCTCCAGGGTACGTCCAGCCGCTTATTTGCCAGACAGCGGAAATCCCAAAGTGAACGTCACCCAGACCAATCACCTCCCTCGTCGGACAAGTGCACCGTCGGTGGGTAAATCGGGCCTCGGCGATCTGTAACGAGTTACGACTCTTACATGGCGCAGCCCGTCCAATCGAGAATGATCAGATGAAGAGAATCAAAAAGGGCAGAAAGGCTTGACCGGCGATAGACAAACAAGCAAACAACCAACACTCTCATGACCGCCTCCTCAGGCTGTGAGCTTAGTGGGCACTGGGCATTAAGGCACTTGGGTACTCGCTAGTGCTACTGAACAATCAACACTCATGTTACTCAACACAGTTAAAACTTGAAAGCGTGGCCCTTTTCAAGCCCTCTTCAGAAACCAGACACCTCGGGTCTTATTCGGGTACGGTCAGAGACAGATCCTTTGTATTCCTGGTGTTGCTGGTGTATGTTTCAACCAACTTTGCAGATCGAATCAGCATGACCAAGGTTTGAAGGTACAAAGTGAAAGAGCCACACAGTCGCTGACTCATTACTACTGCACGAGTGCTCACTTGCTCCCTCCAAGCTCAGTGCACAAATGGCAACAAAGTCCAGGATCCACCACACCTCCGTCGGTCAGATTTTACGCAACAAAGCGTATTGATAGAACCCGAACCACCCGGACAGGGTTGTCGCTCGTTCTCTGTCCTGTTCTCCAGCAGCAGCTTGACACGGCGCATCCAGCGTATCCACCATGCCTTTGCGCTCGTATCACGCACAGTAGGACTAGGACTAGGCGCGCAATCCACCGCGGGCCACGGGGTATAGACCATGAATGAACCGCGCGACCCATCTTTGTGGCCCACCACTTGTTTGCTCGAGGATATTGCTGCGCCGAGAGCTTGAGACGATATCGGGTCCTCGGACTGACGGATCTCACGGTCTACCACACTACCGGTCTATCCACGTCGTCTTCTCTATACGGCACACGCAGACACTGGCAGTGGTCTCTGGTGGGTGGTGACCGTGTGTTGTGACTTTGGACTCGCAGAACTCAGGTACTGGAGTCCAGGCGTGTGTCTCAACTTCTCAATTGTCTTTTGTTCCAGCTCAGGATGCAGACAGACACACATTGATGGTATCGGCGTGGTCTCATGACCAACCAAAAGTTTCGCAGCCACAAAATGATGGGCACACGGTGAGCTCATCGTCAGCCAAAGGGGCAGGCATTCCGAGACGATCGTTACCCCCGACTCATGTGTCTTGTGTCGCCCTGAACGGATGGTGCAGGTTTATCCTCATCGTTCAGTTCCTACAAAGCTTCCTTTAGTCCCCTACCGGTTCCGCCCGTTCAATATACCTATGATTCTTACCCACCAGTCGACCAGTAGTCTACGCTTTTTGCCGCAATGACTACCTGGGTATTACCTGGAATGACCCGCTATCTCAGCGACTCAGCACTCAGCAGTTATAGGCTTATGGCAGTGGCACAACTGTTTCCTTCAAAGCATTACGACGACGCATTGCTCATTGGTTGTCCAAATTTCAATGACCATAAAGGCTTTTGGGGGCATACCGGCGTTCCGTGAGTCTTGACGGGGCTCAAGATCGAGACCAACTTTGTCACTTACATTACCGCTCTTCTCCGTGCGGCCTAGTCCTATGACCTTCATTTCTATCTAAATGTATCCCTATACTTTTGCCGCCTTTTTTTTTCGCCATTCAGGCCCCTTCATGTACCCTACCCTACCTACCAGACTACCAAGTGTACCTCATGGTTCCCGCCACAGTGGTCAATGAGGTCCAGATTTGCCGGTGTTGGAAGCTCCGACCGCGGCACGAATCCAGAGTCCAGACTACACGTTCAAATTCCACCGGTCGATCCAGCAACCTGATCTTCCCCAGCCCAGGTCACACGAACGAAGGGGCGACATGGTAAGCAAGTTCTCATCCTTGTCGCTCAGTCTACCCGGGTGATTTTTTTTCGCCTTTGACTTTCAGCGCCCGAGCCTTTCCCCCCCTCCCCTCCACCTCCTCCCCACATCCTCTAGAAGGAGAGAGACGACGGCTTTGACGGTGTCCAAGCCCGCAAGTGGGCAGCACTTCCCAAGTTCCCATAGCACGGTCCACTCACCATCCCATTCCACAAGTGATCTCAGTCTTGCATGTCAAGCCCGCAGGCTGATATGATCTGATACAAAACATCGGCTCCAGCCACTCGGATCACGGAGTTGTAGGCCCAAGCAGACGGCACAGCTGCTGCCGTACTGTACCTTTGTTTCCTATCTGATTCTTTGAGTTTTGAGCCTTGAAAGTGATTCTCAAAGTAGATTGAATTTTTTACTATGACTGGCAGTGGCATGCCGTGTCTTGAGTGCTCTGCACTTTCATACTGGAGAAGGACGGGTTACACCCTGAATACCTCTGCGTAACGCGGGACATTTGCACATTATACATGAGTGGCAATGGATGATCATTGGTGTTTCAAGGTTTCTTGCCCAAGTCCGTTCGCGGGAGAACCATTCGCCATCACTCATCACCATGTCGTTCGAAACTCCTTTCGACACTACAACAAGGCAGGACCAAGCGAGAGTGACTGCAAATGCTCGCCGGTCCAAAATTTAGTCAATGATTTACCCCAGGCTGACATGGACACACCTCCTTGAAATCATCCAAGAAATACCACTACATGTGCATAATCAACAATGATGTACATGGTCTCTTTCACAGGGCGATGGTGCAATCCAATCTCGGCAGACCCCCATTTGGACGTTTCCCTTGTCAGTACCGAGCCAACGCGAAACTCGTAGACATGCCAGCTGTTGCTAGGGGGCCACTATGCGATGGCAGCGATGTACCATCACTTGCACACAATTGCATACTTGACCTAAAGCTGGAAATGGCAGACCCCATGCCTGTTCTACTGAACAACCAACGGTTGTCATGAAGCGAGCTGCACAGGTCCAGCTCTTTGGATCCTACATCTTATTCACATATTCGCAAGCCTATAATGAGTCTCTGATGATCCAGACTATAACAGACCGCTCAAGACAACTCGGACAAATATTGTCTACAAGTACGAAGGCTAAGAACTCGGAATCAGGCGGATTGGTATCCGCCTTCTCCTTCTCTCATCAGCCAAGCCAAGGACATCTGGCAAAGAATGCGTATGCAAAGCCGCTAGGTTCATCTAGCCAATCGACTTGATGGGAATATGACATTTTGCCAAAGTCAGACTGAGCAGTATGTAAATTAGCGGGCCGTAGAGGCGTAGACTCGTAGAGTCCTCGGCTAACGTGAACAGAACCGCTTTCGATCCCTGCAAGCCTGCACAAATGAAGTGGTAATTACCCTATTGATTCCTTACCTATCGTTGTATGTACCTTTGCGAAGCGAATCCCTCTCCCGGTTCCATCGCATCAAAGACATCCATCCCGAAGTGGTAATTTCTCCATAGTGCAAGGTTTTCCTTTTTTTTTTCTTCCCTTTCCCTGGACTCCTTCATGCCATGACTTCGGGTCAGATCTAAGCTCGATTTGGTAGTGTAATGGGGACGAGACTACCGTCGTACCACTGAGGGCGTTAACACCGCGGAACTTGGAGGGTCCACCTCATCATTGAACGCGGTCGCGTCTTGGACTCGCGCTCGATGCTGATCTCTGACGAGATCTCGCGTTATGCTGCAAGACTAAAGTAGTCAAGTAGTACTGTAGTAGTACTGTAGTAGTGTAGTACAGCTACAGTATTTGTTCCGGCATGATTCAGATTGACGTTATGAACTGGATCCATTCAGTAGTGAATCATCCAAGACCTGTCTCGCGCGAGAAAAAACGGCTGAGGGCCCCTTCCAAATAGGCATGATGCAGTTACTATAAGACGGGGTGTTGAGAAAGAGATTGATTCTGATTTCTCTACCTCATATGCTGTCTATGCTGGCAAGCAGTTTACTGTGCAATGTACATTACTGCATTAGTATTACTACTAGGTAGGAGGTACCTGTCTTTGATCTTGAATCATGGCGAGGTCCGGCGTGTTTAATCGTCCAATTAACGAAACGCTAGTCATCATTCCAGAATCGAATTCAGTGCCGCTTGATCGAGTGTTCCACTGTTCTCTGGTCAGTGGTATCTATCGAAGGACGAAAGCAGACAGGAACCGAGGATGGACGCTCGGCTATAACACAGAAAGCGCCACTGGGTGTCAATTTTTGGACTGACCGGTTTATGTGGAGTTCAGACGGGACATTTGTGTTTGTGAGTTCAGGAGCTGCACACTGGAAGACTCGGCATTGCTCCTCTTTTGATCCTCGCTACGGTTCGATCTCTGTAGGATTCGTAGTTATGTATGTAGCATTGAGCTGAGACTTCTTCGTACACACTGGAAGATGCATGTGAATATATGTACCTAGTTGTGTATGACTGTATGTATGTAGAGTGAATTCGGTAGAATAGACGTCCAATAAGGTCTTCGAATGGCTACCTTACCTACCCCACTGCCAATGCGAGGTGTTGGCTGAGATTGCTATCAACTCATATCTATCACCCTGGCCGTCTGGCGTTTAATTGGCTATCTGAGGCGGTACTGACGGTGGTGAGGATGGATTAGGGGAGAACCCGCCATCCAAACGTCACCCGTAGTGACTACTTGCAACGTAGTAACGTACCTCACCGAATACCGACCGATGAAGATATTCAAACCTCGCCAACATCTACGTACTTGTACACCCAAGGCATCCGTACATGGATTGTGCAGATGATCAGTCGGGCTTTCCTCAGCGAGGACGACTACCTACGGTACCTAGTTCGCGGCCCACCTCCATTTTTAGCGACTATTCAAAAGGATGGGTCGAGATCGTAAGAGCTGAGCTGCGCAGCACCTCGAGGTCATATGACAATCTGAATCGACTTCTTGTATTACTATCGTACTATGACTAATTCCCCAGGGAGCGGACACTGTCGATTCTACGGGCTATTTTTGTCGGTACCTACCCACCGCCACGACCAGGTGATTTGCATGAGATGCTAGACGAAGTGAACTGAGAGGGAAAGTCTCGAGATCTCTAGAGTAGTAGAGACCATCTTGTTCCACCTCAATGCAACGGGGAACGGTCCAGCAAAGAAGGTGCTGTAATGCCAGGTTTGATATTTCAATTGCGACGCCAAGCGCCTTGAAACCGAGAGCGTCGAGATGCTGTTAAGCTGGCAAGCGTAGATGATTATTGCGACTTCGTGCATAGTACTACTAGACTACTAGTAGTAGTCCATGTAGTCAGTTACTGCCGGCAGTGTCTCATTGGCTTAGATAATCTTTGGTCTTCAGGGAAAAAACCATCCACTGAATACTACTACTCTTGTGTAGCCCCTTATGTCAAAATTGAGCTACTTGAACCGGTGAGAATGGCTTGCTGACCCGTTCCAGTCCTACCAGCCCAGGGCTGGATATCTTATCCGGTGCATTTATCATCGGATTCGTGTGCCCATCTGCTACAACCTATTAAGTGGCGTTCAAAAAATGGAGCATCACTCACATAGCCGTCCTCTTTTGCGCCCCTCACAAGTACGATTCGGCACCAATGATGAGCAATGGGCATGATGATTGCGAGCAAACTTTACATCGTGCGACGCCCTTCTGAGCTCCTTTGGTTCCAGGACCAAAACCACCAGTCAATATATCCAGCCTGCCAACTGAATGCGGCAGATTTGGGTCCAGGACAGGACTGGTCCCATCTTCGATCCACGCAACCCCCAAGTCCATCCCTGGCACATCCCTAACCTCCAGCATATTTATGGACTGGAAAATACGTGAGAAACACACCTGAGCGCCAGATGAGTCCAAGCCTCGCTTGGATCTCATGCTTGAGATCATTCTGTGTCCATTTCTCGCCCTTCGTCCGACTTTCGACCCTCCCAAATCCACAGGTACATGGCACATGCATCCTGTATTGCTCATCAAGAGTGCCCATCGCAGCATGTCAGTAGGTAAAGTATGTAGTCATGGCGCTGCTCTCCATCTTGACGACCGTTCCCACTCTGCGTGCTGCACACGGACTCGGTCGTTCCGCTATTAATGACGAGTTACTCCACCTCTCGATCAACGGAGGACGTAATTGTTCAAAGTACCAACGGCTGATCTCAGACGCATGGGAAATTGTCATTCCCTTTTTGCCTCCCAGATCTACATTCACGAGATCTCACTGCGAGACCGGCCGATCGCTTGCAAAAGTAGGTAGGTACCGGAGTATGGAACTGCTCAAGTTACATGAACCAGTTAATCCATACGCGAATCAAGCCAAAACTACAGTTAGATCATCACCACGCCCGCATAGAATTGTTCAGCGTCCATCTACCATAGTTCACATTTCCGTCAATACTTACCCCCGCGATTGGCTTGGGGTTTGCCTCATGGACGGATCGTAATGATGTTGATGCTGATGATGACGACGAGTGCGATCTAAAGTAGATGCAGTCTATGAAGAAAGGACCTTCGACTTTTGCTGGGTACACATATCTGGTTCAAATTTGCAAAAAACATCGCCTTGACACGGTCGGATTGCCAGAGGACCCTTAGTCATAGGCAGGGATGGTCTGTCATCCTTGACTTTTTTCGCGTGATCATCAAGAAACTGGCGACCGGTTGCGGTATAGTCAATAAGAAATGCGAAGGGCGTTCTAATACCCAAGGAACCGACAAGTGATGCGACAAGTGAGTGCTATCTACTCGACGATGAGTGTAAAAACGATTACCTTATTAGCGGCGGTCGGGTCGAAATCGTGGGCCTGGAGCAAACTTCCAATCAAGACGGGAGACATTTCTAAGCTGTCTCTTGGAACCTACAATTCGAATCACATACCTTACCAATCTCCAGATCGAATTGCATGTAGCACATAACATGCAATCATATATCACCTTTAATACGAGTACAGACTACAACATGGATCCTCGCATTCGTAAGCTCGCTTCTTCAGATGTAGATCGCGGTAGATACCTAGGTAGAACTTTGTCAGCTCGCCTGCCCAGATATATAATCCATTCATATCTACGCGTAGCATCCATCTCTACAATCGGGCAACTGCCGACACACCGAGTAGAACCCTTAGGTAGGAACTATTATGATGTCTGCATCGCTGCTAATGTGGCGTCTGAACATATATGAAACCCCTCCCAGGCGTGCAATCAGACGGGAATTCCCCGAGCTGATGCCCGGAACGCTCCAACCTTCAAGTACATCATACAGCCTGATGTATAACATAACCCCTCAGGCTGTACGGGCTAGGATTAGAAGTAGGTAGACACAATAGGTAACTTACGACGAGTTCTCTCCGTACGCGTACCGTGGTCAATGTTGAAAGCCTAGAGCGAAATGCAGAGGTAGTGCAGATTGTCATATGCATAGCTAGTGGATTGCAAGAGCAGCAGCAGCACCTCTTGTGACTCGTGACGATGCGCTCCAGGTGACTGCCCAGATGCACACGCTTTGATGCTGTGGCGCGCTCGGATTGTTCTCAACAACATACCAGGCACTGGGCAGTCTTCAAGTGAGTGAGAAAGCCACTTGGCCACAAACAATCGTCCTGCTGTCTGAGTTTCGGCATCAATGTGTGCAGGGCCATGTTTGGCCCAAGCTCACGACTCGTCTCGCATATTCGGAGGGTTAATTGGGCATAGGTACTGACCGCAACTGCGGAGTCAATCATTGTATGAATGCTTAGAGAGAGGAAAGGCTACAGCGAGGGCAGCCTAGGAGACAGAATAACGCAATAATGAGATTGTTACTACGGTATGGGTGAGCGCTTCTACCTGCTATCTCGTGGGAGCTGGACTGTCTGACTGCAGAATCACATGCCACTAAGACATAGAAGCAAAAAAAACCTCAAGATCCCCAGTGCGTGTGAAATCACCCTATCTCCACCCTCGACAATTGTAATGTACAGAATGGGCCACCCAGTCGTGGCATGAATCATGGGATACCACATTCATCCAGGGATTGAAATGTCGCCTAAATATATCTCGTGAAGGGTCTCTTTTGGAATCTCTCTGCCATTCAAAGAAGTAAGGTTGCCAGTTCGTGTCGACCTGGGGGTTCGTCATCTCTTTGACAGGCTTGAGCTAGTTCCAGTAATTGTGAATAAATACATAGCATGTGGCTAGTCCAACCTGCTGCGTACGGTGAGCAAGTTGAAGCCGACTCATCTTGTTTACCTGGGACCTCGCAAGGTCCAGGATTCAAAAGTTCTGTATAAGGTGTAGAAACTCATAATAAAGCCTCAGAAATTGCCCCATTTCTTTCCCCAGCTTCGTAGACAGGGTACGCGTACTGAATAGCTAACCGTTTTAGCTGGAACTGGTATAGTTATCAATCACATTCAACCTTGGTGGACTTTCGCAAGGAGAGCTGCCTTGAGCCCTTGACCCTTGACTATCGGTTATAACAGATCAACGCTGTGATATAAGGTAGCTAGCCCTGATTCATTTGAAACATTTGGAGATCAATCAACGTCTCCAACATTTCCCGCCCCTGCTGACTGCTTTTCATTGAGTTCTCACATTGAGTTCTCACAATACATTGATGCATCCATATCAATTGGATACCTACCATTGGGAGGCTTGTTGCGTGCTTTTCCATGGCGCCAGAGAATGTTTGTCCATGAGTCTTGCTAGACTCAGAAGTTTATCGTATCCGATGGCTTCCAATGGAAGCTACGTGACTGGTGAGTCTGTCTCACTTATTGACTGGAGAAAAAGGGGACATGAAGGCAGAATCCACAACTTGTCTCAGTGGTCTGCCCTGTATAACACCAAACATGCCCGTATATCAAGCAGAAGTTCGAATAAGCCTACATAGTCAGCTCGCATCAGTCCGGTAGCCCACGAGGCAGTATGTGTACTTCTTTATTATCTAGGAGGTGTCATCGGTTGACCATGATGGACCATGAATGATGATGCTTACAAACTGTTGCACTCCACCGTGTCGTTGATCAACCTACAGGCGGGAATTTCGATGACACAAATGATGGATATATCTTGGTCCTTTGTGATCAGACATTGCTCAAGATGATGATTGATCTGCCTTTGTTCAGGAATGTGTCGGCGACACATGGTGTCCATCGCTTTCGTGCCAATGTTTACCAGCGTCTTGCCTGGACCCGTGATTCACGGAGAGCAGCTGTCTGAAACCTGACAGGCGCATCGTCATTGACAAGATGAGCATAAGATTACACGTCTTGACAGATCAAATCGTATCTAGTAGCGTCGATCTCGGGGGTTGAGAACTGTTGAAAGACCGATATCCTACATGTGATATACCAAGCGCCAGATCTAGCGCGAGTGATCGTCTCAAGATCATTTGAATGCTTGCTTACTGAGAGACTGAAGGGCCCACAGACACGTCAAGTAGCAGAGACCAAGAGAAAGTATTGAGCAAACGACGAAGGGAAAACCTGCACTACGAAGGGAAAACCCTCCAACATCTCATCTAGTCCTGCACACAGGCAAGCATCTGGATGACGAACGTCCATCACTTTGTTCTCCCTCATGTAGCAACGCAACCTCCATGCTGATGTCCGTGAAGTTGATTTTTGACGGTCAAATTAAGCGTTGTCTCTCGTCAGGTGCTCTGCAAGCTTCCCTGCAAGCTTCCATCAATTCATCAGTAAAAATGGAAGCCTCGGCTCTGATATTGGAGTCTTGTAAGAGTAGATGGAGCTATCGGAGTATCGTCGGTGAAGGTCTCAACCAAGTACCAGTACAGTCAGGGTCTTTCTTTGAGTCTGATAGCACGAGCGAGCGAGGCAACTATTGGGGTTGAAAATGGGGATTCGCGTGCACTTTGTGCTCTTCTCGAGACAGCTTGCCAAGCATAACGAATGTGTAGTGTGACTGCGCTATGACTCGAAAGACTGTCAGCTTGAATCACAGATTTGTGCATCACCATCAAAGCTTGAGCAATTTCGAACATATGTTGTTTCGTTCTATTTGCTTCCTCTCCCTAGGTATCATCCAGCTGAAGTTCATGACTTGGCTCAGGTTGTCTTCAAGAAGGCGTCCTGAATCTGATTGCCCATATCACATTCGTGAAATTGTCGGGAGGCAAAGGTGGGTGCAGTGAAGGATCGGTCAGATCGTCAGAGTTACTAAGCCACCTGATGATATATAACCTGCTTCCTTGCTTTCGAAGGGTCGAACTCATGATCTGATTTCAAGTGAAAAAGACAAGATGATGCTCGGCTTCTTCGCCAGAAAAGAACCTTTGAATACTGATGCCGGCCTGTGAGGGGAGTCGTCAGATCTACCTGCAGACTTCCAACATTGTAAGCTAGGCCTACGTCCAAGAGACGAAGAGAAAGGAGCGATTGAACTGGTGATCGGCGAGGAAACCTGGCCAGACCCCCAGAAGATAGAGAGAGGAAGAGGAAGACTTACCAGAGACAGCAGAGGGGAGGATTCTCTACTCTATCACATGACTGCTGGGCCTGTAGGTACATGAGCAGAGGCAATCTCCGCCAACAAGTCTTGACGATGAGAAAATGCCAGCCCCATTAATGGACGACACCTATTCATTGAACGAGCAAATCCGGAAATGGCTGGAATGAGAGATTTGGTCTTGCGATCAAGGCCTGAAAATGTGTCTTTCGGTCAGATTCATATGATGCTGAGCAGGATTGTGCCCGGACCGCAGCGTCAATACTACTGCCAGGAAATGAGTTCTGATAAAAATCGACCACTCAAGATTGTTGAATACGCAGAGAGGTCCTTGCGAGAACTATCCTTGCTGCAGACAGGCCACCAATGTACCGTCTGTTCACTGATATCAATAGACCAATACTACCTACCCGGGTATCTGGTTCATGTCGTGCTATGATGGAGATTCGCCTCCTGCCCTTCAGATGGCTTCCTGCTACTTGATAGGTTGCTACCCAGAACCAACAGGCATGCGCTGGTGTCTAATAGGCAGAGCTTCCAGTCCGTTCATGGATTCCTGGCAGACCGCAGTTCGCTTTTGCTCCGTAAATAATGTCTCAGAGTAGACTTGACACGGTGCATTCCTTGCACTCAGACGAGCAATCACGCCCACAGCCAAGTTGGCACTGGGATTTTCCTGGATGTTTGTCTAGGAGAGAAGCACGGACACATGTACCACCGTCTTAGAACGCAAGGATTCAACTGTTTACCGATGAGGCCCAGCATACCACATAAACTGCAAAGAAGGATTCGAGGAAATTTGATCTCCTGGAGTCATGGACTGTCATACTGCTTGTTTAGTGACCTCGAAGTTGTATTTCGCCACTCGCATGGGAAGTCTTGCTTCAACAGGCTGAAGAGGTCGTCGGAAAAGGGGCTGAGAGATCAATGGACCGACCCCTGATCAGAAACAATCGTACTGATCTGGTATCAGTCCAAGTTTCCTATCTTGCACCAGATTGTCCCAGACGAGTTCGAGGAATTGGTATACCCGAGCTCTTCTACTTCTTGCAAAATCCCTCACGCTGACTCGTTCACGCTCACGAAGCCCTGCACTATGCTCGAATTGAGACTGGAATGTCATTCGAGACTACCATGCTTCAACCGATCAGGTCACCTGGTCCAGGAAATTGGCCACTGTACGCTAGTGCTCTGGTCATTTGGCCCCTCAGAGCAGTGGCAACTTTTATTGACTTGAATCGAGTCCTTCGCGGCGAAGCGATATGCGAAGGCGAGCTTGATAGGTCCGCGGCTCTGCTAGTGCGCACCTCATCCATGTCCTGCAACCGCAAGGACAGTCAGTCGTGGTAAGCGGGCGGCAGTGGCACACTACTAGACCGACACAACACTCAACAGACTCAACACACCCTTGACCAGAACCGGACATGGCAAAAGGCCGGGTAAATCATCTCCGATTTGGCAAAGGAACGGCCCTTTTGCCAAGCCATCGGGTTGCGCATCGACCATCGATATTCCGTGGAGAAGCTCCTGTCAGAGGACTCTTCGATTTGTCTTTCCCAGAAGAAGTGCCTCTCATCCCTGACATGGATGTCTTGTGCTACCTGCTCGAGAGCTGAAGCCCAAAGGGCTGCTCTGACTCAAGCAGCATAGGAAGCGACTGTGCGCATGGGCACTTCAACATTTAGCCGGCCGCACCCATGCCCAGAGATTCAATGAATTTGAGATTAACGAAGTATTGATAGTAGCCACAAAGCGTTATTGTGATACCATCAGCTGATTGAATCAAAGCTTGAGTACCGCATGTGAGGAGCAATCTGTTCGGAGGGTTGATCGCCCATTTCGATTGTTGCTCATGCGAGGACCGTCAGGCCCCATTCGGTCTGGGAAGAGGAGGAGGGGACTTGGCCCGGCCGGCGGCTTCGGCCACGATGCTATTTAGGTGCATGGCTACCGACGAATCCACTTGTGTGCAGGAGACCCTCTAGTGCGTAAGCTTCCTTCCTGACAGGATAATTTCTCTTCCAAGAATCGCATTTCTCACTGCAGCGAGTATTCTCGCCTCGTACTTTACCCATTGATTAGCTGGGACAGCCATCTTCGTAAGTGTGAACAGTCGGACAAACACCCTTCAGTCAAAGGCTGTAGTAGGATGGATCTTCCCCATTGCTTTGCTTGAACATGGGCCTGGTGATTTGCCAGGGTGAATAAAGTACACAAGAGCGGGCCCTTTGATCTCAATTCCGTTAGAGGGTCCAGCCTTTGTAGACGTGTGCCGAACATGGAGTGTTTGCGACCCATGGCCCACTTGCGTGGAATAGCGACGCGATACTGTGCTGCAAGCAGAGATTCTTGGAAAAGGAGGTATACTCCATGGGGAGGCAAATCTGGTTGTCAAATTTGGAGGCGAAAGTCGGCTTCGATACCTATGCCTGGACTGCGGCCTGGTGAGTTTGTGATTTCATGTTGGGAGGCGAAAGCAATCGGTTCTCGAGACGTCCAGGCTTGGTCTCTCCCCATCGCGTGCACGCCCTGCTGCCAAAGGGGCCACACTTTAGCAAGTCATGGCACCAATCACTACTTGTGAGCCTTGATCTTGGTGCAAGCCTCTTCCCTCGGCAGTTGGAAATGTAAATCACAGATCGCGAACGCAACACCGATAACTACACGAAAGCTCGCCTCGAGGGCGTCGCGATCTAGGTCAAGAGACGACCCGATCAGCAAGGCTGGACCGAGACAGACCGTAAATTGGGTGACCGCGCAGTCGGCCTTCAACCGGTCGGCTCAGTGGCACAGACACGCGAACGAGATGCTGACCGATGCAGCTCTCATTTCTCAGAGTCCCGAGGACGCCCGAATGGGTTGCTCTAGTCATCCGCTCTACAGGTCCTCTACGAACAATTCAATTTTACGATTGCTCCAATCGTTCAAGTGGCCGCGGACTTGCTGAGTCCAGACTGGCTGGTCGGCTGGATGAATACTCTCTGGGGGTCAGACAGCGGGGAGGTCTCACGAGCGGCACGATGCCCTAACAAGACTAATCAACGACAATATGGGGTACAACTTGCCCAATCATGCTTCGCGTGCTTGAATCCGGGGCAATTATCAGACAACCTGGGGCAGAAAGCCTTCAGCTTCAGGGATCAGTGGAGCTGTTCAGTGGAGAAGTTGTCCACGCCCTCAATGGCCAGCCCCTTCCCCCATATCCCGATGCAGACGTCGGTCCTGGACTCCTTTCCCGAAACGCTTTAGGGTCGCTTGCGGCCAACGCTCGCAAGTCCTGATCCATCCCCCGCCGTGAAAAGGGCCCAATCATGGTCGCGGAGTGTATGCCGCAACGTTTCCCCTTGAGGTTATGTACGGCTCTCACTCCGAATCCTCAAGCTTCGCTCCCTGGCCTCCGTGACCCTCGTGACGAGCGAGCGCCATATGCGAATATACATTTTCTGTTGGTCGCTTTGGTTGTCCCGTGGAGGGAGCCTGTATTTAGCCTCAATCCCGGTTTAGCTTTGTCTCACACGGGGTCATGCCGCCATGGCTTTCCCTCAGGTGGTGGAAGCCTTGCCATGCAGTATACGGCAAAGCTTGATGGAGTCTGGTTCTTGGGACTCCGCAACTTGATCGCAGGCCTGGGGTCTGGGGACCGCGAGCCCTGACAGGCCAGAGGATCTCGCAATTTATCCTATTTTGCCGCTAAGAGAGACTGGTCTGTCAGTGGCAATAGAGTCTGCCTCGCTTATTCAAATAGTCGTCGGTCGCCAGCAAGTGTTATGGAATTCTTTCTCTGAGGACCACGCCCTTGGTTGCATTTTGACCGCAGCCCCGTCCTATCTCGTGCACTTCGCCCCAAGAGAAGACGCAACAGATCGACCGCAATGGGAAAGGATACCTTTACTCTCGCCGGCCGCGAGTGGCCTCGTGTCACTTGGTGGAAGATGAAGGGCATGCGCAGTGTCTATCTGACTCTATGGGCTGCCATGATTACCTCTGCGACCAACGGTCAGTTGTCTGTCTAGGCCATGTCCCCCAAGGGAACACAACACTGACGATCGGGACAGGTTACGATGGATCGCTGATGAACGGTCTTCAGTCGATGGATTCCTGGAACGAATGTAGGTGGCTCTTCCTTTCAACCTTCGTGGAGGATGGTGAGAAGCTAATCAGGTTCACATCATAGCCTACAACTACCCTACAGGTAGCACTTTGGGTATTCTTGCTTGCTCCATGTCAATTGGTTCCCTTATTTCGATTCCAGTGGTACCATACGTCGCCGATCTTCTTGGACGACGTGCTGGTGTGGTCGTGGGATGCGTGATCATGCTTTTCGGTGTCGCCATGGTCTCCATTGGCTATAAGATTGCCTTATTCGTCGTTGGTCGACTCATTCTCGGCTTTGGTCTTGGAATTGCTCAGGTGAGTCCCGAAAGTCAGGAATGTGTTTTAAGCACTCTCACTCACCGGACTAGGAATGCGCTCCTCTTCTCGTCACTGAATTGGTGCACCCTCAGCACCGTGCGATCTACTCGTCCATCTACAACAGTCTGTGGTATATTGGATCCCTCATCGGAGCTTGTGTTGCTCTGGGTAAGTGGGAACTATTATTTCAGATCAATGGATTACGTACTGATCTGGCGTGTATCTGAATAGGAACCAATCACATTGGTGGCAGCGCATGGTCGTGGCGTGTCCCTTGTCTTCTCCAGGCTGTTCCGTCTTTGTGTCAGCTGGTCTTCATCTGGTAAGTGACAGAGTGACTCGCATTATCTATAACTCGCACACGCACTGACACAATGATTGAAGGACCGTCCCTGAGTCGCCGCGTTGGCTCATCTCCAAGGGACAACTGGAGAAGGCAAAGAAGATCTTGGCCGATGTGCATGCGCAGGGTGATCTCGATGATGAACTGATCAACATTGAATTTGACGAGATCCAACAAACAATTCAATTGGAGAACGAGTACGAGGGCAACAGCTGGCTCGAGTTCTTTGCTACCCCGGGTAACCGTCATCGTACGATCATTCTGGTCACCATTGGCTTCTTCTCCCAGTGGTCTGGAAATGGAATTATCTCCTACTTCCTCCCTCAGGTAAGCACTCGGCTTGTTCTCTGGGAAGCATCTGGTGAAAATTTCCGCTGACATGACTAGGTCCTGAAATTGATTGGCATTGGTGACCCTAACACCCAGCTCACCATCAATTTGATCTTGAGCGCAGTGAACGTCGTCTCCGCTACCGGAATTTGCTTCTTCGTCGATTACTTTGGTCGTCGTAAGCTGTTCCTGACATCCAGTTTCAGCATGCTCGGGTGCTACGTCGCCATGACCATTGCCCTGGCTCGCTTCCTCATTGCAAAGGAAAGTAACGTGACGGACCACAATGCGGCGAACACCGTCATCGCCTTCATGTTCCTCTTCTACATTGCCTACAACATCGGTTACAGTGGTCTCCTGGTCTCATATTCCTCTGAAATTTTGCCATACCGTCTCCGCGCCAAGGGTCTCACCATCATGTTCTTCTGCGTTGACCTCAGCCTCTGGTTCAACCAATATGTGAACCCCGTTGCCTTGGACGCCATCGCATGGAAGTACTACATTGTCTACGATGTCTTCCTGGTCTTCGAGATCTTCATCGTCTGGAAGTTCTACGTCGAGACCAAGGAAATCCCCCTGGAGGAGATCGTCAGGAAATTCGATGGCGAGAAAGCCGTTCTTGGCGGTGCCCTGGCTACCGAGAAGGTTCAGGGCCTTACTGGCACTGTCGGCCGGTCTGCAAGCGCCGACGGTGGTGAGAAGGCGACCATTACTCAGCATGAGCTTTAAGGGATGCGACCAGCGTCTCCTTTGCGGCCGCCTTGTCATGCTTGGAAAAACCGTGTGATTTCATGTTCTATCTAGTACGAGGATCAGAGTTACGATGCTTACAATTTAATGTCCCTCTTTTTGACCCAAGTATCTCAATCGTCCCGTCATTGGAGTGTTCGCTTTGAACCGCCGAGAAGTGTGAATGGAAGTGTAGCAACACCCCCATGGCAGATCGGGTTAATACTCCAGCCTTTATCTCTTCAAAATCTTTAGCATACACACTCTGCTAGCCTACCTTGGGCTGAAGGGACCCTCTTGGATCAACTGACTTGGCATCAAGAAGTCTCCATACTCTACAACACGTACCATCGGGGTTGAAGAGGAAAACGCTATACGCTGCAGAACTTGACTCCTCTCCATCTGGAAATCAAGCTCAGTATTCCTTCTGTAGTCCGCATTACGAGTCGAACAGGTATTGCTTCACTAACTTGGCATCAGCGATGACCCAACCCGAAAGAATATGATCACCCTTTGGGAGTCGTTCGACATTGCATTTTCCGAGCCAGTCGAGTGATTTCAAAGTCGCGAAGCCATGAGCTCATGTAGACATCGTGCGATGTAATTGATAATCCCAGATGAATCAAGCGCGCTATGAGGGTACGCAGACATGGCATTGGCGAGCCCATCGCACGAAACAAATCTGTGGCATCGCTATTCAATGAAAGATCGAACTGAATTCCTGCTCCCTGAGAGCACCTTCGAGCTGGTTCCTTCCCAAATGGGGCACAAAGTTTTGCCCCCGATAGAGCTTTGATCTAGATTTGAGCATCGACCACAGCCCGGCAGATGGATATAGCCGGTAATTCATCGAGTCCCCTGATCGGTTTGATTTACCATGAAAGATCATCGATCGAGCTTGAGAGCCTGCTGCCAGATGGTGGAGCTTGAATGTTTGTCACAGCTCGGATCATTCAGGCTCTTTAGGAGATCATTTACGGCTGTGCACAGACGAGAGGCCAGACCCAGCAAAAGTTTGCCATTGAGTCCAAGTAATCTGACAAAGCCCGTCCGCAGTCTGGAAGAACCTGCTAGATAAACGGGACTCGCAACATCCCAGACCCCACAAGAGTCAACAACATGGTTCCCGAGCCGCGGTTGATTGAAAAGTGGCTTTCTGCAGCTAAATTGCGCTTAGTCCTCCTCCCCTTCTGTGTATAAGCCATCTCCGTTTTAAGCGGAAAAAGGGCTAGTGTCCTACAACTTAGCCGCTTCGTCTCTATTTCCCCGCGTTTTGGTATAGCCTAATGGCTGAATGAGTCTAGCATTGACCTGGCAAAGGTGTTCTCAGGGGACTCACGCCCAGAAAAGGCCAATAGGAGTCATCGTAACCGGTGTTTACGGCAAGGATTATGGAAAGAAGACATGCGGGGGATGTATGCCCAAAAAGCTTGTTTGTGATTGTTTAAATAGCCTCCTCGAATTCATCGAAGAAGAGTGTCTTGGGCATTCGAAACATTCAAAGTTCTTTGATCGCATTTTAGAGCAACCTTGTTCAATCCACGATGCGTTCGACCATCATGATCGCGGCCTTGCTGGCCGGGCTTTCTCAGGCTGCACCTCATCCACCCCAAAGCCACAGCGAGAAGGTGGATCTCAACAGACTTGCGCAGCGTCGTGGAATGCACTGGTTTGGTACCGCCGCCGATATTCCCAATACGGCCGAGACCACCGATGCTGCCTATCTGAAGGTCTTGAGAAAGAACTTTGGCGAAGTTACTCCCGCAAACGCAATGAAGGTATGGAGACGCAACCCCAATTTGGAATCCCCAGGGTGATTTTACACCGGTGACGCTTGTATGAAGATGACTTGCTGACGCCCACAATCATAGTTCATGTACACCGAGCCAGAACAGAACGTGTTCAACTTCACGGCCGGCGATGAGTTCCTAGAGATAGCCGGACGTCACGGCGCACAAATTCGCTGCCACAACCTTGTCTGGGCCAGCCAGTTGTCTGATTTCGTGACTTCGAAAACGTGGACCAAGGAAGCTCTCACCTCGGTGATGAAGAACCACATCTACAAGACGGTCCAACACTTTGGCAGGCGCTGTTACTCATGGGATGTGGTCAACGAGGCCATCAACGGCGATGGGTCCTTCTCGTCCAGCGTCTGGTACAACACCATTGGCGAGGAATACTTCTATCTTGCGTTCAAGTTTGCCCAGGACGCGCTGGCCGAAATTGGAGCCCACGAGGTGAAGCTGTACTACAATGATTACGGCATTGAGAACCAGGGTGTCAAGTCATCAACGGTTCTCCAGCTTGTCAAGAATCTTCGAAGCCGGGGCATTCGCATTGACGGTGTTGGTCTTGAATCGCATTTCATCGTTGGCGAGACTCCCTCGTTGGCGGATCAGGTCGCCACCAAGGAAGCCTATATTGAGGCTGATCTGGAGGTTGCCATTACTGAGCTTGACATTCGATTTGCGCAAGTGCCCTACTATACTCCCGCTGTGCAGAAACAACAGGCTCAGGACTACTACACAAGCGTCGAGAGTTGCTTGAATGTTGGTCCGCGCTGTATCGGTGTCGTTGTATGGGACTTTGACGACGCATACTCTTGGGTGCCGGGAACGTTTGCTGGCCAAGGTGGTGCGTGTTTGTTCAATGATACTCTCGAGGCGAAGCCTGCGTTTTTCGCTGTAGCTGAAGCTCTTGAAGGGAAGCCTTGCACTGTCTGCTGAGCGCGACTGCCCTGCTGAACGTCTTGGGTGAATAGCTAGAAACGGTGTATATCTAGCCGCATAAAAACGTTGTTTCAACAATAATCCCCCCAAAAGTCTCATAATCCTCGTAGTGTTAGCTTTTCTTGATTCTACTTTGGATAATTCCCGTCTTGGTGTAGAGGTGACAGCTACCAGCTGAAAAGAGGTACTCGACCATAGGTATAGTTGCCGATTGCATGGCTTCTCCGCTTGATCAGGTTGTGATTCTCTCATCGAGTCTTCAGAAAGGATGAGCCCGACATGACATGTGGAGAACCTTGCAGGTCTCGGTAGGCATCTCGAACATGCCCATTTTGTTAGTCAATTGCGAAGAGAACCTCCCATATAGCGACCTAATGCCATTAGACCCGAATACTGAGTAGTAAATGAATGGCCTGGATCGCTACTTGCAGTTAGTTATTCGTAATGAAGATGATCCAGTACCGGTCAAACAATTCTCGCGTCTGGCCAATGGAGCGAAAAAGGCGAGCGCCTGGTCTTTTTCTCCCAGATAGGCAGGTTGTATACACTGGTCAATAGGAATGACATTTAGACATCTGGTAGCCACAATCGAGAGTCTCTAGGGTTCATGAATTTGGTCTGACGTGCTGATGCAATCTCAGGCCCATCGTCTTCCTTTGACCAACCCATCTCTCGAGCTGTGATTTCCCGAATGGCAAAGATTTTCGCTGGCCGTATCTCAGTCCGGAGAAATTGACAAAAGAATCAAGGGTTATGTGTCCGCGAACATAGATGTAGTAACGTAGCGCCTTGTAAATTTACCCACCTTGCATTTCGAGTGGGATTCTCGCCCCGGTCGAGGAATCTGCATAGTACGTTTAGGCCCCCCACGGCACGCACTGTATTCTTACGCTCTGAGTTGAGAAATGAGTGGCTTGATTTCGTCTGCCAAGGCATTCTAGTCGTGGATAGGTTAGTTCTGCGAGATTGTATGTTAGGATAGCGACTGAAATGGGTGATTACAACGGCTATAGCAGGGTCTTATGTATCTCCATGCGAGGAATTACGTCAAGAATGGCAGCAAAAGACTAACAAAGCGTCTGTCCCTCAGCTTTTTCTCTTCTAGGTAATTTAGATGCAGGCTCAGAAACAAACTGGGTCATCTGCAATGACAGCAAGACTTGTATGGCTGAATCTATCTCCAGATACAGTGTGGAAGGACGAGAGTATCATGTTGTGGATCAGCCAATGCACCCAGTCTGAATGAGTAGCCCACTAAGTTTTCTTGGGGCAATTGAGATGGAGGAATAGAATCTTTTATTGGCGACAACAGAGGACCACTTCATCCGCTCGTGTCAATGGATCAGAGCGTGCTGGGTCGAAGACACTGTGGAACATCCATTCCAGATTGCAAACATAAAAAGGGCATGGCCCCCCGTGGATTCCTGCTGTTTACGATCAGATCAGTCTGAGGATCAACAAAGGTCTTCCATTCCATCTTTTGACTCACCTCTTTCGAGAAGCCTCTCCCAAATGCGCTTTCTATTATCATTGACGTTGGTTGCTGCGTTGAGCACGGCCCAAACCTTCAATGTTTACGGTCAGTGAAAATCTCTCGTCGGATCGACCGTGACCCCCCATTGTAGTGCTTGATGGATACTGATCTCAGTATAGACCTCTTGAAGACCCCAGAAGAGATCGCCGCCTACGAGGACGTCCTCTCCCGTGCAGCAGCAGCAGAAGCCTCGGGTAATAAGCTCGCTAAGCGCTGCTGCGGTTTCCTCAATCCATGTTGTGATCTCGATTCCTGTTGTGAAAGCAGAGACACTTGCTACGTAGATTATTGTGGCTTATCGAATCCGGCAGGAGCTGCCTGCGCTCTTGGTAAATGATTCACCCACTTCAAAGCTCCCATGGAATGCTGGGACGTGAAAGCTGATCTTGTCTTCTTGATCTCAGGTTGTCTTACTGCGTGCCCTAGCAGTAAACAGTGCCCGTGACGAGGTTGGGCAGACGTACTGTATTGAAGTCTTGGATAGGAGGCGGTCGTTGCGGAAGATGAGAGGCCGAGTGTGCTACCTACGCGCTTGGGAGGTCATGTGCCTTCCCGCTGGCAATTAGGGCATCCGTATGGATGTAGATGTGATCTCTATATCAAACCTAATACGAAGACTTCCAGTCGAGACATGAACATCAATAGATACAAGACGCGCAAGGATTTAATCTAAATGATGGCGGGCTGTAGGCCGCTGGGTCATCAATAATGTTCTCAAGCTTGTGTGACGTCTTTCGCAACCTATCTAAGAGCTACCCAGTTGAAGGAGCTTGAACTGTATTTGATCACAGCAGGTAATCCTAAGTGGAGGCCATCCTTAATATCCATATAAGTTACCTTATATGTACTGCCTCTACATATGTGCTCTGGCTAAACATGTATTGACCTGCTCCACGTAGTTGTACAAGCTATGTATTCCAATCATCATGAGCTAGAGATATTCGGAAGGCAGTTGATGTATGCTCCTTATGAGACGGCCATCAACCAAGTATGAAGCGGCACCACATAAGTTCAATGTAGCAACCTGAGGATTCTCATCTACGATTCGTTGTCTTACTCGCAAGATTCTTGACGGTCGTCAGCGACTTCTTATGATCTTCATGGATGTCTCCCTCCCGAGACCCAATGGAATGGCAAGATGTTCTTGCAAAAGAGCATGAGGTACCTCACTGGGGACATCATGTGAATATCATGGTGCATTAGTATCATACGGTTCCCTTCATGTTCAACTGGTTTTTGGTCAAATGAATGGAACTTAAGGCTTTCTTTGCGCCACATCTAATATAGGAACTATTGGGAACTTTCATGCCAGGCGTGACGGTACGCAATTCAGGCAGAGCATCTTTCAGTTTCGCTTGGATCTCAATACAGTCTAGACTCTGGAGGCGTGAGAGGTTATCCAGCTGAAGCTCGTCAGTATTACAATTGCACAACGTAGATAGTAGACAGTATACACTAGACAGAACGAGCCAGCCCGTGGGTAGGTCCCAGTGCGGTAAAATATGGAATGCAGCTTCAGATTTGCTCGTGCCGAGCTGGCGAACAGCATCAACGCAAAACACTTTCATCAGGCCCTAAGCAAAGTGTGTCCGCGGTTAATTTCAAGGTAGGGGGCCCCTCATCAGCCTCCAAATCGGCTGTCTGTTTTGCAAATTGTCATCTGCAAAACTCATAGAAGTGGCGCCGCCCGCCCCGAAATAAAATGGGTCTCACATGTCGGGGCTCCATTACGGTCTCGGTTGCTGCGTGAAGTCATCACCAGGTCGGGGAACAGTCTTGTCAAGTGAGGTCAATTGACGATCCTAGCAATGCGCCGATAAGAATTCCCCTTTGAGCTCACTCTGATACTCAGGTCATTGTAAGCACGATCAAACTCACAATGATGATACGAGTGTAGAGTGCAGACAGCCGCGACGCAATGAAGTCATCGTCCTCCGCGGGCGGTGAGATGCGTCCAAAATCCAGGACGGCTCTAATCCTAGTCGAGGTGCGCGCTTTGCCTAATTGGGATGTTCTGCTGGTGTCGTGACTGCCGGACAGCCACACCGATTCGCCCAAAAGAGTACTCTTATCAAAGCACAATTGCAACGAAACTGATCCATTGCACCCATTGATTGGTTCCAAGGCTTCCAGAGCTTCGAAAAGAGCCCAAACCGAAAAGAAATTATATTTTTTACCATTGAAAATCCAGACTCCCGTTTGGGACGTGCGCCCTTGAAAGATCACTTTCGAGATTTTCTGGATTTTCACACCTGCTCAAGGCGTTCGGGTCACCTCAACTGGCAAGGCCCGTTATTATCATTCAACCTGGAGCATTGAGACGCCTCTCTCTCTCTTTTCCCTTCTCTCCTCATACACTGCTGTGCCCCAGCTTCTGTAACCGCCTTGTCCCCCAGCCCCAGTCCCTCTGGCCGAGGCGCCCTTTCCATGACGACCTCCATCATGGCTGGCTCCGCACTGGCGATGCGTGCGATGGCATCACCATCCAGCTTGTCGCTGGCTGCGATGTCACGCCGCACCTTCGCCGCTGCATCGCAGACCCTCCGTACTAGCCCTCTGCGTCCCAACGGCCTGCAATCCATCTCCCGCGCTGCTCGTCGCGGTTATGCTGATGCCGCTGCTCCCGCTTCCGGGCCGGCTCCCAAGCCCAAGAAGCGTTTCCGGGTCCTGCGCTGGGCCTGGCGTTTGACCTGGCTGAGTGCCCTCGCTGTCACCGGCTCTTTGGCTTATAGCATCTACGAATTGCGTCACCCGGAGGAGCAGTATGAGGCTGATCCGAATAAGAAGACCTTGGTCATCCTTGGTATGTCGGAGTTGAGAATGACCCTCCAGGAAATTGGCTTGTCCAGCCGGGAAAGATGTGGAAGCGATTCTCTAACAGATGTTTGTCAACTACTTAGGTACTGGCTGGGGTTCCGTCTCCCTCTTGAAGAAATTGGATACTGAAAACTACAACGTCGTCGTCATCTCTCCCCGCAACTACTTCCTGTTCACTCCTCTGCTGCCCTCTTGCACTACTGGTCTGATCGAGCACCGTTCCATCATGGAGCCTATCCGCAACATCCTCCGCCAGAAGAAAGCTACCGTCAAATTCTACGAAGCCGAAGCCACCAAGGTCGACTACGAGAAGCGCGTCGTTCTGATCAGCGACGACTCCGAGATCAAGGGTGATATCTCTCACACGGAGGTTCCTTTCGATATGCTGGTGATCGGTGTTGGTGCCGAGAACGCGACTTTTGGTAGGTTCCACTCTTCAAGGCCTCTGCCCAGTGCCCGATTGAGGTGGGTGTTTGTATGTATGGGGGAGACAAGGCTGACATCGAGCTTCTAGGTATTCCTGGTGTTCGTGAGCACTCGTGCTTCCTGAAGGAAGTTACCGATGCCCAGAACATTCGTAAGCGCATTATGGACTGTGTCGAGACCGCCATGTTCAAGGATCAGACCGAGGAGGAGGTCAAGCGTCTCCTGCACATGGTTGTCGTCGGCGGTGGCCCTACCGGTGTCGAATTCGCCGGTGAACTCAAGGACTTCTTCAACGAGGATCTCAAGAAGTGGATTCCCGAGATCCAAGACAACTTCCACGTCACTCTGGTCGAGGCTCTCCCTAACGTTTTGCCCATGTTCTCCAAGCAACTGATCGAGTATACCGAGTCTACTTTCAAGGAGGAGGAGATCACCATTCGTACCAAGACTATGGTCAAGAAGGTCACCGACAAGTACATTGAGGCTGAGGTCACCAACCCCGACGGCAGCAAGACTTTGGAGACTATCCCTTACGGACTTTTGGTTTGGGCCACTGGTAACGCGGTGCGCCCCGTGGTTCGCGATCTGATGGGCCAGATTCCTGCTCAGAAGGATTCGCGCCGCGGTCTCGCAGTCAACGAATACTTGGTCGTGAATGGCACTGAGAACATCTGGGCCGTCGGTGACTGCGCCATTGCCAACTACGCCCCCACTGCCCAGGTTGCCGGTCAGGAAGGTGCTTTCCTGGCCCGCCTCTTCAACACCATGGCTAAGACCGATACTCTTGAGAAGGAGCTTCAGGCCCTGTCTCACGAGCAGTCCTTGGCCAAGACCGATGAGGACCGCAACCGTGTCTTCGACGAGATCCGTGAGCGCCAGAAGCAGCTCCGCCGCACCAAGCAAATTGGCCCCTTCCAGTACTCCCACCAGGGCAGTCTCGCTTACATCGGTAAGGAGCGTGCTGTTGCCGATATCAGCTGGCTGAGCGGCAACATTGCCAGTGGTGGTACCCTGACCTACCTCTTCTGGCGTAGCGCCTACCTGAGCATGTGTTTCAGCTGTGAGTTTGTTTCTGTTTCCCAATTGCGAGATGCTGTCATGGGCCCTGACTAATTTGACCCTTCTCTCATCTGTTTAGCCCGCAACCGTGTCCTGGTCGCTCTCGACTGGATCAAGGCCCGTGTCTTCGGCCGTGACGTTTCCCGCGAGTAAACAATGCTTCTGCATGTCATCTGTTCAGGTTGTCTGAAACCCGTCTACGTGATTGGCTTCTCGACACCGGAATAAAGATGTGTCACCCCTGCTTGTGCCGTTGAGCTCACTTGGCGTGCGCTTTTCTTGTGCAATTACACCTTTCCCCTGCCCTTATTATT
Source organism: Penicillium ucsense (assembly GCA_014839625.1). Lineage (NCBI taxonomy): Eukaryota > Fungi > Ascomycota > Eurotiomycetes > Eurotiales > Aspergillaceae > Penicillium > Penicillium ucsense. The sequence continues at coordinate 127,422 of WIWV01000010.1, read as the reverse complement.
TTCTCTTTTTACTGTCCTGTGATAGATATATCCATTACCGTGTTCCTGTTTTGGGTGTCCTCCCCATTGTCTTTTCGTTTACCTGCTCCCGCCTTGTACAACTGCATGCATTGATCGTGTGACGCGTCCCGAGGGACACATGGTCATGCCGGTGGCAGGTGAGTAAAAAGTGTTGATGAGCCGGCTGTACTTTATAAGCCCGAAGCTGTTTGTTTTCTCTTTGTTTGTCTGAGGTTGTAAGCTATGGATGGGTATAGATAAACATATATGACGAGGTTCAACCGCGTGACTTATCACTCTCTTTGCCCGTTCACTTGTCTACTTTCCTACGCCTCCTATCCAAATTATTTCAATCTATTACACTGATCATGTTGAAGTCCCCGAGCGATCAGTAGATGAGCAAGGGCGGTACGATTGATGCGGTAGTCGTGATGTGGTGGTCACATGCGCACCTGATACCTATCCACTCTAGATATATCGGCATAATTGATACATCGTTCAGGGACTTGCCTCCAGCTTGAACTGAAATGGATGTGTTGACCTCCATCAATCTCTAAGGGAATTTGACTGATTGACTGATCATTCCAGACAAAACTGGAATCTAAGCCGTGCTGGAACATTCCGGGCCTATGATCTCATGAGTCTCCTGTAATCCTTTGACCGAACGGGTTGTGTTGGGTTGTAATCATCTCGGCAACGGGCATATGGTTGGTCCCGTCCGTACGCTTCATTGATATCATCCCATGTCTAAATGAACAATGACTGCTATATCAATCTTCCGGAGATGGTCAACGATACCCTACCAAGGACAAACCGGTCCGTGCCAATGCTGGTGCGATCATTGATGGCTCGGACCTATGACCTATTTATGGAAGAAGAAGTTTACTGTTGCTAACAACTGTCAAGAACGAGAGGATGTAGATTCTGTTGCATCCCGTCGGCGTCGCTATACTCGAACCTCTATAGTGTAAGCTGGGTGGACAATCAGCAATGGATCTGCAAGCCTCTGCATGCAAGGCAAGCCATTGATGCCACGACTTCTGACTAGTACCTACATTTCGTGATAGAGCTCATGTCCGAATCCGGATATGGACAGGTTTCTCCGTGACTGCTCACTCCGACATTCAGTAGGCAAAATACCTGTTGAATCATCTGTCTTATTGACTTTTTGTACCGTTAGTCAAGGAGTCTTCTCGCTCATGAGGGACAAGACTCCAAGACCAGATGCACTGTTAATACTTCGTCTCCCGATAGTTGGTGCATGTTCATTATTGGGCAACATAGATTGGGAGCGACATCTGGCTCGATTCACTCAAACTCAGTGATTTTCTCAGCTGATACTTCCGCTATATTGCGCAAGATTAACAATCTAGTATGTACCTTCTCTGTCGTTGTTTGCCATGGGGGGACCTTCCGTTTTCTGCTGGAGGAAGCAAACGTTTCGAGGGATGTTCTGCCCTGCACGCTTTTCTTGTCCCCTCTGTAGACAATTGTTCTTCTCTCGCAAACTCACTCATCCCCCTTCCTTTTTTTTCCCTTCCCCTCAATCGCACTCACCAAGACCCTCATCACGTATCAAGGCTTTCTGTGCTACGCTTCACGTGGTCCTCATACGATGGAGTCGGACAAGCACAAGCCATCTGGGGAGGATCAGCCATCTGGAGAGGACAAGCAATCCAAGGAGGCCAAGGCTACCAATGAAGACTACGAGGTCATTCGTAACTATCTGGGTCCCCGTTCGAGCATCTTTCTGGACTTGATTGATACCCAGGACAAGGTATGCAGCAGAAAGTCCTTTCCAACTTGGTCTTTACTTACCATATTTTATAGGTCAAGAATGATCCCGCGGCCGACGAACACTTCAAAAGACTGAAAGAAAGCATCATGAAGGTCTCGCAAGATAAACAGTTCGGCTTTTTCAAGATGGGCGCTCGCATTTGCAGTGAGATGCAGCAAAAGCAGGATATCATCCCCCGGCCTCAGAGAACGGTTCAGCTGAAAGCTTTCGATATCTGCATGGCTCCAGGTGCATTCTCACACGTGATCTTCAATGTCAATCGATTCGCGGAGATTCGAGCTCTGACGCTGCCCAAGGAAGACGGCGGACATGAGCTTCTTCTCCCAAACTGGGAAACCGACAGGAGATTCAAGGTCCACTTCCTGGATGTCACCATGCTCCCCGCTGCCATGGGATTCCCCGACCTCATCCCCACCGACCACCCTCAAGCTGCTAAATTCTCCAATGAATTCCACTACAAGAATGAAGCCTTCGACATCGTCTTCTGTGACGGTGCGGTTTTGCATACCCACGATCGTGGCCAGGAAACACCCGGCGAGGCCGTTCGTCTCTCAAGTGCTCAACTCGTGCTCGGCCTCCAGAACCTCAAGTCGGCCGGCACGTTCGTCATTCTGCTGCACCAGGCATACTCCCCCCACTCCGTTCGACTCATTGCCGCGTTCAAGAAGTTCGCCCGCGTTACGCTGTTCAAGCCCACCGTCAGCCACAGAAACCGTAGCTCATTCTACCTGATCGCCAAGAACGTTGAGACCACCAGTCCAGAGGCCAAGAACTTCATTCGGAGTCACCGACTCAAGTGGCTGCGTAAGACGGTCGAAAGCTTTGATTTGAAAATGCCTGAAATCGAGCCCCAGGAAGAAGAGGAGCCGATGGAGTCGATCATTTCCGCCATTGGCGATGAACTTATTCGACTTGCTGAACCTCTTTGGCAGATTCAAATTGTAGCCATGAAGCAGTTGTTCCTCAAGCCAAAGCCCACTCAGGAGGAGTGACTTGGAACTTGGGCTACGCTTCGTCGTCCAGTGGTAGTGTACACGAGGTATGTGTGTTGACTGGTTACATCTTGCAAGTTGTGTCGTGTTAGGCCTGGATTGAACATCAGTCATATCAAGGTGTTTGGAATATCTGTCGTTTGCATGTTTAGATATTAAGTGAATCAAAGTGTCAAATTTCCATGTAATGTGACAAGGTCAGATTTTCCTATGATTATGTAGTATGCGTGGAATTGATCAGTAACTGCATGTTTTGATCATGTAGGATGAGATATACGGACGTTTACTCACCGGAACTTTAAAAACTGGCCTTCTAGTATGGTTTGCAATGGATGCTGCTTGTCTACTCCGTTGGAAATGAAGGAGGGGTGTGAGAATTGTGAAAATTCCGGTCCATATTTGAGGTTAACCTACTGTGCGATGTTGAAGAACAAAAAGTCATCTAGCTGAATTGATAAGCACTCCCGTCCGTATCGGCTTCCAGGTTAGGTATCCCTATGCAAAACTCACTAATTCAACACCATTGGAATGCAGTATGTGTATGCACATAATCCTTTCTTGGACATTGCGTTCGCCCCAGGTTGGGCAGTGTGCCATACAAATAATCAGGAAATTTGGGGTTATTATAATTTGCCAGAAGCTATACAAGGTATCAAGAAGAGACGGAGGGGAGGTATCAAACAGTAATATTATTTTCCGAACATCCAGCAACCATTCAATGGTGTTCCTTAGAAGATGTTCCATCGGCTGCGGGAATCTTTTGCAGCATGCGCACGATCCGGTTTCCGATGCATACTTCGACCATCTAATTGGCGAATGCTTTCGATCTTTTGTAAGGCCAGTTCAAGAAGCTCCTTCTTGCGGATAATGTCGAGATGACGGCGAACCCGCGGGTCTTCTCGTGCGAAGCGCTCAATCTCTTCGTCGGAGAGATGTCGTCCGAGTCGCGCGTCGAGTTCGCGGGGGAAGTTATAGTAGAATTCAGAAAGCAGTTCAACGTTGAGGAAGAGCACTGCGGTTGACGTAAGCTTGTCGGCAACCACGTCCAGGAAGATCTCCGGGCAGTGGTATTTGTTTTTCTGCGTAGCACATTGCTTGGACCGGACAGCCAGGAGCCTCATCTTGATGAGATCAGCTCTGTCACGAAGAAAGACCCCCTCTCGACCTGATAGATCAAAAATTAGCCGCTTCGTATGAGTATCCAACGGGGGATATCTGCTACTTACCCTTTGCTAGCAAGTCGGCACTGAAGCCGCCAGCACCACCGGCGCCATTGCCTTCCAGCACGATGTCCCCCTTGAGAACTTTATCAATAAAGGACATGACGTCCTTCAACTTTCGCTTTCCAATCTGCTCCTCCATGTGCTTGGTGGCCGATTCACAAGCGCGCAGTTCTTCTTTCAAAACCTTGCTCACGTTCTCGCGTCCCTTGATCCACTCGGAGTCTTCAACCTCAATTTCGAACTTGTAAGGTTTGATACAATTCTCGACTTGGTCGCTTGTGCTAAAGAAGCGGTCGTTCAAGATGCTGTTGCAGGCATCTGTGATCTCCTTGTGAGCGCCTGGATGTGAGGCAAATGTGGAAGCGGAGAGAAGTGCGTCCACATGGCTTTGAAGAGCATTCGCGACCACAGTCGTAGCAAGTCTGCCGATGCCAAGTTTGGTCAAAGTGGAACTGGAGGCGTCGAGTTTTCGATGCCAGTACAGTGAATCGGGATCAGCCTTGGGCAGGTCTTTAAGCGGGTCCATCTCCAAGGGCTTGGAAGCCAGATCTTCAATGGGCTTGTTCCAGTAACGCTGGGCCAGAATGTCCATCACCCGCTGGTCGAGCTCCGCTTTTAGCATTTCGCGAACTTGTGGCCGGCCAAAAGACTCAGCAAAGGCCTTGAAGGAGTGCTTGAAGCTGTCCAAGCTCTCTGCAAGGTACGACTCTGCGCTGAGAGGCCGGTCATTGTACTGCACTTTGAACTCATACGTAGCCTCCTCAAGCTCTTGACTAATGGCATCCCGGGTTCCGGAAAGACTGGAGGCCATGGTTTGTTCCAGCACATTCATCAACTTCTTCCTTAGGGTACTGACACCAACAGACGTATCAGAATGAGTACCGAATTCGTTAGGATGAGCTGAGAAGTAAGCTTTCTCGTTCTTGAGAATAGCACTTGTGATATTTCCAGAGCCGCGGGAGAAAAGAGCGCTGGTTTGAGGAATCCGACTGACGACACCCACGTAACCCAGGCGGAGAGGGTACTTTTTGTCGGTAAGAACTTCGTGACCACGTTCGGGAGAGACGAGGTCCATCTTTGTAATGACGCCAATGGTTCGCTCACCGCGAGGATCGACCCGACGGCTGGATCGAAGCGCTGTGGAATTTGCCAGGTCGACGTCGGCTGCCGAGATGGCCAGAATGATGTTGGGAGGTTGAATATATTTGTCACATAGATCGGCGATTTTCTGCTTCAGCTCTGGGGGCTGGTCGTGGCCTGCTACCTGAATATAGCCTGGAAGATCGATCATAGACAAATCGGGAACGTTGGGAGAGTAAATGGTTAACTGGATTGGGTCGTCCGAAACGCAGTCTTTCTCGGGCACGGCAAGGTTCAGGTCGGTCAGCGTTCGTTGGATGGATGTAAAATCGGTGATCTTCCCGAGGCCCAGGGCCGGAAATTCACCGTACTCGGCCTGCGCGTTGGGTGTGTTGACCAGAGTGAGCTCGATCGGTCGGCGTGTGACCATATTTGAACCCTTTGGAAGAAACTCATGGCCCACAATCGCCTCCAAAACCGAGCTCTTGCCTGACGACTGGGAGCCGATGACCACAATCGAGGGCAGAGTCAGGGTTCCGGACTGGCCGACAGATTGAAGAATGTTTCGAATTTCGATCATTTTGCGCGTAAGGATCATCATCTGATCGTCCTCCAATATCTCTTTGTCGCTGCGTGAATCCTCCTCACTGGACTGGTCATAACCAAAAGCTGCACCAGTTGCCGCCGCCGCTGCAACTGCTCGACCTTCTTGTGGCTCTTTGCCCCCACCACCTCCTGAGCCTTCTCTTTTCGACTTTGACTCTTCGTCAAGACGAAGTATCTTCTGTAACCACTCCGGAAGGTCCACATCTTCGGTTGTCTTGTTCCATCCACGTTGTGTCTGCTCGGCCATTTCCTGTAGCCCCGAGAAGAAACCCGTTGCAGTGTTCCCTGCCGCCTCGCCGAAGACCTTGATCGTGTCTATCGCATAGTTTCCGGCCTCTGTAATCAAAGTCAGTTACTCCAAGCTGCCGTAATGAATATATGGACTTGGAACGCACGAGTTGCTTGGTATTGAAGGTACGCCACTCCTGCAATTGTAGCTCCTCCAAACATTGCCGGTAGACGGACCAGCTTGAGCGCAAGCTTTGGGAGCATTCGTGCGAACGAGATAGATCGCACCGCCTGCACATTATTGTGTATCCCGTTCGCTCCGATGGGCCATGTTCGTCCCCTCAAAGCGGCGCTGCCGTTTGCTCTCAGAAGACCCCCGGTCCGAGCACCTGCATTATGTAGATGACGTGCGAGACCAGTCCGCACGAGCGGGACAAGTCGGTGGGAGAGAATCCTCCCACTCATGGCTATCGCTGGATCGCATGTACGGAAATAGTTGATACAGGAAGTCAAGAAGCAACAATCATGAAGCCGGTGACATCAACGTGACTTGCATAAGTGGCCGCTTGGGCTCCCGTAGCGCTCTATCACGTGTCTCTAAATGACGTGCTGGTCGGGCGACTTGGGGTGTCTAGAGAAGGGGGAAATAGGCGATCAAGTCTGAAGATTCTTGGGGGTGACAGTTCTAGGTGTCCATCAAGCCCTGACCATCGTCGAGAATTCATTTCTGCTCTGAAGCGCGGAAGTTTTACAGGACAAGCATCATTTGCTGCCCGACAATCGGTGACTCTTCACCGACAACCTTCCGACAAACCAGTGACTAACTTGACTGTCCTTCCAAGCAACGATATTGAGTCTGTCTCTCAATCGCTGTCGTTAGTCGAACGCCATTCACGGTTTCATAAGTCATCCTTGGGCAAAATATAATTTTCTCGTTCCGCAATATCTTTTTGCGGTATTACTGTCTAGTCTTCACTCCTCAGATATGTGCCGGTTTCTTGTAAGTGCTACATCAACAGATAGTGAATCATCCCTGACAATGTACGAACAGATCTACAAAGGCAGGAATGAGATTCGTCTCAGCAAGCTTGTGACTGAGCCCAGTCATTCAATTCTTACACAATCCTATGATTCGCGACTCAGATTAGTAGGTGCAATAGCTCACTGCCAGGCGCCATCACCGAGATCGGCCTCCTTAGCTAATTTTCTTGATAGGACAATCGTCGACCAGTAAATGGTGATGGTTTTGGCGTTGGGTTTTATACCGACCCGAAATTGGGGCCTGAGCCTTGTATATTCACATCAACTCTTCCGGCCTGGAATTGCGAGAATCTTGAGCGTCTCGCGTCTAAGACATGTTCGAATCTGATATTTGCGCATGTTCGGGCCACGACAGAGGGCGCCCTAGCCGACAATAACTGCCATCCATTCCAGCACAACACGCTCATGTGGATGCACAATGGCGGTATCGGGGGCTGGAACTATATCAAGCGCACTCTGGCAGAGTCCCTGGCTGATAAGTGGTACCTTGGAGTGAAGGGCGGTACTGATAGTGAGTGGGCATTTGCGCTCTTTCTGCATCTCCTTGAACAGGAAGGGGTCAATCCGAGCTCTGATCCAGGGCCAGAAGGGTTTGGACCGGCGTTACTCCGTCGTGTCATGATGAAAACCATTGCCAAAATCAATGAGATGGTGCGTGAAATTCCAGCGAAGCACAATGTCGCTGTCGAGACACGTAGTCTATTGAATTTTGCGATCACGGACGGACATACGGTCGTCTGCACGAGATACATCAGCAGTAAGACCGATGAGCCTGCCAGTCTATACTTCTCGTCTGGAACCAAGTGGGTGGAGGGAAAGACGAAAGGCCACTTCAAGATGGAACGCCATGACAAGGGCGCTGACATTGTTTTGGTGGCGAGTGAGCCTATCACTTTTGAGAGACGTGAGTTCTTCCTAGTTTGCTTCTCTACTCATTGGATATTCCAACCTAATTCTGACAATTTACCAGACAATTGGGTCTCGGTGCCGACAAATTCCGTGGTGACGATCCACAAACAAACCGTTCTTTTACATCCCATTCTTGATGAGTTCTATGGCGAAGACTTGAATCAAGACCGGTCCTCCTGCTTCGCGGTATCCAAGGGCCTGGTCAGTACGGCTCCGGGCAGCACCGTGCCTCCTCAAGCTGCGGTGGACGGATATGCTCCTTCTGCAGTCAAAGCGCCCGGACTCGATGAGCCTCGGCATGGCACTGGTGCAAGAGTCACCACAGCGTACTGAATATCTTTATCGGGTGGCTGTCCTTGGCGTCGGCGATTCCTATGACGGTACACGAAGCATGAATGTCTTGGCCAGGTGTCGGCGTTCATTTGTTCGTTCGTTCGTTTTCTTTTTTCATCAAACCATGCCGGATGACATGGTGGCAACTTAGCATCTTAACTAGCAACTTCGGGTATCCTTTTATTGATTGATAACGATCTAATCCAAACTTATTTAAAGGTCCTGTTTATACATGCATGTCTACGGCCAGATGGGTGAGCAGCGTCAAGAACCCATTCAGGGCCCAGGAGACTTCAACGTAGCTTTGCACAGGTAATCCACGTGTATACACATCAGATAGCAGCACATCACGCGGACATCATTAATGTTGATCGTAGTCGCTCGTTTCATTCAGCTGTCGTCGCCAGATATATTGGCATGCTTAAAGTACTTCATTCCAACCCAAGCCACAACAACCCAAACCCACGACATGACCGCTGTCAGTATTATTAAGGCTGGATAGTACCCGACTATGGGCAGTGTAGGATCATCTTCCAGCTCTGGAGGCGCGTAAGGCGTCTCGCCCACATCCCAGGCCCAACTCCATACCTCAAAGCAGCTTCCCATGCCGACCACAAACACCAGCCATGTAACAAGGAGGATAATCCAACCCCACCATTCAGTCTCAGAATAGTCCCACTTCTCGTCCGTGTTGTTCATTTCCAGTGGGCGCGTGGCCAAGGGTGACGATTTACCGCGATGTACGGACCGATAGGGCTCGTCCGAGCCAAGCTCTGCAGGCAGAGAGTAGGGGTAATCGGATGATGCGGGGAAATGCAGAGCAGCAGAGCCTCCACTCTTAGAAGAAGATGCACCAACCGAAGCGACATTGGTGGTGTTAATACGCGGAAGCGAGATCAACTCTTCGTCGTCCGTGCCCATTTCATCGCCGCCCAGGATGCCTTGGGGCCCGAGACCTTGCCGGCGTCGAGAAAGGGACGGCCGAGCTGTCTTCTGCGTCGCGCTCGTGCGAAACCAGCTCGGCTGCACTTCTTCTGGTGTGTAGTCAAGACTCTCGCGGGATTCAAATCCGGCTGACCCCTGAGCAGTTTGGACATTGTCAGATCGTGCCGCTTCCGAAATGTATCTTGAACCGGAGGATTCTGAAGACTTCGATGGAATTCGCCTGTCGCGCGAATCCAACTTTGTTCCTAGTAACGCTGTCTTTCGTAGCGAACCCTTCCGTCGACGTGTCTTCCGTTGTTGCTGTATCGCTGCTGACATTGCTCTTGCGCCAGTTGTGGCTTCACTTGCTGCGTACGGCGTGGCAAGCTTGTCATTGGCCATGTCCAAATCCATGACCGGAGTAGCTTCTTGAGATGGCGTCGACGCCTGATTGAGTCGTAAAAAGGAGAGTTTGGAGAGCAGAGAGCCCGAAAGGCTTCTCTTGTGGCCGTTGCTCACGTTGCTGGCTTGCGCGCGATCGTTTTGTTCGTGGCCGGATATAATCGTCGCATCGCTCTTGGTACCATTGTCCATTGGCGGAAATAGACTATCGAAACACTTCAACCTCAGCGACCGACGAAGCAGTCGTCTAGCATTTGGGATTGAGATGGGCTAGTAAAATTGCCTTGGGGAGCGTTTGACTGAGCAGCAGGGTGTGGGGCCGTCGCGGAGACCCTAAAGAAGTCGGACTCAACCTCGGAAGATCCCCAGGGGTTAATGTAATGCCGTGTAATCCAGGCATCGAGGCCTAGGCCATCAACATTATCTATCTGAACATGATGCATCCATGAATTGTCCACCCATGCATGCTCAATAATCCTCCCCACAGAGGCATGACTTTCATTGTTGGTGCCAGAGGTCTACAAAAAACAGTCTAGTAGTTGAAATCCCTAGAATTAGCATAGATCCAAGCAATGATCTAGCTGTCCCGTAGTGTCAGAGCTATAAATATCCATGAGTTAGCCAGGATATCAGCGGCACCTGGATAGGCATCGACGAGGTGATGGAGGACATGAGAGAATGGTAAGAAAATCTAATAGATTAGGTGGCGGTCAATGTCAATGAAAGCTCTGATGAACGTTGCAAGCGAAGACAAAGCAGATATCGAGGTCTGAGTGTGAGGTCAGCAAAAGCGAAAGCTGGAACCTGCGTCAACCGTATTTTGAATCAGGCCAGGCCAAAGTATGCTCTTCATTAAATTTTCATGGGGACACCATCCATCTGGTGGTAAAATAGCTTCCCAGTCTTTGGGATTGGAACCATGAAGAGAAGAAATTATGCGCGGTCGGACAATTAAGAGATGATAAGCAAGATAGTCTATCGCTCCAAAAACGAGAGCATGACAGGTTCTGCACTTCCATGATTGGAGGTCGGGCAACCAGCCAGTGAAAGATCAAAGCGGATGAAACAAGTAAATCAGTCCAAGCACCTATGCACTAGAAAAAGAATAATCCATGGCGCTCTTCGCAGAAGAGGCATGTGACAGCATTTATAATGAGAAGAGAATGAAGTCGCTTTTGATTTTCCAAGGCATCCAGCAAAAGGCCGAGACTTGATGAGGGAAGCCTCATATCATGACAAGAACAGTTGCTCGAGGACAAAGACGAGATAAACGGGCAAATAAGATTGTGATGAGGTGAGAACAAAGATCGTACCAACAAAGTGGATTTGGGGTATTCGGTGCAAAACACACAAAATTCCATTTAAAGACAAGGTGCAGTTTGATCGCTTGGTAATCCACTTGAGCAGGCAATTTAGAGTCAGAAACGAAACGCAGATTCGGAGAATGGGATAGCGCGATTGATCATCGCGGCTAGGGCAAGAAGCGTGAGTTGAGCAGACTTCTCAGCATACGCGCGTTAACGGCCAAATAGAGCTCGACCGTGATCCGCGCGTTCGTCTTGCTTTGATATGAATCCCGTGTTCTCAAGACGGCCAGCGAACAGTCTACGCCTGGTAGGCTCCGTTGAAACCGCTGTTGGACTGATCCCAGTTACCAGACGGGGACATGGGTTGGCCGCGACCGAAGCCACCATTACCCTGGGCATAACCCTGGGCGGGCATTCCGGGCCCACCAAAGTTGTTGCCTTGTTGATCCCAGCCTCGACCAGCAGCGGCAGGACCTGTGCCTCTATTGTCAGTAAGATGGACAACGGAGGCAGATCGAGAAAAGGGTTGGACATACCTTGGTTCATGGGATTCGCGGGCCCACCATACTGTGGGAAGAAACCCGGGCCATTGTTGAAGGGGGGAGCGGCCGCAGCGGCAGCGGCAGCTTGCTGTGGAGAGAAGTTGTCAAATTGGCCGGTGGGGGGACGATCTTTGCCCCACTGCGATATCAAGTGTCAGTGAAATGTGGCGTGAAAGAATAAAGGTAGGATGGGCATGACATACGCTACACTTCAACGGACGCCCGTTCACGTTGTAGCCATTCAGCTGACAGATGGCCATTGCGGCATTTTCGTGCGAGTCCATCTTCACAAATGCGAACCCACGGTCGGCCTGCAAACGTGTCTCAAGAACATAGCCAAAATTCTGGAACAGAGGAACCAGATCGTTCTGGGCAGTGTAGGGAGTCAAATTGCCCACATAGCAGGTAGTTTGCCACTGCGGAGTCTGCTGAACAACCATGTCGTAGCTCTGAATCCCCTGGGTAGGGAAATGGTGGTGCCCGAAGGGAGTCGTCGGGGTCATGCCCATAGCAGCCATCGCCTGCTGCTGCGAGATCGAGGGTTGACCTTTCTGATTCGCCCAGTTGCATCGAATGGCACGAGATCCCAGCCATTCTCCATCCATCGCATTGAGCGCCTTATCAGCATCCGCACGGTCTCGGAAGGCAACAAACCCATAGCCTCGAGAGCGACCTGTCTTCATGTCCCACATCACACGTGCTTCGGAAACCGAGCCAAAGGCCGAGAATGCCTGGGTGAGAACTTCATCATTCACCTCGTTACTCAGGTCACCAACGAAAATATGATAATGGTTCGAAGTATCTTCCTTGCTGGTGCTGTTGGACTGATAGGCCCAATTGACGCGGATTTCCTATCAGGAGCGAATGGACGGATTAATAAATCTTTCCCAGCGTCGAGACATCTGAGCCCACCAGTGAAGAGGCCTGTAATGTTAGCAACTTACCGACTGATGAATTCGGCGACCATTGAGAGTCTGCATCGCACGTTCTGCGGCGCCAGGATCGTCAAATTCAACAAAGCCGTAGTTCGAGCCCTTGCTGTTGAACTGTTGAGACGCCATCAGTGTCTGTGGATCGGAGTATAGAAAGTCTTGGTCAGATCAAAGTGGCCGGCTCAATTTGGATTTGGCCGTGAACATTGCCCAGGATAGGAAGGAACAAAAAAGGTGGGCCGCCCGACACAGTCCTAGGGCGTGGCCTGCAGAAGAGGGGGCGAGGCAAGGGCGGAATTCAAGGTTAACTCACATTCTTATCCGGGATGATCTTCACGCTGAGCACGTGGCCGGTTGTCTCAAAGATCTGCTTGAGGATATCTTCCGTAACCCGAGGGTCCAAGCCACCAACGTACAGAGCTCTCTTGTTGGGCTCGGGGGCAGCGCGACGAACGTAGCCACCCGCGCTCGTGGGAGACATCATATTGCCGGACATGGGCGAAGAAATGGCCGTGGGGATTGGGTTGTTGTTCTGGGGAATCACCACCGGGGGCCGCGCAGGCGGGGCCATGTGGGATGGGTTGGCCTGGCTATTACCCTGTGCGCCATCGTACTGAGCATTCTGGGCGGGCGCAGCCTGAGGGGCCGAGGGCATAGCCGTAGGAGCTGGAGTGGAAGCGTTTTCGGCCATGGTGAGATTGTCGTGCGAGGCAGGAAGCTAGGTTCGAGGATCTCTGGTCTATTCCGTTCAGATGGATTGCCGAAGCAAGCTCAAGAGAAGTCCACGTAACAATGGGAGAAGAGTTCGACACAAGATTGAACTAGTTGCAAACTCTCAATGGACTGTCAAGACCCGATGGTCTCTTGATTTTTGTTGAAAGTATAAAATAAGTTGCTCGCGGGAAACGGTGAGTGGAAGGAGAGGGGAGTGGCAGATAATTCCAGTCTTTGTACTGGTCCAAACAAAGAGCGAGGTTAGAACAAACGAAACCGTCGACTAGTCGATGAGTATTGCGGTGACGGATCCGATTTGAGGGAGTCTCACTTGCTGGACTACTAAGGTAGATATATCAACCGAATGAACTTGGACGCCGCGAAAGCTGGTGGTTCAGCAGGAGCTTGTAGATTGGCCCAAACTGGACAGCTGGAGCTGACAAAATTGGGGGGGAACCCCAGACGGCCCAACAAACAAAGCTTTCGAAGGTCAAGAGTCCGCAACTCAACAGAGTGATGAGCGCGACCAGTCAGAGGAAGCACAGCCGACCAAGGCAACGATACAACAAGACGGTGGAGCACAGAACAGAAGGAAAGGAAAAAGAAAATGGACGATTAAAAGGATGGGGAGAAGGGAGATGCAAAAGGAGGAAAGACTTCTTGAGTCTCCAAGAGATTATGGTCGGGCCAGCGACTAGTCAAAGGCCAGGTACGACACCCAAAGGGCTCTAAAGTCGTGGGCCTCCCCGCTCTGCGTCTGAGGCCAGTCACAGTTCGCCCAGCACCAGCCCGAGAAACGAAAGGAAAATCCGCCATCCCTGATCGGGCTTAGCGTCTCGGACCTCTTCACCTGGCAGGTCGGAGATGGAAGCCAACTGGCACGGGCGAGCTAGACCGAGTGTCTTCTGTGCGACCTCACCAGCCCATTGAAAGGCGCTTGACCGTTCGAAGGAGCTGCTTGACATCCCAACCGGGTACACGGTCAACTCCCGAATTTACCTTCCATTCAATCTGATCGAACCGTCACGCACGCTTTACACAATGAGCCTCAACTTCAGCTGTCCCGATTCCTTGACCCGGCTCTCCGGTCTTGCGGAGGAGATGGTAAACACACTCACCCTGCCGCCTCATGAAGTCGAGCTATGACTGCGATCGAATCACTGCTGACTGGTCTCTTCTTCCAGATCAAGGAATCGGCACAAATGATTCGCAAGTCTGACGCCATGCCCATGAGTACTCGTCTTCAACGATCCATCCCCACGTACTATGACGGCTTCCAGGACGCCTTGGACAATCTCTCAGAGCAAATTGTAAGTGAGCACAGGTCGAGGGACTCAAGGCTCTAACACTCTGGTGCGAGTCGCTGATAAGCTTCGCGATGCTGTATCTTGTGGAGTCTTTCATGTTGCCAAATTCTTACGTTCGGGTTTCTAGTTCATCGCCAAGGCGTTTCTAGAGAAAGAGTACGGAGCTATCAAGGCTCGCGAGGCGGTACCTCCACCCAACGAAAGTGTTTCCACGACCGACATAGGCTCAAAGACGGAGGGAATTTCCAAAACTCCATCCCCGGCGCCAGACAAGCCCCGCGAGGAGGCTGTCAAGGTCGAGCCGACGACGGACGAGAGTACAATCGCAGTCCCCACCGCACCTGTAGTCGCATCCTCGCACGACAAAACAGATGAGCATAAGACAGATGCAGAAGAGAAAGAACCGGGGACCGAGTCAGCCACGAATCAGACAATGCCTGGATCAGGCGAGGGCATGAAGTATGACACCGGTCTTGACGGTGCCGGGGCCCACAACTCCTTCGACCTCAATTGCGATTTCGGCAACGACGACTCTGGCAATCAGGCTTTTTTGTCCGGTACATCTTTTGGAAACCCCACCGCTAGTAATGATAAGGGAGGACAAGCCACGGCGTCAGCTAAACCACAGGCTGCGCCCACGGCTGGAGGCGACGCATTCGACATGGAGCTGGGCAAGACCGATAGCCACTTGAATTCGTTCGCGGATCACACCAACGGAATGGACGACATGATGGGGCCGGGCGAGTCAAGCTTTGATGATCTTTTCATGGAGGCAGACAACATGGGCGGTACCGGAGGCGATCTCCAGCAGTTGGAGGGGAACAACTTGATGGAGATGAATGAGCTGGACGATAGTTGGTTCAGCTGACCTACCATAGAAATGGGCGACTCGGCACAGTGACCGACGCAAGCATTCTTAGCATGATGCGTGAGCCGCATACCAAAAATTCCGGTAAACGGGCTCGCGGACGCAGACAACGACCACCGGAAAGCACCCACTTCCTCCTATCGACGCCCAGCAGGCTTTGACACAGAAATGTGCTTTTGATCGTTTTTGATCCTGTGATGATCCCTGCCTTGATCGCTGGCCCGCTTCGATTTGAGAGGAATCATAACTCTGCAAGATACAGCATGCCTCGTGCCGAGGCGTGTCTTCCATTCCTTCGACATGCCATCTTACCCAGCACTGAATGTGTTGTAGATGGGCTCATTGCCCTACTACCGAAAAATGCGCATGGGTTGCATGCGACGTCTCGCAAGCTAAGCGAGTCTGTTGTACATAGCTCCATGACTCTTGCTTAATTCTTCGGTCCATGTGTCAGATTGACCGCAAGCCGACATACTGTGTGACTATGTACTATGGACTATGAGGTGTATGCGTCCAGAGTGGATCAGCTCGGCCTGAGTCGCAATTTTGCTGACCGACGAGCTTAACTGCGCAGTTCGGACCACTTCAATCCCTACTATAGAGTACAGTAAATGCCATCGTACTCAATTCAGTAGTAGGCTGCTTTATTGAAAGATCCTTCAGTACCTAGGTAGGGCACATGACGTGTGGAATAACAGATCTTGCGCCGACACCTCGGATGATTTACAATTAAAACCACCGGATTAAAACCACTCAAAAATTAAAACCACTGTATTTATGATCCCTAGTCGCTAGTGCCCGCTAGCGGATTGGACCCATCGACTCGTTTGACTGCTCGATCGCCAAGCACTCAATATTCCGCCGCCCGAATCAGCCACAGTTTCACGAGTTGAAAAGCTATTGCGATCTGTCCAAAATTAAAGAGTGTGGATTCCATTGGATCGAGCTCGAGAAAATGGCAATTGTTCAAATATAGTGGAGACTCGAGAGGGGAAGGAAGCAAGCGCTGACGACAGTGAGAGAACTATTCAATCGTCTCCCGAAAGATGCTGCATATGCTTAGTAGCGAGTCTAGCGACAGAGTTCTCACAACTCAAGGGTCAACCTCGTTAACCTCAGGAAAGTGAGAGTTTACTGTACGAGTCTACCTAGTATCAGTGGCCTAGGCTCTGATTCACTCGCCCAATTTCTTTTTCTTGAAATAAAAATCACATGGTTGTCTCACAAGCCACGTAGGCTGTGTACGCTAAAAGCTCTGACCACAATTACAATAATATCCAATAAGTCAGTTTACTACTAGTTAAGTAGTAAGTCACTACCCAAGTAAGTACTAACTCTAGACCTCCCGTTCAACTTCGGTACGTGGCGCAGGGCCGCTGATTGTCACGACTTGTCAAATTCCTTGTGACGATGACGTCATATGAATTTCGACATTCTTATACTACCCCAGCTTCGCACTAGGTAATGGCTAACTATAGGACACTACTATGTACATAAGTGTAGTGAGTTCATTGAATCAAGCATGTACCGCCCATGCGTAGCAAAGCAGGGTTGAGAGAGCTTTCACACAGGAAGTTAACCAAGATAGCGATCTGCTTGTTTTCTGCCCAAACATTGAGCATCCTGGTGACGTGGTACCAGTGATGGTAAATCAGGGCGTGGAGGAAGTGTGAGTAGTGTACCTTATTTCGCTAGGGTCGAGAGCAGATCACGCAGCAGGGCCTTTGGGTGGGAAGACTGCGAGGGAAGATCCTCTCGGCGAATCAGCCAGTCTACATCTGGATGTTCACCAACGAGCAGGGATCTTTAGAGTTCTCTCGAGCAAGATTCACCGTCACTAGTCGTCCTATTAAGTTATTTTAGCTCATCCTCACATGGCTGCATAGGCTAACGGGGAAGGACGCGTGTCGATGGCCTCGTTCTCGGCTCAGCACCATACTAAGGTTGGCAATGAGATCATCGCCCGCTGCCTGCTGCCAGCTGCCAGCTACCTGGCGGGATGGGCACATGCAAAAGTTGATATTAAGTGTGTAGCACGGACTCCACCACGAGACGGTAGCGCTCCTGTACACGGTACAAGAGCAGCAGCCTGGAGGTTGACGCTTTTTTGTTCCGTCGTGAATCAGAACGCGGTGTTGGGTCAAACCCATGATTGCTGGGCAATGGGCATCGGCCTTCCTGTTTGGCTTGACAAAAGTACTAATCTGCTGCTATGATGCACGTGTACCTGAGACAAGGGCCGCACGATCGAGTTTGTGTAGATTGAAACAGACGTGCCTTCTTTCGACCGAGCGTTGGTCCTCGGCTAGTTCGCAAGTGCCGGGCCCGAAAAGATCCAAGCAGCTCATTCAGGCACCGCCGGCGAGGAAACTCATGGCTGGTTTGATACCATGAAATTAAAGCATCCGACGCCAGTCTGTGGTTTCCGCGTAATCTTCCTCCGCGGAGGCTCGTCTTATCGACTGTGACTGATGGAGCAAGTGTCAACGACAAATTTTCGACCACAGTGGAGACTTCGACTGTATTCCGAATTGTGATTTGTCCCCATGAGGATGCAGAACAGACACTCTTCGGAAAGTGTGAGCCGGTAAGTTGCCCGACTCAATTTATCGAGGGGCTTGACCATGCCCTGGAGATTGTATAGGGATCCCTGCTATCATTGGAGGAATGTTCGGTGAAACCCCCAAGGACTTTCATCGCCGTGAAGATAGGGAGAGACGTCAAAGTGAGGTGTTATTGAATCTCACGTGCCGCAGTCACGCGATCTAATCTTTGGTTAGATTTTCCCCAGACTCTTCGCAAGCCCTGCCAGGACCCATATTCGCTGAGTCCATACATGTCCTGTCTGATGCACACAAAAGAAAGCCTGTTCCTTGACGTACAGACCGGTGATGCTCGTCAACAAGTTGACATACATGAACTCGGCAACACAACTGTACAGACTTTCACTTGATTCAGCGCCGGTAGGGTATCTGTGACTCGATGAGATTGATGGAGTTTCGACTTGGCCGGATAACAGAGAGGCATGACATGGATGTTCGCCACTCGAGCCGATCTCCAAAGGGGTTCCCCAATTGATACAATACGTCTCCGGAGTCTGCTTGAATCCATGGTCATGATAACTGTAGCCCTCAGCTTCATGACGCTAGTAGTCCACTCCACAATTGTTGCCCTAGTTTTTCCCTCGTTCAATGGCGGCAAGCGAAAGCTACCTAAGTTCCATGAAATAGTCCAAATGATATAAACATTCCATATACTCCAACCTGTTTGTATCGTCATCTGGGGGGTTTCCTGTCTCGAGCTGCCGAATTTGCCGGCCCATGACATCCGACGATTAATTTAAAGTTGGCGGAGATACGGCCCACCGATGGATGGGTCCTCAGTCTCACGCACAAGTGAAGCTTCTCGCCACCCAGGGCACTCTCATGACGAGGCCGACCGATCCGAGTCTAAGCAGCAATAGGATCCAACCGAGGACTTCCTCTGATGTTGTGACGCAGCGCGTGTATGTATAATACGGCATCATATGTATTGGCCTTCATGATGATGTTCAACTCTTGATCTCGGTAAGACGGCAAGTCCACGTCCTGAGTCTCGGCTCGCTCCGCGTTATTGGGATCTGGGCACAGGCAATGCGATATGGCCCTGGAGGCAGCAAAGCCACTACATCCACTTAGGCGGGATGACAGGCTTCTACTACAATATCCGTAGTAAGAATATTCTGATCTGAGCGACCGTGTCGGATCACATCAAAAATCTTGTAATCCGTGATCTTGAGGATCTCTACAACACTAATACTGAATTGAGTTGAGTTGTGAGAAAATTGTCCATTCAGAATTGAGGCTTTGTGTAGATCACTAAGTAAAGTTGACGGCAGGCACGATCGTCGGCGGATCTTCATAGTCATAGTACCGCACTTGAGTCGGGGACTGTGATACTCACGCAAACTAGCACCGATGAAATCACGGCCTCCAGCACCTTTTTTCTTGCCAGACAAAATGTTGGAGAAGAGTTGGAGATGAGCCGATGCCAACATGGGGAATATCATGTGACAATCGAGGCTCTGGCGGCACGGGGCTCGGTCGGCGCTGCACCAAACACACCTCTCCTTCTTGGTGAATCTGCAAGACCACGTCGTCTCTGCTGGAGCGAAGGCTTGCTCCTCGCGTGCCGCTCTCGACCTCACTTCAGTGTTCCAAAGAGAGTCATGGTGATCGTGCTAATAATAATGCCATGATCCTTTTACGCCTGGACCGGATGGCCGGAGACGCAATAGCGGAGAGATGGGCCTCTTCACTCCAATGGGCATTGGTGTCATGTCATCATCGATCCATTCCATCCCCACCTTCGTGGCTTCTGGGGGCCCGACGAGGCGTTCACAAGCTCTCCTCTCCCCATGTCCCAGTCCTTCAGTGCCGTCCCAGTCCACGTTGCTGGCTCGGGCCTACGTCGCGGCGGCCATCAGAACGAGCGATGGGAAAACCGCATGACCGTATATGGTTCAACCGATCGATTTTCGGGTCCAGTCTTTCAGTCGCTCCTCTTTGCACAAGGGAAATTTCCGGGGAATCAACATTTCTTCATCGTCATCGTTCTGGCCTGCTGCTAAAAGGGCCACATACAGCAGTCGGGCGTTGGCGGTCTTCCTTTCATGTTGTTTCATCCTCTTCTGGGCACGAACCACCTCTCCGTCTAAGAAGATCCTCTGCACATCGGACCCTACGATCAATCTGTGACAGGGGACCAATCTCCGTCGACCAACCCCGAAACGACGCCACAATTACAAAGTCCAGACCGAACATCCCGTAATACGCCCACACTCAGTCCCGTCCCACTTCCAGAGTGCCCATAGTCATACTCCCGTCCCACTTCCCTGTCATCGTCATCCCCAATACCTAAAATTCCGGCCTGAAGACTGGGAGCAGCCGCGGACTACTTCTTCCCCTCACAGCCCAAAGAGACAATCATAGACCCGATCGCAAGTAAGCCGCCCAAGCCGCTCTGGGGTTGCGACCAGTGCCAAAGCCATCGTTCGGAAACCTCTCGTCCCCTCTCAACCAATCCAACTGATTGCTGAGGTCGATCTGCACCACGGATGATCACGGCCGGCAGACCCGTGCTATGAAGTCAGTGCCCTCTCCGAGGTTTTAGCGTGTCTCCATCTTTCTCCTACAAAGATCGGTGTGCTCCTTGCGTGACTTCGCATCGAAGGGGTAACGGAGCGGAAATTGGCCCCCCTCTTTCTCATCAGCCCAAAAAAAAGAATAGGCCGTCGGCTCCAAAAAAAGAAGCAAACAAAGGAAGGCTCGAAAGACACCTGCAAGGATCATAAAACAATTGACAGACAACTTTGAGTAAGTCATATACTGGCGCCTTCCCTGCCCTTGCACTGCAGCTTGTTCGTTTGACTGGCGCATTCATTCATTCCCCATTTCCTCCCCGCGTTTTTCCATCGACTGGCGAATGTGACGGTCGACGAGCACATCGAAGCAAACGACAAGACAACAAGAGACCGGAGCGAGACAGGCCAGAAAACAAAAGAGAGACACCGGACAGATCAAAAGAAAAATTCACTATCTGTTTGCTCGGAAGCGACAGGACGGCTTTCGCAGCTTACACCGTCTCGACTGCTACTTGGACGCTCTTGGATACTCTGTCTTCGTCCCCGGATTCGGCGCATTCAGTGCCCACTGCCCTCAACCGCCATGATGATGGTCGCTCATTTTCTCCCTGCACAGATTCCATCGCGGTCAAATTCTTTGACTACAGAGCACTCCTTCGATCTTTCACGCCCTCCGTGGTTCTCCTCTCTTGGCCGCGTCGGACCGGCTCGGCGTCGAACGGTTCACCCTAAAGCGGCCGTTAAAGAGCGACCGTCTCCCAAATCAAAACCAAGGCCTTCAAGCCGTCGCACCACCCTCATCCAAAAGCTGGCTGGCCCACGGGAAAACGCGAAGCGCTTTCTTCGCCTACGCTCCGCTGGGGTAAATACATCGACACCTGCGGCATCGCCGTCTCCTCCACCAGCGCCACAACCCCGTTTGAACCCTCGCCGGACGGGCCCCCGCCCGGTATCTGAGGTCATCCTGCCCTCGCCGCGCTCAAGAGAAGCCCCGCGATTCTACGAGGAAGGTGATATGCGCTCCGATCCTCCACCTATGTCCGGTGACGTCCTCGCGCGAACGATGCCTGATCGTACATTCACTGCCTCGGACACCTCTGCGCCGTTTGTGCCTCTTCCCAATGAGAAGATTGTCGCAACGGGCAGCGGCCTCACCGTGGGTATTAGCCTGACGGAGCCGGTTCTCTTCCTGCAAGGTTACGATCAACACGATCCCAGCACGAAAAAATCAGCCATCCTGCGAGGCCAGCTTCACTTGAAAGTGACCAAGTGTGTCAAGATCAAGAAAATTTCAATCTGCTTCCGCGGCCATGCGCAGACTGATTGGCCAGATGGTAGGTTCACCTCTATTCCCCGAAGCTTCCCGGGTCGTGAAGCGCAAAAACGGTTGACTGACCGACATGGAACAGGAATCCCCCCCAAGAAGATACACTTCCACGACAAGAAGGACTTATTCACACACGGCGTCATTTACTTCAATCACGGCGATACCGCACTCATGCAAAATGACTATGGCGCGCACTTTTATCAACACGCAAAGCCCGGATCACCCACACCCGGAAAGGAAGGGGTTCACGCAACGACACGAGAGCTTTTGTCGAAGAGCGGATCGAACACGTCGCTAAGTCTTCTGACAGCGAAAGATGCGATGCGACTGTCAATTCAAAGCAGTCGGGGCCATTCGCGAAGCTTTAGTCGAAATGAAGCACCGGTCACCTCTCACACCCCCCCGCAACGAAACTATCGCATGTTCCCTGTTGGAGATTACCTGTACAGCTTTGAGTTCCCCATTGACGGCTCACTTCCCGAAACTATCAAGACCGATCTGGGCTTTGTTCGATACGACCTTGAGGCCATTGTGGAACGCTCGGGTGCATTCCGGCCCAACCTGCTTGGGACGCTCGAAATTCCCGTCATTCGCACCCCGGCGGAAGGCTCACTCGAGCAGGTTGAGCCCATCGCCATCTCACGTAACTGGGAAGATCAGCTGCATTACGATATTGTCATCTCGGGCAAATCTTTCCCGTTGGGCTCCCAGATTCCAATTGCTTTCAAATTGACACCTCTAGCGAAAGTCGAATGTCACCGCATCAAGGTTTACGTGACAGAGAATGTCCAGCACTGGACCGTCGACAAGACAGTGCATCGATTACAGCCAGCAAAAAAAGTGCTCTTGTTCGAGAAAAGAGCTGAGTCTGTGAGTACCAGCACCTACCCCGGCAGTTCCATGCGTGTGACTGCTGGAGGCGGAATCGACTGGGACCATCGTGCGGCTGCTGCGCGCGGTGAAGAAATCGTGGAGCGCGGTCGAACCAATCTCTTAGGCAACTTGAACTCGGAGGTCGGCGTGGGACCCACTGAGATGGAGTTCAACGTGCAGTTGCCGAGTTGTCACGAAATGAAGGGTCGTGATGAGGCCCAGCGTTTGCACTTTGACACCACATATGAAAATATTCAAATCAACCACTGGATCAAAGTCAGTTCTACTCCCACCATTTTCACGATCAGACATCGAGCTGAAGTATTGACATCATATTATAGATCGTCCTTCGCCTGTCCAAAGTTGATGAGCGCGACCCCACCAAGCGCAGGCACTTTGAAATCTCCATCGATTCGCCCTTCCACATACTCTCCTGCAAAGCAACTCAGAACAACATTTTCCTTCCAGCATACACGCGTCCAGCGGCGGACCCCACACCACAGGCGCAAGAATACGAGTGCGGCTGCCCTGGTGCGCCTCCCACAACACGGGAGAACAACTATATCCAGACTATTTCGGATCGCGAAGATGCTGCCTCCAACATCCAACGGCCCGGGTCTATTACACCCGTGTCGCGCAGCTTCACGAACGGCTCTGGCGGTCTTGCTCGCCCTCCCCAGGCTCATCTGGCTCACGAACCAACTGTAGACCGGGAAGCGCCCCGTCCCATACATCTTGTCCGTGCTCCGTCATTTGCACCACCCGCCTTTGAGGACGTACCCCCACCCCCTCCACTAGTGACTCCACCGCCTGAGTACACCAGCATTGTGGGGGACAACGATCGCGAGGCAGTGCTTGAGGATTACTTTGCGCGACTGTCGTACTACGAAGACCAAGACGACGATCGGGGCCTTGGCCGTGTCGATGTACCTCTTACTCCCGGAAGACGAGTCAACCGCAGCATGGACGTTCCGCGAGAGTGGGTTCGCCTGGAAGATTTCTCAGCACCGTCATAGTGCTCTTCGTAATTGCCCGTGAAGAGGGCAGAACCTCAATGTCCTCTTCTTGACGACTTGATGATATTGGAGGCATGAAGCCCGTGACCTCTTTCTTTGGTTGGACTGGAAAAGGGCCGGCGATTGTTCATTTGGCTTGGGTGGGACTCATAGATCTATTATTTTCTCTATCTTCTTCGAGCTCACTGTTCTTGGGCTCTGTACATGTCTTCAATGAGGGCTTGTTCTTCTTTGCTGTGAATTTCTTGCCGCGCGATTATCGCCTCGGGCCTTCTACCACGAGTGGCGGAGGAAGGAGGGTACGGGGATAAGCTTCAGGAGTTGGCGGCTTGGAACACGGTCTTGCATTCTCTTTTTCAATTTCAAGTCTTCTTTTCTTTCCTAGAATTTGCCTATACGCTGTTGTTGGAGCCAGGTTATTGTAATCTTTGCGGCTAATTGTCGACAACTGATAGCATTAACGACGGGAACACGCGGCTTGTTGCTCTAGGTGTATGGCTCGGTTCTCGACGATTTAATGTTTCGTCCTCTCGAGCTATGCAGGTTTCCGTATTGTTGACTGAGTACCTATGCAATGACTACAGCCCGCGCGCCCTCGAACGGTGTGTCTCGCAGTCTCCGCAGTGCCAATCTCGTCTTGAAAGAGGCTAGACACTACACAGAATGCCATCTACTAAGAATACAGGGCGTTACCTGGACGCACGTTCCGGGTAGAGTTTCCACAACCAGCCTTATCACTGCAACAAGATCGGAATCCATAGACAACAAAAGTAGGTAGTTACTGGCCCCATACGCCTACGTTGACACCTTTATTCAGCGGAGACACTAGCGGATGGCTTAAGGCTTACTCTTTTCAAGTGGGATCTTTTCCATCGAATGATCATCTCTCCATGGTGTCAATCATGATCCGCCCTACCCTCTCCCCGCAAGATGTAGATTGCCACTGGGTCATTGCGAACGATCATCGCTGATAAGACAGCTGATAAGTTATCGGTTCTGAGGCAGCCGCACCGCGTGGAACTGCCTCTTCCGGTCTAGGCCCTTTCCCCATACTTAGTGACCCTGGTTCATTCAAGAAGAACCATTCCTGCCGTGCGTCTTCCCGTTATCTTCAGGTCCTCTGGAGCTTCCGATTATCTAACCTGAGTACTATTATCGAAACGGTCTTCACGTTCTTACCCTCTGCAATCGTTGACTTGCGTCTTCATTGGTGTTGACTACCAACTTGGAGGACCCCGCGCTCGCCTGGATTTTCGATAGCCACATCGTATCTGGCAGGCTTCGATCACGTTAGGAGTGGATCCGGTCAAGAATCCAACGCTACCGCCTTTACGAAAGTCAACGTCCAAACTGTTGTGAACTACACTGACTTCCAAGACCATTCTCTTCAATATCTCCCTATATTCTCGTAGATTCTTCCCGAGTTCACCAATCAAACCAACGCCGCGATTCACTCAACGGGCTCAGCACAAGAACCGAAAATGGCAATCAAAGTTGTTCCCTTAACCGAGGAAGATATCCCCGCCACAGTCGAGGTCATTCAACAAGCCTTCGCTGACGACCCTTACTTCAACTGGGTGTTTGACAAGTCTTCGGTACGTCTGAACCACATCTCCGAATATTGGCTCGGAGCTCGCGCTTAGCCGGTGACCAAACCGCGAACTTTCACCCTGCTAGTTCAAGCCGTATTGACATTTTTGGCTCTCTCTGGTAACGCGGTCGCCTTGGCTGGACGTTACACTGCCAGAGAGACTGTTGGTATTGGTCTAGTTCAATCCTCAAAGAAACTATGACTCATTAGCGGCCCGGTGTCGCTGGGGCATCAACAATGCCATTTTCGAAGTTGCCAAGGACACCGGCGCTGACAGTGCCTCGCCCTCAATTCTCGGAGTATCATGCTGGTTAGCTCCGCAACAGGAATCCCAGCCAGAATCCTGGTACTCATGGTACCAGTCCTGGGTCCTATCGTGGCGCCAGTTCCTCACAAATATCCGCTATGGCGGTCGGGGTGGTCTTCGCACCCACCGGTATTGGATCTGGAAAGACCGTCAAAAAGAGGCACAGAAGTCGATCTGGGACGATCCACGCGGATACTACTTTTGCAACATTGTGGCAGTGAGTCCCGAAGCGCAAGGTCGAGGTGTTGGAAGGAGGCTGTTTGAGTCGGTCACGAATAAGGCCGATATTGAGGGGATGAAATGCTATCTTGAAAGCTCCAAGAAAGAGCCAAACGTGAAGATCTATGAAAAGATGGGATTTGAGATGAGGAAAGAAATGGAATGTCGGGATGGTGATGATGTTTGCATGGTATGTACAAGGCCTGCGGTTGATCAAGCCATTCTTTTATTGTTGGAGTACTTGGCTAACTTTGGAACCTCGGGTGGCGTCCATATAGATTTATTGCATGGTGCGGGAGCCCAAACCCGCTCAGTAGAACAAAGCTGGAGGGTGGAAAACTCATATTCAGGGACTTGAGGCTCTGAGCATTGTCCATACGTTGTCTCGATTTTTTCCCAGCACTTATACATTCGTGTGTGACGACTCTTTGATTACACACGTACGGTTCATTATCAAGCTGACCAATCTTGTGTGTTAAGTAGTAACCTTGTCCGATTGTTGTCATTTCCTTTCAAGCAAACTGGACGTTCTCATCCAGTCGTGGCTCCGGTCATGCTGCATAAGACCAAAGTGTCTGAAAGTCTACTAGTCTACTAGTTCACAATCATGTAAGACGCAGGTACATAGGTAATGGTAGTTCTTCCTGGGACCATGACCGCCGCGGCTAGACGCAATGTTAACTGTTGAGTTACAAACTTCGGTATCTTAAGTCGAAAGGTCTTCCATGGGTTAGAATTCTGAATTTTCTTACACACTCTGACCTGTCATCTACTGTTATCATGTTGTGATCTCCCAATGGGTACCTTATTTCACTGACAACCTGACCCCCACAAACGGGCGGGTCCAAATTGAACTTTATTGCATCGAGGTCGACTCGGAAGTGTCTAAGCCCTGACATCCGCGGCCCGGCGCGCGTTTACACGGATACTGATGTTGGCGGGAGAGGATGTATTTAGATTTAGACTGATCAGGTCAAACCGAGCCTTCCATCCCGGGACTTGTTTGTGTTGTTCATCTTCATATACAACCAAAAATAAAGAAAGCCTTTTTTGGAGACTCGGGACGGACGTAGCGTTTGTCTTTGAATCATGAAGACAAATCCATTCTCATCTGTAATTCATATTAAGCTAAAGGGCAGCCTTCTACCAACGTTCTTTACCGTCCAAGCTACACTCTCCTTGAACTTAAGCTTCTAATGAGTCTGTCACTATCTTCCTCCAAAACATTGAAAAAGTGAGTTGCGATACTGCCTGACTTCCTACGTCAAAGAACTAACAGCTTCCATAGCGTCCAGTCATGATATCGCCATTGTCTCGCAAGGCTCGTGATACCTTCGCGGCCATCGTGAGGACTATCACCAAACACTGGATCAGGCCGGACCCAAAAAGCGGCAGTCTGGATAATACACATACCAACGCTGCTGAGATCTGCACCATACAATCTGCACACGAGCAAAATGCCAACCCAGAGACACGGCCAACCGCATCTCCCGAAGGTCACGCAAGATCATCATCCCGAAGATCTACGCAGCTCAGCGACACAGAAACCATTATCCAACAGCTCGCAGTGATCGCAGCCCATATTGACCGATCACATCCCTACACAACCCGATGCTCTCGGAACCCAACCTTGCCAGCGTCGGCACATTTGAGAAGCGCAACGGCCGGCAGTTATAAAAGCCAAGACGACGTGACAGAGGGCGTGGAGTCTTTCTACTACCTGTGCAGTCTGATCAGCATCTCACACGCCTCGTCGCAGCAGATTCCAGTCATTACAAACATCGGGGTGCCCGGGGGTCGGCCCGTTTCTCGAAAAAGAGCTTCGTCCAGGATCAGTCTTCGTCTTGGTGATTTTTCGAGTATGTCGTTTCCAAAGGTCGCTAGGAAGGCTTGCCCGAGATATACTTCTCTGCCACCGTTGAACAAAAATGCGGAAGTTGCGACTCATCCGCAGGTGCGGTTTTGATATGCTGTCCTGGTTCGATCTATGATCGTTCTGCCCTGTTGATGCTTGGTGTCACTTTTCATCAATAATATACCTGATAGAGTTCGCCTCGCTCTCCAATGACATTGATGTAGTGAAGTGTTTTCGAGTATCTAGCTGCCGGACAGTATTGCTTTACTTCGGCCCGAAGTTGGGAGTAAACGATTTTTTCTCTTGCAAACCTCCTGACTCCGTATACGATTACAAGCTTGATTGATCTCTGTGATCGTCAAACCCTTGTTCAAGGCAACCATCAACCTTGACCGATCCTGCAATTTCCATGACGTGTAAGTCAACATCAATTACCACACACGATAGATAACCCATCAGAGACTGAACAGATGGTCGCAAACAAGCTGACGCGGACCTTGGACGCTCCCTTCCCAAAAAGGATAATTGTCCGCTGAGATCGACCAGAAAGCGGCGATCCTCAGTCCTCGCCTGCCTAGTCAAAGCTCTGGTTGACCGCGTCAAACAGTGAATTGAGAATATTGTAATTGATCAATGAATCAATAAATGAAGCGGGATTAGCCTTTCACGCACCATGTCGGATTGTGGGTCTCATCTTTAGACCGCGTTGCAATTGATAGAAATGATGGAGGCGCTGCACTAACGGACCCACTATTTTATATGGATCACGGGGTAAATTCTAGTCGCGGTTATCCCTTCAAAGGGACAAACCCTCGATTTCTGCCATTTTCAGATCAGAAGATACTCTCGTTGGGCTTTCTCCACATGAAAAACAAGGGTCCAGCAAACGATGGCAAATGAAGCGATTTCCGCCTAGCCGATTCTCTTGCAATATGTCGAACTTCCGTGGCTTCCTCCGTCATTTCTCTGCGCTCATGGAACCGCCCACGACTCATCTATGATATCCTTTCCTATTACCCATGAATGTCATACGACTGCAAGGATTTCGCTTTCACCCCCGAGTCTAGCGGACATGAGCCCGACATGCCCACTACACAACTCTTATTCAAGCTTGAAAACGATGCTCAAGGGCTGTATGACATTGGTAGGCACAACAAAGTGTCAATCTCAACTGTGGAATAAATTCACCTGGAAATGCCTGTGCCTGTACCGGTGAGCTGCATCTGCAATGCCGAGCGAAGGCGATATGATCAATGGTAGTCATAGAAGAACTGCAGTACAGAAAGAAGGGGTCCCGACCTTTTTGTTGACGCGTAACCCTAAGGCTCGGTAGGACTCATTAGTAGTCAATCATCTTACATATACACTTTATGTCGGACTATCACAAATACCTTCGGCGTGTGAAGTCTGTATTTGATCTTTCATATCAGTGTCATTCTTGATCTCGCGGCGGCATCGTTCTTGTTCCCGGCCGGGTACTCTCTAGGGCATTAAATTGTTTCATTTCAGCTGTTTCTTTGGCCCTGTTCTCACTCAAACCATATCTTAATTTGTCCAACACAGAATGGAATGAAGCAACCGCCGGAAGGAAGTAACTTCATCACAATGGCCTCTCGGAGGCCGGTCTCCATCAAAGGTGACCGTCATCATCAAAAGGCCCACATGTTTCAGGGCCCCTGCCATCAGCTGATTTAAGATATGACTCAGTGCCAAGCTTTCTCCAGATTCACTGAGTCAGTGTGTCGGAAAGTTCCGAACGGAACGACTTGTAATAGCCTTTTCTGTTGGGTTTCATCCTTTTCATGGCTTAGGATTCAGAAGAGTATTTTTCTGTACTTGAAAAATTCAACGGCCTAGTGTACTATTACGGGAGAAGACGAGCTGTCATCTGAAACGTAATGGAAGTACTAAAAGAGAAGACGATTAGTTAGTATTTATTACTACCCAGGGAAGCTTCCATTTTCCACCCATTTCCTTTTTTTTTTCCTTTTTTTTCTCCTTTCCTTTTCTTTTCCTTTTCGTTATCCGGGGGTTCCTCTCTCGTGAAGAAACAGCTTCCGTGCGTTTGCAAGGGTCCTGGGGCATCGCCCAAGCTCATTCGCGCTCATTCAAAACCACGTAAGCTAATCCACCCTTTCAAACCGGAATATCTCCTTAATCTTGGCACCCAGCCCATGATTATTCGTTATTCAAATGCCGGTAAAGTCCGGCTGCAGGACGGGATAAAAGCAAACAATCCAGAGGGCCAACGACCCGGACTATAATTTATCGCAGCCCTTCACAAATACGCCATTGGTTCTATGTCTTAATCCAATAAGCGTTCGACACGCTGTTCGATTGAATGACTTTCATCTCTTTCAAGTCCCGGCACTTTCATAGGGGTTTCCTCCCCTGTAGGTCAATTAGCTTTTTCCAGAGTCTGTGCAAGAGAAGGAATAATGGGTCCCACGAATAGCACTCGGCAAAAGATGATCCAATGGGCCAATACGATGACTTGTCTCGATTCATTGAGCGTCGCAGCGCACGACTGCATTAGTGACTTCCTTCGCTCGTTTTCTTGCCGCCAGACCGGGCCAAGAAGTCTCTGCGTCGTGTTTTCGCCCCCGAATCGGCTAGTAGAGCCGTCAGCCTGTACCTTCGTATTGATCTACCGCTAAGTAGTAGGTACCTGTCCGTTCATTATTATACCATCTCGAAAGACCTCTCCTTTTTAAGCAAGAAATGTCAATTGCTTTGCATTGGAACGTGCTTTGGTGCTTGCTGCAGCTGGAAATCTGGAATATTTCGTTTTGCGTAACATCTCCGGAGGCATTAACTGTACCTGCAGAATCCACTGCTCATAACTTACGTCCATGGATATGTACTTTCAAGCCCGAACAATGTACGGTACCTAGCTGGTCCGACCAATTGTTCTGTCCAGGGGTCAATTGTCGAGATGAAGACGCAGGATCATGGTGTTGTTTGTCTTTGAAATTCATCCAACAGATTCTTGAACCAGTCAAGGCGGAGGTACCGTAGTTATGTACCTCACGCAAGGGGAATTGATTCTTGTTACCTACTCCTGAAAGTGCATCTGACTTAGCTCAACCTCTCTACCTCCACTGGTCTTCCTTCTGGAATGCCTTTAGATGACGACCCATGAGATTGGAAGAGACGGGCTGCTCGAATGGGCGTCCGATATAAGTGGCCACCGAGGGTCTAGATTGAGATCCCGGTCGATTTCATTTCCCGACCTCCAGCTCCATCCTGCATCGGATCAAGATGCGTCTGCAGGTATCTGGGATGGGAATTCTTTTTGAGGTGGTATTGTATAACCGGCCAAGACTGAACGCAACGAGTCGGTGTTCTAGAATTCTCCTAGTATGAATGACATGTATCACCTCCAATCGTTGATTAAGAGGAGGCTAACGCGGGAATGGTCTACAATCGATGGATATTAGTAATTTCTCTCCAAGCGTGGCTAGTTGCAGACAGACCTAGTGATCCGTTCGCAGGCAGCTTCCATTGCTTTCAGACTAAGATAGCCCCTTCATCGAGTAGTGGATTCATCCCCGGTCGATAATCCTGGACCCTGGAAAAGGTAAGTCAACGAGAACGGAAGAGAAAGGTCCAATAAACTCCGAGGCGATCCATGTTCCGTAGACTATGGTAGTACAATGGCCATGGTACGCACGCGTGCTACTATCTCAGTTTGAGGTGTAGGACAGAGTGAAACGATGTGATCATTCATATGGATCGAGTCAGATTCAAACAGGACTGCAGTGATCAATTGCTTATACAGACTGGAGACAGGATAACACAAAGTCATCAAACAGCCCCAAAGGCATTTACCAAGTACCGGGTAGATACCCAGGAACTGCCCCAAGGTTGTCTCATCTTCGGAGAGGTTGGCTTGGACCTGGATGACCACACAACCTGCTCTGGCCCGAAGTCTCTCCCCCAGGAGGTACCGAGGTGATCCTGTCAGTCATTGCCCCTCTTTCCAACACTTCCACTCGGCCACCCTACGGATCTGGCCATTGCATCGATGGACATGTACGCACTATCACACCCCAAGCACGCACGGGTCCTTTGACGAGGGTTCGACGGGGGTCAGACGGGGGGCGGGTCAAGACTTGGCGTCTTACGCATGAGTGGCAGTGCGCATGAGTCGAGCAGCATCGGTACTTACGACTGTAAGCTGGAAATCCCCCTTCCCTCAATCAACCGAGAAAGGCCAAGACGCCGTCATTAGCATCCGTTTTGCTGCACGGCCTTGGTGTCTCAGTCACTGTGATTCTATCAATTCAGGACTAATGGGGCGCTGTGATAACGCCTGGGTATCGCCCTCATGTACGCTGAAAGATCAGGTCCATAGGGGGCTAACAGGAGCATGAGAAATAAAAGTATCACCAGTCGTATTGATACTGCTACTTCAAACACTCCAAGTATCTGGGGCCTTTTGCCGTGTCATCTACGATGAAAGCTCCCCGCGTCAGCAGAATTCCCGAT
The DNA here is from genome assembly GCA_014839625.1 of Penicillium ucsense. NCBI lineage: Eukaryota > Fungi > Ascomycota > Eurotiomycetes > Eurotiales > Aspergillaceae > Penicillium > Penicillium ucsense. Next base: position 95,415 of record WIWV01000010.1, on the reverse strand, counting down.
AATCCTTGTCCGTGCATGGCATCCGTGTCGGCAGCGGCAGCTGCAGCTGCAGCTGCAGCCTAGAGCGTTGATTTACTGTTGGTCAGATTCATTGGTTTTTGAAATTCCCAGAAAAAAGACATGTGAAAGATGTTTGCTCCGTACACATTCCTGTTCAATTCACATGTATACGAGTCGGACTCTCAGACTTTAGTTTACATGGATTAGCATCTTAAATCTCACTTGTTGGTCGATCGCCTTGCCTGTCCAAAAAGCGTGCAAAACAAGCTATTGCATTGAAGTGTAATTGAACAACCTATCTCAATCGAATTCAGTGAAAGTGGACAGTCTTCCATCTACCTTACAATATCTAGTCAATCCGGATCCGTTCCTTGAGCAAACAGACTCCGACCTCGTTTTCTATCATGGCGCTAATTGTTTTCGTTTAGCGCCCTGCTTCAATACATAGACTGCGGGCGTGTGTTTCTGTTTAGCTCGGAAATGCCGACTTGTGAAGCGGCCACTCTTCCAGAAGTTCGATACATTCCCCCAATCGGAATCGATGCTACAAGACATTGTTCGGACAACACACGAGATAATTTCGGTCGAAAGCAACAGTCTGGTAACATTGACGCATTGGGATCAAGGAGAGTCGTCCGTGCTCAAAACTCTGAAACTTGGGCGGCACCTCACACAAGTCCACAGGCGTGCAAGAAGACAGACCAAAGAGATCCTTCGGTCGACAAGTCTGGTTCACGCGTCGATCAAGACCGACTTGGAGGACTGATTCACTTGATCGGCCATCGATCGCCTGTGACCTGATGTTTTCCGTTCTTGCTTCCGCCTCTTTCCTCTGCATGTCCAGGGTGTTCTTTGCATGCTTTTCATGAGGGCGATGTCCTCATTCTGTCCATTGAAGGCGTGTTGGAAATGGTGTTTTAGATCTTGTTCACCGATCATATGGAAAGGGGCGATTTGAACAGGTTCGTGTAGTCCGATGATCGACTATCGAGACCGTGACGAGATCGCCGCAGAAATTGTATGTCAAAAGTGGCCCATTGTGTATCCAAAAGGGAAGCTTTGGACCGTTCTCGCCTGGCAGTGGGGATTGAATTGGGCATCAACCAGGAGGAATGATACATATGCCCGATATGGGGTTTGGTGGCAAAGTGTCAAGCCGTGGCAAAGTGTCAAGCCGAAGCCTCATCTGGATTGCGTAGAGCTTGCGAGCAAATGGAGACTGCCTCTGCGTCAACGCCCACATAGCAGACATTTGCCCACAATCACGATGAATCGATCATGCGGCCCATCGGCACAACGAGTCTCTTTGTTGCCATCAAGGTTTGTCCGGAGAAAATGGGCGGCGGGGTTTTGGCAGGTGCTGTAGATATAGTAATTTTTGAAATAGTGACACATGTTGAAGTTGGACGGACCTCGTCGATTCTGAGGGTAATGCTAGGCCACGAAACGGTGTGAAGTTGAACACCGTCTAAGGGCGTCGGATGAATGAAGGTGGTAAAAGTTTGGTGGTGTAGGTGATTGATTCCCTTCCGAGGACAACAACACAAGATGATGAGGAAATTTGGGGCTCGGGTTGTACAGGGAGGAGGTTCATAATTAATGCCAGAAGTCTTGATCCTGTTCAGGAATTATCTCCGTAGGTCGAGACGGGATCATAGATCAGGCTTCTCAAATCAGTGTGGTGCCATCAAGCCACCCGCAGATTGACAAGACTACCGGGCCTGCAAATCTATGAGGGAAGAAACAACTCATTCATCACGGAGGTCTCGAAGAAGTCTATCAATCAAATTTCAAACTGGAGGGAAGGAAGAAGGGGATGATCTAGAAGCACGAGGGCCCGGTCCTAGTCATTGTGTCGTCAATTGTGTTTTCTTTTTCTTTTCTTTTCTCTTTTTTCTCGATTTTTTTTCTTTAATCCGAAACCAGAAAACAGACAGATAAATAAAGTTTTGGCTGGTTGGTAATAAGTTCGGAGGAGCTAGTTTTCTGAAACTCGACCCGGAATTTAGCACAGCACTAGGGCCTCCATAATACACCGACAGTGGCACTTCATAACTTCATACTTTCCATAAACGAGGTAGTTTCGCACAATCTGTAATTCCATGGACGGAAAGAGGTGGTTACCCGTGTTTGCTCTAGCACGACCGAGGAATAGGAATTTGATTATGACTGCCACTACCACCAAAGTGCAAATTCATATCAACACCGAGCTTCACTTGCTGAACTCACGGTTCCGTGCAGACCAGTGACTAAGAGATGCTGCATAAGTACTTACCGTACATAAGTGAAAGCTGGGTAAACCCACAAAGCGGGTCTTGTCTGCGTGCTTGGTGGCTTGAACTGGTAAAGAGTAAATACCACTAAATCAGAAAATAGCCATCTGGAAAATGTTCCCTTGGAATGCAAGCCCAGCAATGCCGACCGGAAATTGATCCGGTATGATAAGGGATCTGCGACCCTTGACCCCCAGTAGTGTCCCTCCCATATTTGACCCTCTATCGGGAAATACCATCAGTTCTGGAAGATCGACAATGTGTGTGCCTGAAAAGCCGTTGGTGGATAATGACTCCCTGGTGATCTCGACCAACAGTGCATAACTACTCACACGTGGCGCTTCGTTTGCATGAGACAGCCTGATTGTAGTAATTGTACTCGTCCGGCGGTGTTTTCATATTATCCGCCCCGTGTACGATGGAATCTTCCCATCACATGCTAGGACAGGGCTGGGAAAACAGGCTATGCTGGACAATGTGAATCTTCGCCTTCACTTGACTGGCCTCATTCTATGGTAGCCTAGTGATACCAAAAGCTTTTCTGCATGATCTAGCCACATAGGCAGTGGTACAGATGTAAACCGGAATGAGAAAAATCGGCGAACTCTGCAAATGAATGGAGCTTGGCAGTGCGATCCGGAGAATTGTCCGAATCGGTATAGTTTTCCAGTGATCGAGCAAATGACAGAAGAAGAACGACCCATCCAGGAGACACTAGCTGACGATGGAGATAATACGAACAAGCAAGTTCTTCAGTCTTGCATTCTCTGGAGTCAGCCAGTCTCTCATTTCTTTTTTCTTCACGAGGTTTTGACAACCGGGTCACTATTACAAGCTAGCTTCAATAGGCCGACATGCCTCGAGTCCCGTCGTCGTCGTCGTCGGGGAGAAAGTCATGAAACCTGCTTGTTTTACCTCGTACTGAGGTAGCGACAGAGTCCCGAGATGGAAAAGGAACCCATTGGGAAAAATGGCGATCGCACATCCAGTGGTTCCATATGCACCATGTAATATGGCCGTAGATATCATGTCCTGGAATATGCGCAGAGAAGCCGGGTGAACCTCGTGGAGCATAACAGACCGACTGACGGCATACCCATAGCCGCGCCCCGGGGCTTGGTCGTTGCGACCAGCTCGACCTTTAAGAATTGTTGGAGTGCAGATTTATTGACCGGAGTTCTCAAAGCCCATGCACGTGCCAATGATTGTTGATCTCATACAGCCCGAACCAACTAGTACATATTTGATCTGCGGTGCGGGCCATAGTAGTAGTTTTAGATACCGGTATGATCCGCAGTTGACTCTTGGGGTCAACCAAGCATTGAAGCGGTATATCAATCCTGTTGATCAGACAGTTGAGCTGGCTGGTCAAGATGAATTTCCCATCTGCACATGGCAATCTTCAGAGCGCACAGTATGTCTCTTTCCGAGTCCTGTTGAGGGAGACGGCCCGAGGCAACTCTACGATTGAGTATTCTAGTGCACTGCAGACAACCAATATATTATCATCACTCATGAACGATGGAAGACTTCATGGTGTGATATGAGGTTGGCAAGCAGATGTTGAGTTCGGATAGTTTGTTAGCCTCAGGTGACCGTCATCAACCTTCAGGAACCATCTCTACATCACGTGGGACTCAACTTCAGCCGCCAAGCCAAAAATAGAAACCCACATGAGCAGTCTCCAGTCTCCACTCTTCAGAGTACGGGACACGATCGGATCCCGTGACTTGATCTCCTCTGCAGTTCAGCTCGCCGACAAGGAGAAGTCTCGAACCTACTGCCGCCGCTGGTGATCGTTCACGCCTGGTTGCACCACTCGCTTACAACCAGCTTGACGCCTGATCTCAACAAGCATCCAGAGATCTCTACGAGCTGCGTCATTTTGGGGCCTTCATCGTCATTCGTTTCGTTCGCCATCGACCAATACTTTGCAGCGCATCTTCAATCCCCCGCTGTTCCACAGCAAACGCCCCCCGTTGTTGTGGAGACAGCCGTTCGACAATAATCTTTTACTCTGTGACCGCCCACCAATTTCAAGGCAGATCAACTGCTTCATCCTTTCCGCTGTCGCATTTCATAAGGATATCGACGGCCACAAATCATGGGGTTCGGCGACTTCAACTCAATATGCGAGAAGACCCCGTTGCCGCTGTGCCTGCTCGTAGGCCCAGCATCGTCAATCTCGGGGGCCACGGGCATCGTCTCAAATTGTTACGCGCGAAACATTGAGGTTGCCAACACTGTCATCTTCGAGGGTGCGGCCTCTTTCATGCACATCATCGCCCTTGCAATGACAGTGATTATGATCCTGCACATTCGATCCAAATTCACCGCGGTCGGTTCGTTAGCCTTCCCCGTTGATCGCAGATATAACTCGGGATCTAGAATCATGCGCTAAAATGTTGACTGCTTTCCCCCAGGCCGCAAGGAGATCATCACCTTCTTCTATATCTACATGGCTCTCACCATCTTCACACTTGTCATCGATGCAGGCGTGGTACCACCACGCAGTGGCCCATTCCCCTATTTTGTGGCAGTACAAAGCGGCCTGACATCCGCTCTCTGCGCCTGCCTGCTTGTCAACGGCTTCGTCGGATTTCAGTTGTATGAGGATGGAACCAGACTCTCTGTATGGCTCGTGCGGATCAGTTCCGCCGCCATGTTCGCTCTCACCTTTGTCATCGCCCTCATGACGTTCAAATCATGGGGTGGACTAGGCCCCACTCATACCATGGGCTTGTTCATCGTTCTCTACCTCCTCAACGCCATTGCCGTCGCAATCTATGTTGTCATGCAACTTCTTCTAGTCGCCAACACCCTCGATGATCGCTGGCCCTTGGGACATATTGCCTTCGGTCTGTTGGTGTTTATCATTGGCCAGGTCTTGATGTATGCTTTTAGCGATACGATCTGCACCAACGTCCAGCACTATCTGGATGGATTATTCTTCGCCACCTTCTGCAACCTACTGGCCGTGATGATGGTATACAAGGTGAGACCCTCCACAATCGCAACATTTCAAATTCCCTTTCTTTTCTCATACTGACTATCGGCTTTAGTTCTGGGACTCGATCACAAAGGAAGATCTGGAGTTCTCAGTGGGCGTCAAGCCTAATACGTGGGAAGTCAAAGAACTCCTTGCCGAGGATGACCGACGCCAGACCATGTATCAAGACACGAATTCCGAGTATGCTCCAAGCATGTACCACCAGCGCCAATCGGTATACGGACACAATTACTGAATGTCGACGTCCGTCTGGGTAGTGTTGAGTCAGTTACCATCGTGACTCTGACTTATGCGGTGATTTTTTTTTCTTGTCTAAATTTTTGTTCCCCAACACTGTACTCTGGGAGGAATTTGTTACACATAATGCATTTTGGGAGTGCCTTTTTTTCGAGCATTTTATTACCGGCTGAGCGGCTGTCTTTCTGCGATCCACTTGAAATGAATATTTGGCATCTAAGTTTTATCGAATGCGTTGATTGTACATGGATGTCACACGAGCAGTCGCTCATACTTTGAAGACAATGCGATGGACAACCTTGTCGGTCTTCAATCCTGTCGTGGGCGTTGACAGTAGGTTGTATTTGTATGGAGCGCCCCTCGGTCAGGCTGATCAATCCAGGATCTTTCTGAAATGACACGAGTAAAGCTGCGTAAAGTGATCTGGGCAGGGGAAGTTGCACTGCGCCAGGGGAGCAGATTTTTTTACATGGGAATAAAGCATGGAAGGGATCTTGAGATGAATCTCGCCGCGAGGATTATCTTTCGACATTTCCCAAGTCATTTCGAACCACTCTGAATAACAAGCTGCGTCACTGTTATCCAATGTTCACAATCATGTCGAGCCCGAGCTCTACCACTGTCATTCGTGACAGCGGATTCAGAGATAATTCGTCAATTCTTGACACTACACATCTCGGATGTGTTGTGATAAATGGTCCGATATCAGAGAGGCCCGTGTCCTATGCTCAGAGCCGAACACAATGACGAGTTCAACAAAGGGAACCTGATGCTCCGGTGATGTTACCGCTTTGATCTGAAGCTAGTGAACCTTTTCTTAAAAGACGTCAGCCACATTCTCATCGGACAATAGTAGGATCGCCTGAACATCGATTGCGGAGAAGTATTTACCCGATGTACAGCAGGCTGAAGACTTGCCTTCTGAGTGCCAAAGTTGCGCTCAAGCGCGCATGAATTCAGGATTTGAGAAAAAATTTGATGAAATGTCAGGACACTGGAGTCGAAACCAATCCTGCGTCCCTGTCGAATGATGTGCTTCATGAGATCTGTCGCGACGACTCGAAATCGTGCTCTTCTGGTGTGTGGACCGCAACTCGAGGGAACCGAGTAACGTAGCGAAGTATCCGCCAATAGTCAAGGTTCAAATTCTCTGTAGAAAGCCTCACCGTCCCATTGGTAGCTTAGACACTCAGTTTGACGCCTGAAGGCATTGGGTTTCAGCGCTTGCCTTCCACGACCACAACATCATCATCCGAGACAAAATTATCCACCGGCCCAGTCGGCAGAGACGGGTCTTCGACATCTGCTGGTCCACTTGAGGAATCATACCAGCCTCGGTCGATGAACGATACTAGATTTCTGCATGCTTCGCTGAGTAGATCCAGGAAAGCGGGATTGTCCTTCGGCAAGAACATGCTGACATGGGCCTGGACTTCGTCACTGGCCTGGTTATTCACGGCTTTCGACCATTGAAGGCCCGTTCGGCTCGGCGTTGTCGAGCCGTCGCCGTACTCGACTTCCTCGGGAAGCAAACAGAAGGTCCTATTCTTCGATCGGATGATTTTTTGACTGAATGAAGTCTTGCCGGTTTGCTTTTCCGCGACCAGATTTCCAGCACCCTGTCCTAGACAGGTAAAGAAATTCACGGACTTGATTCCGCGATCTTCTTGAACCCGCACCAAGCCTTCGAGACGCTGCTTCAGATCCGAAGGCCGCGCAAGACATCCCACAAATTCGAGATGAGAGGATACCCAAGTGAAGCCCGCTGTCAGATTTTGTCGCTGAGAATATAAAGCGGCGGCACCACCGGCTGCCACTGCCCCAGCTGCCCCGGCAAACATGGCGTATTTGCCCCAGCGCTGCCAAGACGGACCCTCTGCTGCATCGGCACTTGCAGGCAAAGCCTGAGGTGCTGCTTTATGTGGCATCGAGCCTGCACTGCTCGATGAACCTTTGCCGTAGCCGAAGAGTCCTGCAACTTCGGTGAAAGTGTTGTAGGCCGTTGTCGCATTGCGATAATGGCCTTCAGCCCCGTATGACACAACGCCTGGAGCGATACCTAGAAATGGGGTATCAAAGGCGAGCACGCCTTGGACATGGGGGAACATGAACGTGCCCGGTTCAATGATCGGCGTTTCCCCTTCGGCCTCTCCTGGCGACAATGAAGATGAGGTCGCAGAAGGTATGGGCTGCTCACTTGCAAGTAGTAACAGTGTCTCGGCAGCCACAATACCTCCCATGGAATGTCCGACTAAGAAGACATGAACGGATGGATCAACAGTTGGGGATGCAGTCTGATTCGCGACTTCAAGGTCGATGACTGTGTCTTGCAGCCTGATTTGGACCGCGCGGAAAGTTCATTGGTTGATGCTCCATAGATGCATGAAATGTCGGGGGGTACGGAGGGTCTTACCAGTCTCGAAAGCGTGCTACACATTCTTTTAGATCCCCTTTGGTTTCGTACTTGGGATAGACAGCAGTCACCACTTTGATGGCTGGAAGGGCCTTGCTCACTACCGTACGTAACTTCTCTGGGAAGGTGGCAAAGGTGTCGTCGCCTCCCTTGATCATTTGAATCAGCCTTTTTTAAATGATTATGTGAAACAGATTGAACAGCACGCATGTCGGCATCACAGTAAAGAGCAGCATTTATTGAACACGATGCGAAGAGACATACCTTGAACCCATGGATGAAGACTAAAAGTAATATCTTGTGCATGATGTTCGTCACATTAAGTAAACCTGCATAGCCTGGATTGAGGGATCAAACTCGAAACGGTTCAAGTCGTTGTTGGGTGCTGGAGCGTTCGAAGTGGTCGCCCAATGTCCAGAAAGCAACGGCACTCCTGTCCTCGAATAGTGCACGATGCAATATGGCAGTATTGCCGCCGGACTGGTGCGCTGGCCTGAGGTATATAGTGGATTTCACGTCATAGGTCACGTGTTGCTACGGATATATGCCAACTTCATAAGTAACAGATCTTACAAAGGAGGTGTTGCACGTGGGTAAAAGATACTCGTAACGACCAGTATTACACCAAGATCTAGGTACTGGGTAGTAATAGCGAGGTCCCGCCGAAACTCCAATATTTCATGTCCTGTCCCAGGTTGAGGGGGCATTGCCCACTGCCCACTTTGATGTTGTGCCTGTGCATCTTCGATACTGGCCTGATATATTAGGCAAGAGTATTCCGGGTCGCAGACAAAATGGACGAGACCCATGCAGAAGAGGCAATTTACGTAAAAAGTAGAGCAGGATATGAAGCAAATGACAAGAAAATTGGGTAATATACAAAGTGCGCCGGAAGTGCTCATGTGCTCGAGTTGTAGTGCGAAAGGTCCATGCCGTAATGGTACAAAAAGAGTTGGAAGACGGGTTAAGGAGCATGTCCACACGACGGGGACGACTGGCGACGGAGAGCAAATGTCAGGCCTATCGTGTAAGAGCAGTTCCAATAAAATGCGAAAACGAATGTCTTTACTCCATTTAGATGGAGTCCGCGATACTCCGAGTCTTGTTCCATTCGACCTTGCCATCGATATCCTTGATCTCTTCGAGCTTATCGCCAAGCTTGACGACGGAGAAATTGATCATACGGGGATCAAGACCTAACGTGCGGCGAATAGAGGACTGGACTGGGCCGGAAGCATCGAAACGCATGATGAAGTGATGGCCCTCGCTGTATCGGGCCTGATGTTTGGTAGTGACTTTGGGCAGGCGGAATGCGCCCCAGTTGGTGAGCCCACGAACAACGCCACCGGAGCGGATGACTTGCAAGCCTGCGTTACGAGCAATCCTTGAGGAAGAATCAGCGTTCATGATCTATTTCATAGAGTGTGATTGAGAAGGTGTGGCCCGATTGTAGCTTGAGGGATACGTACTCGCGAACCTCGTTGAGGCTGCCGGGGCGGACCTGCATGCGGATGACACGTTTTAGCATCTGGTTTCAAGCAGGTCTATGATACGCGAAGAAGAGTCACATACAATGGCAATCAGTTCGTACAACATCGCATCGACAGTTGGCGCATGGACCCAGTATGGTGGTGTTAAGAGTCGGCGAGAAGCGTTGCCGTGGCGCAAAATTCCGACGAGGTCGGAGCTGATTAGGCTTATCGGTAGTCTCGGCGCTATCTTATCGATTGTATCGCAACTCCGCCGGGGAAAGCACCCCATCTTTCTTGCACTTAAACTCCTCTCCCAAGACCTTCTTCTTTTTCTTCCTTCTTCTTCTTCCTCTCAATTACACCATTCTCATATCTCAAAATGTCCTCCATTGCTCGCTCAATCCGCCCTTTTGCCTCCCGAGCTTTGGCTCAGAAGCCTTTCACTTGCACCCCCCGTGCCGCTCCTGCTTTCCGCTTCCCGCGGGGAACCCGGAGCTTCTCACAGAGCCCATTTGGTGAGTCTTTTTTGCGCCTCAAGTTATCAATTCCTCGGGTAAAGACTGGCTTTACCATGTTGGCCTTGAATAATGTCGTGACATGATTTCCTTGATGATCAATGTGACCTTGGTGGCTAACGTCGCTCTCAATTGGCCTCAACAGCTCAGGTAAAGAAGTATACGGAGTCGCACGAATGGATCGAGCTCGCTGAGGGCAGCAACACCGGTGAGTCAATCGGAATACCCTTTTTAAGTGCTTACAGTGCAGACTTTTGAACATTTTTGAAATCTAACAAATAATTACAGCCAAGATCGGCATCACCAATTACGCTGCCCACTCTTTGGGTGATGTCGTCTTCGTGGAGCTTCCTGAAGTCGATCTGGAGGTCGGCGCGGGTGAGCCCGTGGGAGCTGTCGAGTCCGTCAAGTCAGCCTCCGATGTTCTCTCTCCCGTGGCTGGAAAGGTCATCCGTGGCAACACCGTTCTCGAGGACAATGCGAAGACTATCAACGCCAGCCCCGAAGGCGAAGGCTGGATCGCCGAAATCGAGGTTGCTGATGTTGCTGCCCTTGATGCTCTGCTTGATGAGGCTGCTTACAATGAGACTCTCGACCAGTAAATCTTTAGAATCTGTCAAGGAAAGCGGCGGATGGTTAATAAGGAGTTCTGATTATATGATTTGTGATGATATGCCACATACAACGTCCGTTGCGACGAATACTTTTTCAACAATGCTATGGGTATGAGCGTCAATGATGCCACAACTGTGATCTGATGGGACTTTGAGTTATTCACAATAAGTTGGTCATTGGTGGAATAGAGCGCGACTCAACAGGTGCAGGTGGCTGCTCACCTCGTGTGCTACAAGATATTCTTTAGATGATCACCTCTACCTAGGTATTCATGTTCAGATGACCCCACCCACACCTTGGAACAGGCGTCGGATATCAGTTATAGCCTATCAATGTCTTGTTAGCGACGGCGGAGTGCTCCCTCACACGGGTGCCACAATAGAGTTTGACAGGACTACGAGAAACAATTGTTGCCCGTAAGGTATGTATTCCATAAGGTTGCAGTGAGCAAGAACTATTTAATTTTCACTCGGATAAACGAGAAATCATCTCTAGCATGTCTGTTCCAATGCAACTCTATACAGGAGGAATCGATTCACGGCAGATAGGACATTGCAACCGGAGCCTCATCCAGCTCTCCAAGCAAGGTGTGTGGAATATGTGTCGACACGGGGTTACCATGTATGTGCGGCGACTTAATATGTTAGAAGCGCCCTCGGTGACGCTGCTTCCGCCAGCAGAAGCCGAGGCCGAGAAAACAGGAATCTCTATGTCTTGCATGCATATAGCGCAGTCAAAGACGACCTTTTTGCGATTTGGGGACATATGCTTGCCGTCATCCTTCGTGTCAGCGATCAAGTCGCGTTCGTCAGCACGTAGGGAAGTAATGGATATCACATTCCCAGATTCAAGATCTTCGTCAATACTTGAACCATCTCGAAGAGTTGGATGGTAGTCATAAGCAGGAGGAGCCCAGCCGCGAGGAACGAAAAACCTAGGCCCAAGAACGTCTTGGCTGGCTAGGACCCAGGCTTGCGCCCATACCCACCCAACCATGACCAAGGCAGTTGTCCAGTCAGGACGTATGAACAGAACGTTCTCGCGGGCCGTCAAAAAGTACAGGAATGGGAATAGTCGTAGGATACTTTGTCCGATGACAAATTCCCAGCGTAATGCTTTGCGACAGTTGCGCATCACGTTGCGGTGAATTTGGGGAACCCAGAATGAAAGATAAATTCCTGCAGCAACCCGCGCAAAGATCGAACCTGCTCGACGCGGCAGGAACGTAGCCGAGGAAGTCACCATGAACAGTGCGAAAAACACCAGGTAAAAGCGCGCATACATGGTGCCCACATCTGTACGGGTTTGGGTCGGAGTTGGCGCCACAGTTCGATTGGGAATTGCTGGTGGGTCCAAGTCATCGGCGGGCGGGTCTTGATCCGGGGTCAGGATGACGACTGGTGTGGCCCCGGTATCCTGCACGGGAGCCGTGACAGGCAAAGGAAGTGTGCCCGGGCGTGTTGTGGGGGCTGGCGCGTTTGCCGACCGTTCCTCCCGTCTCTCCGGCTCTTGAACCGCCCATATTTCCAGCATGAACTTCATGCCAATATAACTGACGGAGAGGAATGCCAGGAATAAGGCGGTAGACAACACCAGGAAGGAAACGGCGGTGGAAAGCGCTAGCACCATGAATGCCAGAATCAATCCATCTCCGAGCGCCATCAACGCGATAGTGTAGAAGCTGATTCGACTTCGCGTAGAAGGAGTCGAAGCCTCTTTGATCTGACGCAGCAACAGAGCGATCTGTCCAACGAAAACACCGCAGGTCATGAAGATGAGACGCGCAGAGTACTTGCTGTATTGTTCCGCTTTAGGGCCTGTCAGAAACAGCGAATCCATGGGAGGGAATTCGGGAGCTCCCTTTGATTCGAGAATGTATCCGCAGTCGGGGGAAAATACGACACATGACATGATCATAAGCGGAGGGTCAGGGATGGGCGCTCCCACAGGATACCTGAGTTCCTGTTCCATTCGATCAAGCATCAGCCTGTCAGCAACCATGCCCTCGATCACAACCGGATGTTGCTGGATAAAGACAACATGTTCGCACTTTGGCGCTAGAAATTCAACCTGTTCGGTCCCTGCTAATGTAGACCACGGGATGAACGATGGATGAAGAGACTGGTTTCTCGACATTGTGCTCACGAGAGACTTGATGGATAGCTTGTGAGACATTTCGAATGTATCGGCTGAGAGCGTAAGATGGGGCAATGTAAAGATCCCGGCAAACTTTTCACTCGTAGTGGTCAAAACGATGCCTCCATTCTCTGGGAAATGTACGCCAGATAGCGGCATATCCCAGCTGCTACCCCAGAAGTCATTGCTCTCAACTTTGAGGCTAGCCCGAATTTCTCGGACAAGCGACTCTCCGATACGAAGGTCTTCCCCACCGCCTTCTTCAATGTCAAAGTAGAATGATCCGTCATTGCCCGTGATGTTGGAGCTGAACTCAGCATTGTAGTATTGATGCTCCAGAGCGATCGCAGTCACGTTGAGAGGCAGGCGACGCTGTACATCAGATCTGCGAACCCAGTCTCCGTGGAGCTTACCCGTAACATTGCGATAGACCGGCAGGAAAAGCTTGGTAAGGTTGGATGATGAGGACAGGGGGATGTCGTCAACGCCTCGCGGCGTTTCTACCCCTGCGGCCGTGAGAGCGGATTGCAACTGATCACGGACACGACCTTGGGCATGTGGAAGGAGGTCCCACGCGAAGCTATCGTTGGATCGTGCGCCCAGAAACGGAAGCCATCGCTCCGCCGGCGGATCAAAGTCTCCATACTTGGACCCGTTCAGTAATTCCAGCACATTTTGCTCTCGCTCAAGCGCCCGCTGGCGCTCCCGATCTTCATCAATAAGCGGGGGACGTGACTGGGAGCTGAGGAGCAGGTAGAAGACCAGAAGAAAGACAATGAAAGAGCCGCGGTTATCCATCGACGCCACGCAGATGCTGCATTGGAATCTCTCACTCAACACACTGGGGAAAAATCCATCGCTGACAAAATCAACACAGAGTTAGGTCTGAATGTCACTCGCGGCTCTCATATACCGCGCCTCGGGCAAATGCGCTTTGCGATCAATGACGAGGGTGGTAGTTCTGCGGTGTCTGCTCCGAGTGGATGATGTACTTGACATGCGGTCGAGACCGTTGCCTCCCCGCCCCTTCCGCCCGCCAAGAGACACCTGACTTCCAAGGCTTCGCAGGCTGGCCTCCGCTATCTCCTTTTCCCGCGAGCTTGGTTCGAACTTCAGGACGGTGTTTGTGCACCCCACCCGACGATTGTGTATACGATATACATTCGTCAGGCCACTGTAACAATGGCTTCAAATCTCCCTCTGCCGATACCTCCCCGTACCCCGACCCCACCACCAGATGAGGCTCATGATCACCATGCATCGTTAATCAATACAGCAGTCCCGATGGATCGCGACGCGTTATCGCCGCTTCGAGAGTCATTTCCCCGGACAATGCCTCTAGATGCAGGTACATCGGATCGCTGGAGCCCAACCAAATCAGCTTTTACTCTCAGCCCTGGGCGGGCAGACAATGGTACCTCAGCCGACAATGGACCTAGTGAGCCTTCATCTGCAAGCCCGTTCAACTTCAACACAACTGTCATGGCCAAGGGCCCAGTTGTGAAATCGGTATGCCTCACACTTCGACGGACCTTTTGTTATGTAAATAAGATCCTGACAAATCATAGAACATTGGACAGCGCCGGGGTCACAAGTACAAACACAGTAGTATCTCGCATCAAATATTCCTCGAACCTCCACCACGAGCACCCTTGGCTTTGCCAAACTCGCTGCCTATCCCAACATGGAAGGAGTGCCGTGCTAGCATGTCAAGGGAGCAGAAAACACGGTTTTGGTGGAGTGTCTGCCATATGTTTGTCGCTGCATACACCTTGTGGACCGCGCACGGGTCGCTCGCGATGACTGCGCTTTCCCACTTGATATTGTTCGACTCATTGGGTGCTCTGCTTTGCGTGGCGGTCGATATCCTTGGGAACTTTGAAGTGTGGAAGCGGTCCAGTATTCGACATCCCTTTGGACTCGCACGAACTGAAGTCCTTGCGGGATTTGCCATGTGTGTCCTCTTGCTGTTCATGGGTATGGATTTGATCTCCCACAACCTTCAGCACTTTTTGGAAAAGTCAGGTCACGAATCACACCATGACCACGACCATGAACGGGCTTCTATCGGGAGCGTGGATATCACTGCCATGCTGGCTATATCCTCCACGCTGGTCTCTGCAATTGGGCTAAAGAACCATGCGCGTATTGGTAAAGCCATGCGATTCGGGTACATCAAGTCCCTTCCGTCGGTATTGAGCAACCCGTCGCATTTCCTTACCCTCTCATGTTCAACACTCCTACTTCTGCTACCGTTGGTCTCGGTACGAATCTATGATTGGCTTGATAAACTCCTCTCAGGCACGATCGCAATTTCGATGTGCATGCTTGGTGTTCGCCTGGTCAAGACTCTGGGGTCAATGCTGCTCATGTCTTACTCAGGTCCAGGGGTTCCCGAGGTCATCAAGGACATCGAGGCGGACCCCGCAGTGTACGGAGTTGACGATGCACGCTTCTGGCAAGTTCACTACGGACTCTGCATGGCGAATTTGAAAATTCGGGTCGGTGGCTCAGAGGAAGCCACTTCTCGTTTGAGAGAGAAGATTTCCAGTTTGATTCGAAACCGCCTCGGGGGCGGATATGGCACGGGCGGTCAGAAGTGGGAAGTGACCCTGCAATTTACTATAGAGAAATCCTGAAGTACCGCATGGTATGAAACATACTCACGAGATACCACTTTTCATACTTCAATTCACATCAATATTTTCCACAAAAGGATTCCACTCTTCCAATTCGGTTCGATAGCGACGCAGAGACCCTCAGCTAATTTACCCGCCAAGTCCTGTCCTTCAACTTCTAGAACAGCGCGTCTGGAAGCCACGCAGAGCTTATTGGAATGGAGATCACTCGGGCGGTAGAGTAGCGTCTAATTTATTTGCTACTGTGCAATTGGCCGGCGGTTTATTCGCAACGACTCTCCGAGGTTGAATAGATATCAAACCGTGGAATTTTGGTACATGTCAAAAAAAAGGAAATAAGAATGAATACACACGCAATGCTTCCACTCCCGCAATAATCATCACTTCAAACGCAGGCCAGCCGCTTATGATGCAGCAGCCAGAACAGCAGTCTCCTCGGTCTTGCTAAGCGCTTCGCGCTCATCCCGTCGTCGGCGCTTCTCAAGAATGGCCTCTCGTCGCTGAGCGAGCATCTTCAATTGACGGTTCTCAACACCCTGCATCCAGTAGCCGAAGCTGCCGCCAACACCAGCAAACAGAGGGTAGACCCAGAGGGATTCTTTGGCGAGAATGGGGCGCATCTCGATACCGAGTTGCCAAAGGCGGACGGCAATGCCTGATGTGGTAGACAGGTTAGCCGAAACCCCTTACAGAGCTCAAAAGGTGCCAAGGTCAAACGAATTGCTCGTCGACGAAGGTGAGGGAGGAGCACGTCACGCACCGAAGCCGCTCCAGAAGAGGACTTTATGAACCATTGTAGCGGGTTTGACGGAGGTGTCTCGGGGACCGTAGAGGAGTTTGACAAGCTAGCTCCAGATAAGACAAGAAGTGTGGTATGTCCGCGCCGCTGCACTGGAGCGTCTCCCGAGGTAAATGTGGATGGGGTCGGACGAAGCGTGTAGTCGTATCCGGGCGGCAGGAGGTTGAAGCAAATCAGCAACCCGCAGTTCTAACAACGGAACAACATTCTACCGTCGCTCGGTCGTGTCATCGCTTATCGATTGTCGCGCGCGCCCGATGAATTACAGCTGGCTCTTGCTCCTTCAATCGCGTGAGGTCCCCCGACACTTCGAAATGACTGCCAAGGAAGTCATGGAAGACGTGCAGGTGGGATCCAAACGGTCTACACCTGATGTAGGCTTGTTGACTCGCAAAAAGTACAAGCCTGAAGACCTTCCAATATCCGCGGCCCAAAATGCGGCGATCGACAAGTTGCTCCACTCTTTCAAAAAGAAAGGTGGATTTGACAGCATTCGCAAACAAATATGGGCGGAATTCAATGAAGGGGTATGTGCCTACAGCTTAGAGAGAATCGTCCTTGGTCTTGTCCACATACGGAAGGCTGACAAGTTTCTAAGGATTCCAAATCGAGATTCACGGACCAATTGATTGAATTAGCGGAATCGGAGATCGAGCGCGAACCGGCACATCTTTCGCGAGAACGTGGGAAAGCGGCGACGCTGATAGAAGGCGCAGTTGATCGAAGTGATGTGTACAAAAACGTCGAAGAGTCAATCAATGCACTAGCCTCCAAGCATCTCCAAAGTATTCTGGACACAGTCCGCGCTATCCGCCGCGAAGATGTTGGGGAAGAGATCGCTTCGAAAGAAGAAGCCTCCGGAAGCAAGACTGATGATGATTACGAGGCCTTCGTCCAGGCCAAGCGAGAGGAAAGGGACAAGATTTGGCGCGAAGAAATGCGCAAACAAAAAGAACTGGAGGAGGAACAAAGGCGGGTCAGAGAAGAAGAGCAACGCAAGAAAAGGGAGATGGAGCGACAGAAAGAAGAAGAAGAAAGAGCTCGAAGAAAGGAACTTGACGACAAAAGGCGCGCCGAACGTGAGCGACTACGGGAAGAACAAAGGGCACTCGATGAGCAACGTGACCGTGAGCGAGAAGAGCGTTACGAACGAAGGAGGAAAGAGGAGCGTGATCGGTATCGTCACCGCGACCGCTCGCCGGCATATCGAGACCGGGGTTTATCTCCTCGTATCAAGGATCTGAAGCGGGAGAAATCCACGACCTCGAAAGACCCAACGCCCGCTCCAAATCTTCCCAACGTCGATGAGAAATCACTGGAGGAGTTTGCTTTGCAGATGCTCCTGAAAGAAGGAGAGGAACTAGCCGCCAAGGCCCGTCAAAAGCGTGAATTTGACTTTGAGGAGGCAGAAGCTATTGAGAATGGCCTGAAGCCGTCTGCGTCCACCGCGCCACCTAAAGCGTCCGGCGCCTGCACGAGAGCGCCCAGTCCGTCCAGAAATTCGAGAAGGGCTGATTCTACTGTCGGCCGTTTTGACCGAGTCGGGCTTTCAATTAGAGATCGAAGCCGCAGCCGCAGTCGCTCACGCCGCCGGCATACCTCTCGTTATGACCCTGATCGTCGCCGTGACCGCTCTCGAGACGCATCCATTAGGTCTCGAGACCGCTCTATGGAAGCCCGTCGTGGCTATCGAGACTTTCGGGATTTCCGCGAGGAGCGCAGTTACCGTCCTGTACGACGAAGCCGCAGTCGTTCAGCCAGCAGACCGCTGCGTGAAAGAGAAAGAGAGCGTGAACGGGATCGAGATCGCAGGCGATCAAGATCCCGCGATCACGAAAGAGACTTTGATCGGCGGCGTCATGATCGTAGCCGCGGTAGAGACCGTCCTGGTGATGATGACTATCGTCCGCGGCGAACTCGATATACTCGTTCCCCATCTCGCCGAAGGTCACGTTCTCGCTCTCGTTTCCGGCGTCGTAGCCGAGAGCGTCACCGGTCAAGATCTCGCTCTGCTGTTCCCAGATGGCGCTCCCGATCACGATCAAACACCAGACGGAGGTCCCGCTCTCGCCGCCGGTCGCCTCCACGGCGGACCTCTCCCGGCTCTCTAGACATTGACCGCTACGTACCGGTCACGAGTACTCGCAGTCGATCACCCCGACGTCGTGTTCGGTCTACCGAACGAGACCGGGAGAGGGACCGCGAAATGGATAAAGAGAAGGATCGACCAATGGAAGATGCTGACCGTTACATCCCTGCTTCTGAAAACCCAAAAGGACCGCAGCGTGACACTGCCACGAATGGCGAATGTGAAGCAGCGGCCACGGATCAAACGGTGAAAGAGATGGATGATCGACGATCTCGCCGACATAGCCGCAGTCGACGAAGAAGCCCCAGCAGGAGGAGAAGTCGGTCCCGACGCAGGAGCCGAAGCAGATAATCTTCTTCTCAATGCTAGTACGACTACATGATCTTAGCCCTGCTGAGTCCATCAGCGCCGTACTAATGACTCTAGTGCTCAATAATACCGATCACCTAGTTTGTTGGTGCTCAAAATAATATCATGACCCTAAGCTAGCTTTGTGCAGTAGTAGCTAGTAGCTAGTAGCTACAGTTTGTCGACTGAATAAGGCAGGGTCCCATCAGTGCTTCGTTCATAGTCGTACTACCCTTTAGGCTGTTACCATGTGGAGCCAGGACCTCGCCACTGGCCAGTGAGCCACAACCTCACATGAAAGCCGATCCTTATCTTATCGGCCCCAGCTCCACCTTCCAAAAAGTTGCAGTGCAAACACCATGCGACTCGTTCGGTTTTTTAAATTCTCTACAATAAGCAGTCTCAATTGACAGAGATTTACTCTCAACACTTGGAACCATTCACCAGCTTACCGTCACTTGACAAGCTATTACCTTGTTCATTCAGGACGCTGGCGCCGACCGTCCTCCCACCCAACTGCTCTGCTCCCATCGGGTCCACTTTCTTCATTCACAAACGGTTTACTTGACTCTCAAAGCGACACATACCTAAACGGGCCGGTAATTGTTGAGCGAGAACATCAAACCGACACAATGAGTGCTACATCAGCCAAATCCACGCCACAACGCCGTCAGGACAAAGACCTTTTGCCCTCCGACGACGACCCGACCTCATCCTCCGGATCCTCATCGTCAGAAAGTGAAAGTGAAAGCGAAAGTGACGGAGACGATAGTTCCGACGAACGCGAAGACGCAGACATGCACGACGCAACTGGGCCCACGTCCACATCTGCCCCGTCAATACCCAGTCTTGCTGGACGCCCGAAGCCGAACATACACCGTGTGAATGGGGGTTCTGATTTGTTATCACGACTATCGGCTTTCTTGCCGAAGTTGAAGGATGCCAATGAGGATCTGGAGAAGGAGATTGCGGCTGGTAGGGGGCGGGAGATGGTGTTGGACTCTGTGGACGAAGATGGGAAGGATTATATTGAGATGGTAGGTGAATTTCTTTTATCCTCTTTTTTTTTTCGTCTCATGGTTTGTAGTATTTTGAGCGAATCGCTTGTACTGACATTTCGCAGAACCTTGGCTTGGGTGTCCTGGAAGAGAAGCGCGATGGGGATCAAGACGTCCTTGGTGGCGAGGTTGGCGACGATGAGAACGCAAAGTCAGACGAGGATAAGCTCGATGCTGATGGAGATTCAGATCTTCTCGGACAGCTGATGGGCGGGATCACTTCGTCGAAGATCAAGCCGTCTATTGAGGAGATGATGGAATGAAAATGCGTCGAGATTTGAAATACTTGATGTTATGCCTCTGCATATGTGCCTTTGTTATCTAGCGACCCGTTTGCATGTCTTCTGTCTTTTCTGTTTCAAAGTTTTTTTGCATTGGCGATGAGAATCTCTAAATCGAAATGGAGGGCTTCAAAAAATTTGTTACGAAGAGTCTTCAATTCATGCGCAGTGTCTGTACCTCCAGGGCCTGTACCAAGCCTAGGATCACCATTTCCTGCACATCTGATAATCTAGCCCCGGCTGTTGACCTCGGCAAAGAGGTTACAGTTCCATGAAGTGACGAGAATGGATGTAAAAGTAGCAGGAGGCCTGCTTCCAGTCGTGCATGCTTGCATCAAGCCTCCATACACAGGTCGGACATATGTACTACACGCATGGAGGAGACTCGGAATCTCGAGCAAGTTACAACGGTTGTGAGTGCTGAATAAATGACAAGATCATATATACATTTTGCATATCAAAGCCTCGGAAACCCACGATATGTACAGACAGTCTTATAGACCGAGGGAATCCTTCAGAATGCGTACATGAAACTGACTGTGCTTACCTTATGCACGGCTCGGACTCGGCAGTGGTTCCTTTGCACTCAACATCGGCCTATGAGGCAAACTGCCGGTAAGCCTGGATGAGACCCTCCCAGCTCCCAGGATGATTATACTCGGTGGGGTTAGAATCGCCATCGAGAATCATGACATCAGTCTTTCTGGTACTGATGGAATACCAGACCAAATTCTCGGGCCTGTTGGCGACGCGCATCATATTGGTCTGGCAAGAGCCAGAGCACTGCGTACTGTAGTCACCATACCATGGTCCGTTGAAGAACGCCCAAGCGGCACTGTTATAAAGCAACACATTCTTGCCTCCGTCAATGTTGGTAGCGAGTGAGGTCCGGCACTTTTGATCACCGCCACCGCACCAGGAGAAGTCAGGGTCGCCATAGGCAGCTTCGGCAGTCCAGGGCGCCGGAGCGGAGTGCGTCGCGCCTGAACCCTGCATGTAGGGACTTTCAGACTGCAATAAGCCGGCGAAAACGTTCTCGGCCGCGTGGAAGTTATAGTTATACAGCCAGTTGTGTTCCGATCCAGTGCCGGTCAACCAGGTGCCCTTGGTGGCTTCGACAAGAACACCACGGCCGGTGGAGATCACGGTGTAGGCAGAGCCGCCGTTGTCAAGGTTGTGATCGGCGGTCCAGACCCAGAGATTTTCAATATAGGCAGATGAAGAAGACGTCAGGTGCAAAGCGAGGAAGGCAGCCATGCACTGCGAAGTGTCTTCATTCTGGCAGTCGGTCGAGATGCTGGTGTCGTAGGTACCGCCGATGAGCACCATGGTGTTCCACATCGCAACATCACCCGGGTTAGCCCCGGCAGCATTGACTTCGACAATGATCGCACCAGGAAGGATTTCACTGACACCGAAGCGCATATCTTGAATTTCAATAACACCAACATCACCAGGCTGTCCAAGTTGGACAACAGGCCTCGGGTTGGAGGAATCCTTGAAGGCATTGCCCTTGCCAGAGATGACAGCCCAGGCTTCACCGGCGATACGCGAACCCACGGGGATTTTGAGGGTATCGTCAACGATATAAACACCGTAAGGGAAGTAAGTGATCTTGCAGTTGGCCGCGTTATCGGCGAGAATGGCATTCAACGAAGCAACATCACTGGTACTGCCATCTCCGTAGACCTTGTGACCATCGACGCTCTTGACATTGACGACCTGGTCGGCCGCATATTCGGCGTAGGTGGGCTGAGTACGCATGAAGTACTTGCCGTTTGACAACAGGACATCTGGGCGGGAGGTGGTAAACGTGGTACCGGTCTCGTACGTTCCAGGGGTGACGTTACCCCAAGCCCAAGTGTCGACATGGCTTGTGGCTGCAAGCTTCACATCACCATTGCTAGTCACAGCAATGGGGTGATCAGTATCATGCTCGAGATTCTCAATTAGCAGCTGGCTGTTGCGATTGCCTCCATCGTTGGAGGAGTCATAGAACTTGACGGCGGTACCAGAGTTGGTCACCTTGGAATCCAAGAGAACCAAGCTGCCCAACTTGTTGGCGGTCATGTCAATGCCAACGCCATTGGAATCAAAGGTAGCACCCTGGAGCAAAACGGTCCAGCCACCGCCGCCGTTGTCCACAGCGCCCTTGAAGCCCAGTGTACAGCCCTGGAAATAAATGTTCTTGAAGTTGACTTGCTGGTTGGAGTTTTCAATACCCACGGCACCACCGTGAATGTGGACATCAGTCACGGCGATCGTAGACCCGCCGGTGAGTTTAATACCCACCTGGCCATTGGAGTTGTAAGGCATGTTGATCTTGACGTTGGTCAAGCCGGAACCCTGAGCTACACCCCACTGTAAGGCCGTGATGGCCGCATCGGGGCTCAGTGCCGTAGTATCAATTACCACATTGCGCAGGAGAGTCATGAAGCTCGTCTCCGGTGCACCGTGGGGTGTATCATATCCGTTGACGATAGTGTCGCCGTTAAAGTTGGCAGAAGCTTTGAGCACTGGGGGATTCAGAGGGTCACCCGTGATGACCGTACCCACGCGGAGATTCAATGTGCTTCCCAGTTGGTATGTACCACCGGGCAAGAACACTTCCGCAGGGAACTTGGTGACACCTTTGCCCTCTCGACTGCCACTGGATCCGTCATCGTCAATGGCGTTCTGAATACTGCCAGTCTGATCGCCAGAGCCGTCTGCCGAGGCACCATAGTTTTGAACATTGCGCCACACAGGGTACCTGGCGTTCTTGGTCACACCCGGAGCATATCCGCGGGAGACACCAGTATGATCCTGGTCTGCCATCCAGTAAGAGGTCGGAGAAGAGGCAACGGGACCTGAGCACGCTCTCTTTTCGAAGATGCTGGGGAGGGTCGCGTGTTAGCCATGCGGTCCATACAGCAACCGAGTCCATAAAAGCAATCTAACCTCTTGGGCTGTGAGACAGGCAGAGCCGCTGCCGAGGCTGTGGCTATGATGCCCGTCACGGCCGTCCATAAGTGGATGCCACGCATGGTGTAGCGAAAAGTGATAGGCAAAGAAGTCAGTGAAAAGGACACAGGTAGAAGAGAAGTATGAAGGAAGGTAGTTTGGACTTTGTTCAACTATGATCAATTGGAAAAAAAAAGGAATGTCAATGAAAAGAGGGACGATGTGCTCAGCAGAATGAATCTCATCATCTCATACAGTGACAGAGCCTGCTTTATAGCAGTAGCAGCTGCGATTGGGCTTCCCCGTATCCATGATCTGTCGCCTCGCCATCACTAGGTGTCGTGAGTACGAGGTACCTTGTTGCTGACGATGTCTCATAGCGTCGCATTCGACTTCAGAAAAAGAAGGCAGATTCCCGTTTGAGCGTAGATCGCAAAGCATTGAAGAAGATCGTCGTCCTCGTGGGGAAAATGCATGTGGCCGGCAGTATACAAGATGGCACCTCATTGGATCGTTGGACGATGGCTCCGTTTCAGGGGCTCAGGTGGTTGTCCAAGTTAGGAAATTGGTATACTTCGCATTTCACACAGTCCAGCACTTAACGTTAGTCGAAGTTTAGTCAAAGTCAAGCAGCTGGCTGATATGAGCAGTCGCCCTAGTACCCGAGGAAGCAGCCCAGATCTCTTGCTACTATTCTTTTCGTGATCGTTTCTTTCGGCGGGGTGGCGAGAGCCGGAGCGAGGCCGATCGTCAGGTCTAATCTTGACCGGCACTGATTGTAACTGTTTTGGGCCACGAAGCCTGCCACATGTTTCTCTCAGGCCATGACTCGTCCTATCATTGACGAGGCATGGCTGTTGGTGGGTGTCATATACCCGGCAACTTGAGGAAGCTAAAAGTCGGGTGCGATGCAGCTTCGACATGTTTCTCGATTCGGTAATTCCGCAATCAATGCATCCTGCATCTCTGTCTTGAGAGCCCCTCGTTCCTATTCGGTGCACCCCTGCATGATATAGCGTCTGCAGTAGACAGTATGCATGCATGCTCAATTTTTATACGATGCGTATAGTCCTGTGAAATGATGATGTGCAGGTGATGCGGGATGCATCACGATTGTCCGTGGGTCACAACCCCCACCGGTGCCTGACAAACCGATCAGTCGGAAGTAGCAAATCCGAGTGCAAACGTGCAGTCATTGATTAGGTAAGTTCCAGGTACGGATTACATGATCAGTGTCTCAGCCTCCATGGAGGCTGCATTGAGGTTACATCAATTAGAGACAGTCGACAGTTTGGTGCAAATAGTAGCGTGGCGTTGACCCGTGGGTAACAGAAGTAGTGCAGTGAACACTCCCGTCTTTACGCGAGTGGTGTCACTATCCTGTCACTCCGAGGAAATGCTGTATGCCTGGTTTATAAACAGGTACAGTGGTACAGTGCGTGGGAGGTTTCAGGTACACAGAAGTCATATGTTAGTGAAGACGGGTCGAGTAGTCGCGCACCTCAAGACCTATACTGTCTTTCAATTGACCTTTCAAGCCAAACTTCCATTATCCTTCATCCAAGCAGTTGAAGGCTACTGCCTTTCTTACTTGGAGTGTATAAATACTTTCGTTGAAGAGAGACCTATCAAAAGTGTATGACACGGTCCATGTGCAATAGGAGATCGTTTTGTGACTGTGTATATGCAAGTTCTATTGAGAGGCGAAATAAGACTACCTACCTACCAAGTTAAGGACGTCTTCCTCCATTGTCACTTTTCGAAGATCCAACGATTCAGTGAGGTCTCATCCTCTCAGCCTCGGGCCACAATTGTTCTTCCACCTGACTGCACAGTCAGTTCCATACTATCAAATCAGTGAGCTGTAGACATGTGCCTGGACCCATCTGAAAGGGCAGCAAACTGGAGCGGCCTTATCGCGCCAAGTTCTCAGCCCTGCTTTTGCGAGATTAGGCAAGTGTGCAGTGTTTGCGCCGATCAATCCACATGTTACTATTTGGGGCCCTCGAATGGATCCGATACAAGCTTCGATCTAGACAATAGATACGGATCTGTAGAATACTGGAAAAGGTACAGGGTATATCCTCCAACTTGAGGGAGAAGATGCATCATTGAGGTATTTCCTCTTTGGGTACTATTCACGAGGGGCAGAAACTCCCGTCGGTTAGCGGTACCGCTCAGGCTCTTCCTCTACATTACTTCCAAGTTCCAGCATATGTGTAACACCAGGGCTGACGTCTTACGCTGACTCCAGCCCGGCACGACTTACGTCACGTAGGTTTTTGTCTTTCCGTCGGGCGTCGCCAAGGTTCCTATGGATGGAGAAGCAAGCACGCTCGGACCATTGGGAATATCGTTAAGACTGAATTCGCGACATATGGTAATTCCAATCATGAGACCCTAGAACGATCAATGATCGGACGGGCATTCAACGTCTGGGAATGTCTTCTGGGCGGGCTTGTTCAACGCTATACCATGCTACCTAGGATATCACTTCAGTGGCGGTCGCTTTCGAATGGCAGCTCGGAGGACAAGGTACAATCTCACAAATCAATACTCGTCACAGAGTCCTAGCATTTCTTTCAGATGACACTCGAAGGGTAACGTCATATCTAGGAATGGGGATGAGGAAAAAAAGACATCGAGGAGAAGGGAAACAAGAAGGGACATGAGAAGGTTTCGAACGTCTATATATGTGCATGAACCCATCGCGTTGAATGGAACCATGAAGCTGGAATTAGAGGGTGAATAGGATTGAACGTTATGGCGTAAAGTGGAAAATTTATGAGACTTCCTTGATGCGACAGGTCCAGCCAGATTCTTGGCTGAGAAGCGGCAAACTGAACAAGGTGTTAGTACGGATCATTCGAAACTTGGAGTCATGAAAAGTGCAAATGCTTACCTGGCACCCAAGCACCAGCCCAGTTCATTATCTTTGATCTTCTTAGCGATCTTGACCTCACGAGATAGGGGCATCTCATAACCAGTGTGCAGAAGCCCCATCATGAAATTGAGATCCATGCACCAGTCAGGACGATCGCGAAGCTCAACGAGCGCGCCCTTGACACCCTCGAAGACACCCCAGGTCTCCTCGCCACCACAGACGCTTGCGGTGAGCTTGTGCAGCTCATCGAGAGTAAACGAAGAAGGCATGCCCAATGGCGCAGTGCGGTCAAAGAAGTAGGAGAAAATATACACGTCCTCGCGAGAGAAGGTTTTCGCGAGAGAGGGCTGGTGGATGCCATTGAAAGAGCACGGGGCCAGCTTGCACTCGGCGTCCTTCTTCAGGATCTTCTCGGCAATAGCCCGACACTGCGCGGCGGGAGACGCATCTTGGGGACCAGCCATCGTCACAGTCACCTTAGGCCCAAGAGGATGATCATCAGGGAATGTCACGGTGACCTCTTTCTTCATGTTGGGTTGAATACAGGGATTCGAGACAGGCTTCTTGGTCCAAGATAGGTCATCCGGGTTGTTGGCCAATGCGGCCTCGAGAACCACACGGTTCATAGCTTCACGAGCAGACATCAGACCGTAGCCAAGATGAGAGTGCTGGTACAGCTCAAACTCGCGTCCGCCAAATTTCAGCTCATACTTGTGGTCACCTTCGGCAAGGCGCTCGGGCATGCCGCCAGCCTTGCTCTTCTCAAATGTGGGCTGAAAAACGATCTGGGTCGAGCCACCTCCAAGATCAAAGATAGCAGCCGTAGGGGTCTCGTCCGGACCGCCGATCTTACCCAAAAGGTAGTTGGTGGTAATCCAGGCATAGACTCCCTCGTCAGAGCCATCCATGATTTGAACACCACCCTTCTCGCGGGAGACAACGGGGAACGGATAGACTGTCTCCAGGCGGGTTCGAACAGCCTCCAGAATGTTCTTGCTGAGTTCGGGGCCCAGAAGACGCAAGCCTGCTGTAGCCTTGACCGCAACCGGAGTGCAGGATCTGTACTCCTCGGGCACGTTCTTCAAAGCTGTCTCCATGAGGGGATCCAGACTGCGAGCAGCACCCTCCGCATCCTCACGGTAAGAACTGAGACCAGAACCGCCCTCCTTCTTCTTAGTCTGCTCGAAGACTTCATTCTCCAGTTCAGGGGTAGAGCCACAGTTGTTGAAGCGATAGACATGGATTCGAGAGCCGGTGCTGCCGGCGTCGATCATGAGAGCATATTGAATCAGGGGTTTCGAAGAGTCAAAGGGTTTGGTGCACTTGGTTGATACGCCACCTGAGGAGGGCGCTTTCTCTGAAAAAAAACCAGTGTTAGTGGCGCACGGGTGATTGAAAGCCTCCCGGTTCAATTGTATTGAAAAATGACAACACATACCCTGTGTGAAGCTACTCGAGACAGTCGACTTTGACGGCGACAGCCACAGTAGGAGCATGAACACAAAGCCAACAATGGCACCCGTTTTGATCCAACGGGACTTCTGACTCTGGGACACCATGTTGCCTGATTTGAAATGAGAGTTCACTGATTGTAAGGACTCAGTCGATGTTGCAACAGCGGAGCCGTGATTATAGGAAACCGAACGACGTCGAGTGAAGGAATTGGGCCCGGTGGAGACTTCAGAATGCTCGAGGCTGTTGACACCAGTCGACATACGAGCAGCTGGTGGAGCACGAAGAGACCAAACGAGAGATAGGCTCGATTTACCACCGGTAGAGAGGAGCCAGGACCGGTAGAGATTCAAAGAATCAACAGAAGGCAAAGAACCCCAGTCTGCCGATGAAATGCGATATACCCGGATCAAAATCAATCAAAAAGTTGCACGGAGAAGAAATGAAATGAAAAGATGGTAAACGACTAGACCCGGAGAGAAAGGAGATCCCCGAGACCAGTGTCCCCAATCAGTTTCACGGTTTCGGGACTGTGGCGCAGATGTGGCAATACCATTTCTGAATGCGGCTTTCCCCGGAGAAACCTCCCGCTGTCTGTCATCTCCGCTTGTACCTCCATAGGCACGAGCTGCTTCACCACCAAAGCCATTCGACTTCTCACTGCTTGACCAGATTATTCTGGTCTGATCGATTAATCTGCCTGCCACATTTCTTGATAGCTGCGAGAGCCTTCTCCCCGACGCTCTGCTCTTCTTCGTTTTCTTTTGACCTATAGGCCATTTCCATTCTTCGTTGGCTAGCAATTAGCCTCACAAGACGGTCATCAACATGAGCCACATACGCGGTCTCGTCTCGCCGGCGCAGGCATTGTGTCGGATTTTCTTCACCCCCCTTCGCACCTCACGGCCCGCTTTCATCGGAGCACCGAAAGTCTCGAATGACCTCAAGTCACGCGGCTTCCACCAGTCCTCGGCCCTCGCCCGACCTGTTGTACGAACTCCAAACGCACCGACCGTCATCAAGGATGAAGCCATTGGCACCCGCCTTGTGCAACTGGTCGACGAAGATCAAAACTTGATGCCGCCCCAAAGACTTGCGGAGGTACTTGAATCCTTTGATCGCAGTAAATTCTTCCTACTGCAAGTCGCGCCCGCCGACAGTGATCGACCGCCCGTGTGCAAAATTCTGAACAAAATGGAAGCGAAACAGCATGAGAAGGCCAAAGCGAAATCCGC
Organism: Penicillium ucsense; assembly: GCA_014839625.1. Lineage (NCBI taxonomy): Eukaryota > Fungi > Ascomycota > Eurotiomycetes > Eurotiales > Aspergillaceae > Penicillium > Penicillium ucsense. Next base: position 67,016 of record WIWV01000010.1, on the reverse strand, counting down.
AAAGGCTCCAAAGGCTCAGACGAAGCAGATCGAACTGAACTGGGCCATTGACGCCCATGATCTGTCGCACCGCCTGAAACAGCTGACCAATTTCCTGGAGAAAGGTCGAAAGGTTGAGGTCATCATGAAGCGCAAAAAGGCCAAGCGAGCACCTACTGTGGACGAAATCAAGCATGTCATTCAAACTGTCCTGGATACGACAAGAGAGGCTGGTGCTACGCAGGTGAAAGCTATGGAAGGAGAACCCGGTAAACAGATTATTATCACTGTCAAGAAGGATTCCTCCTGATGTCCCACCAGGGACGGGAGTAAGACTTTTACGAATTGGGCCAGCCAGGCTCAGGTATTCGTCTCTAAATAATGTTCTATTCCCCATATCTGTACATGAGATGGGACAGGGATACCATGGATGTCACACGCTCCGCATCTAGGTAGCTTCTTCGAAGCTCACGTCCCTGCTGCCGCTTTCTCACCAAGTTTGCCTTGTAAAGTATAGCTTTTGCGTATACCATTCTTCTGAATACCGCAGGTTGGTCTTGAAATCATCTTTCTAGAACACAATTGCCCATCATAAGCAACAAATCATACAAGGCAAAAACAATGATCAGACTCCCAATTTGGAGGCCTTCTGCGTCATTTAGCTCGAGCTCCGCAAGTCTCGGCCGGTGATTGGTCCTCAGATGACTAAGCGCTCCTGGCCCCGAAAATTTGGCTCCATGTTGATGCCGAGACAATTCTCATCTCCCCATCGACTGTCCTTTTCGTCCTTGTTGTTCATCGGTCTTTCTCTGGGGCTTTAGTCTACAAGATGTCGAGCATCACCCGTTCATTGAACCTTTTGGCGCGTACCGGCCGCTCATCTCTGCTGCGTCCGCGTGCCGTTAACCCCGTTCACCATGTCTTCGCCAGCGACAAGGTCGCTGCCCGTGGCCTGGCCACTGCCTTCGAGCGAACCAAGCCCCACGTCAACATTGGTACTATCGGTCACGTCGATCACGGCAAGGTGAGCGAGCATCTGTTCTGTTAATAGACTCGAGCTTTCATTTGTCTAATGGTCGCCCGTTCTCCCCAGACTACCTTGACTGCCGCTATCACCAAGCACCAGGCCTCCAAGGGACTGGCCAACTTCCTCGACTACGCCTCCATCGACAAGGCCCCTGAGGAGCGCAAGCGTGGTATCACCATCTCCACTGCCCACATCGAGTTCCAGACCGAGGATCGTCACTACGCCCACGTCGACTGCCCTGGTCACGCCGATTACATCAAGAACATGATCACTGGTGCTGCGAACATGGACGGCGCCATCGTTGTGGTTGCTGCCTCTGACGGTCAGATGTAGGTTATCAGTTGGTATCGACATGTTCGGATTGACAGCTTACTGATATCATCCTCGTAATTATCAGGCCCCAGACACGTGAGCATTTGCTGCTCGCCCGTCAGGTCGGTGTTCAGAAGATCGTTGTCTTCGTGAACAAGGTTGATGCTGTGGAGGACGACGAGATGCTTGAGCTCGTTGAGCTCGAGATGCGGGAGCTCCTGTCCACCTACGGTTTCGAGGGTGAGGAGACTCCCATCATCTTTGGCTCTGCTCTTTGCGCCCTTGAGGATCGCCGCCCCGACATCGGTGCCGAGCGTATCGACCAGCTGATGAAGGCCGTCGACACTTGGATCCCCACCCCTGAGCGCGACCTCGACAAGCCGTTCCTCATGTCCATTGAGGAAGTCTTCTCCATCCCCGGTCGTGGTACCGTTGCCTCCGGTCGTGTTGAGCGTGGTCTCCTGAAGAAGGATACCGAGGTCGAGATCGTGGGTGGCTCAGAGGTCCCCATCAAGACCAAGGTCACCGATATCGAGACCTTCAAGAAGTCTTGCGATGAGTCTCGTGCCGGTGACAACTCCGGTCTGCTGCTCCGTGGTGTCAAGCGCGAGGACATCCGTCGCGGCATGGTCATTGCTCTGCCCGCTTCCACCAAGGCCGCCAAGAAGTTCTTGGTGTCCATGTACGTTCTGACCGAGGCCGAAGGTGGTCGCCGCACTGGTTTCGGCTCCAACTACCGCCCTCAGGTCTACCTCCGCACTGCCGGTAAGTCTTCATCATTGTGTGTCCTTTTGCTGTCCGATGGACTTCTTTCTAACGTTTCAATCACAGATGAGCCTGGCGACCTTACCTTCCCCGATGGCGATGAGTCTCGTCGCGTCCAGCCCGGTGACAACGTCGAGATGGTTCTCGAGACTCACCGCCCGGTTGCCGCCGAGGCGGGTCAGCGCTTCAACATCCGTGAGGGTGGCCGCACCGTCGCCACTGGCCTCATCACTCGCGTGATGGAGTAAAGAACCAGCAAAGGACAGGTCCGATGACTTGACCATGGCTCGATCACTCTCTTGCTGCAAAAGTGTGATCTGGGCTCTTGTATTATGACACCCCCTTGTATCTCTCTCTATCGTTTTATTGTCTACTCTACATTCACAGCGCGGGAACCGTTGATCAGTCACAGGGATCTAAGGAAAGCCGGAGTTTTCGCTTGAATCTTGTTCATGTACCTCTATAGTATTTGGAGATGTAGTTATTGCCAAAGTTTCTCTCCTCTCTTCCTAGAAAGTCGTCATTGAGAATCCCCTCAGTCGGTTTAAAGCAGTACAGTTACAGTAGCTATTGCAGTTCGGTTGTACCACTACCACGTATTTTGCACGAGGTTAGATCACGTGGCCATCCATATGTGGCTGTGCGCTACTCTCGCTCAGCATCCGGATCCGAGGACACGAGTCTCGTATAAGCTTTCCATCCTTCATCCCAGGGACGTCGCCTGTCACCATTGACCAAGTAAGGTAGGTAGGACTTGTGACACGTGGTAGGGGGCGAGTTAGTGGTACGGCAACCACTCGATCGAGCTGTAGTGTAAAAGATCGACCGGCCCGAGTCCCACGCCGTGTGCAATGGAAGACCGCACCTACAATATCTCCATTCTCCAACGATTCTCAACGGACTAGAATAAGAAGACAGCTAGGTGTAGATAAGCGGCACAGTGAGAATGATAGACAATCCACAACTTGCAACAAGGTAAGGCAACTGCAGTTGTCAGTCCACGCAGTGATTCCTTACATGTATCATTGATGTTGCTCGCCAGGTTTCCCGCACTTTCCAGCTGGACTCCAGATCTTCCGATCCTCCGAGTGCCGATAGATTGGAGAAAAGTGGTCGGTACGTGGATCACGGTTGGCACGGGACCAGTCGCATCGTACAGTCCACCAAGCCCAGTCTCCGACCTGATGAGTCGGGTCCACCTCAGTCAGTGATGAGTGATTACTAACAATCGACATCCCCGAACGTAGGTAAACTCAATAACTACCACGGATGCTGACCTGATGAATGATAATTGGAATGAATGAATGGACGACCCCAATTTGGCCCCCACGCCTGGCCTAGCGTTGTCTTTGCCTGCCTGATAGTCACTTGGACGAACTAGTAAGTAAGACGAGACAGCTTGGGTCAGTTTGCCAGCTCCCGTTGAGGACTTTCCCGTCTTCTTCATTTTCTGGAATGCATTAGCACAAAAGTACGGCCTCTTCTCAGACTTAATACAGTCTGCTTTCACACAGCTGTCACTGGCAGGAGTGAGACAGCTCAACGACCGGTGTTTGTCCCCTCGAGTCAACCGAGTCGACGTTGAACCACAGCCGATCTGGGACGCGAGAAGATATGGATCTTTGGGCCGAATCCAACGGCCCTCCGCGTAAGAAAATACGCAAGGGAACTAAGAGCTGTATTGAATGTACGTCCTCCGCGGGTTCACAATAATCACATCGTTTTCCTGAACACCTAGAATTAATGCACGGTGTCAGGTCGCCGCCGTAAAATCCGGTGCACGTACGATCCAGGCCGCTCTGATGCCTGCCATGAGTGTAGGCTGAGAGGTTCCTCTTGTATTGATCAAGCACAGGGCACGGAAGAGCCTGCCCCAGTAGCAGGGTACGGCCAGGCGGAACAACGCTACAGTCTCCGGGAAAGAGTTGCCCACCTGGAAAGCGTGGTACAAGAGCTGGCCAAACGAGTTGACCAGCAGAGTGCCGATGACACACATCGTACGTATTGGACGAGCCATGCGCTGACCCAGGAGTGACCTGAGTTCGACGCTAACGAAGAATGTTTGCAATCACTAGCCAAGCCTATACCGAAGACCAGAGCACCTTCGCCAGTGCCAGATCCCGATTCGGATCAACTAGGCCCATCGAGCGATCAAATCCGAAATGCACCGGTGCTGCAGTTATTCGATAACTATGTTGTGAGTCGGCGCGAAGACACGGATAGCAACGATCGGTTCGCGGGTGCTCAGGATACATCGTCCAAAGCATGCACGGTACGCGCCGAGCTCCTGGCCCTGCTTCCACCTGCGGAGACTTTACGAAGAGTGATTGCGGAAGCATCGCATGCAGGCTGTCTGTGGGACGAATATTTTCCCAGTCGTCCAGAAACGTCGACCTTTTTGTCAGCAGTATATGAAAGTGCGATTGCCCCGGCCGAACTTGCCAAGGTTGTCCTTTGTCTGGCCATCAGTGTCATTCACTTGCCGCCCGAGTTCGACTTGAGTGGTCTGCATGATCCTCTCGATCCTCAGAAGTTTTCCGCACGTTGCAACGAAGCAGTCGACCGCCTGGTAGTCCGTGACGATGACTTTGCTGCCACTTTACCGGGCATCGAGGCGCAGACTCTACTCGCCAAATCTCACTTAAGCGAGGGTCGACTTCGTAAAGCCTGGCTAGTCAATCGTCGCGCGATCGAATTTGCCTATCTTGCGGGCATGCATTTCTCCACCCGTACGCCGCGACCTACCGACACACTCTTCGACCGACGATTGAAGATTTGGTGCTCCGTCACAGCAGCGGATCGGACACTGAGTATGATTCTTGGATTGCCCTATGGGGCAATGGAATCCTTCTTCAAGCCGCAGGTTGAACGGCGACTTCAAATGCCTGTCACAGACGCCGAGCAATATTTCCTGCGTATGAGCATGGTCGCTGGGCACATTGTCGACCGAAATCATGATTTCTCCGAGACTAGCTTCGAACAGACGTTAGCACTTGACCAAGAGTTGATGGATGCTTGGAAGAATCTACCAGAGAGCTTCTTCGGCATCCTGCCAGGCCCTAAAGAAACTCGCGAAAGTTTCCATGCCAAACTTCCTCTCCAATTGATGCTCAACGTGGTGCGAGCTTTGCTGCATATGCCGTTCTTACTCAAATTCCCTCAGGATCAACGCTTCAGTGTCTGCCACCGTGAAGCCATCCAGTCGGCGCGAAATACATTGATGCTATATAAAGTTCTACGGTCCATGATGAAAACTTATTTGTGCAAAATGATCGACTTCTTCGCCCTTACTATGGGCATGATGGTCATCGTGTACCTTCATGGACATTTCGATGAGTCACCTGCGCTTCACAAGCAACAAGATGATCAAGACTGGAGGCTTATCGGGGAAGTGGCTGACATTCTCGGTCAAGCTGCTAACGAGGCAGGAGGGACCGTGGCTGCCCAGTCCGCACTGATCCTTACCAGCATCGTCAACAGCAGGTCACAGTTAAAGGAATGGGCATCAGCGCCGTCGTGCAAGGTCACCATTCCTTACTTTGGGTCTATCGTTATTGGCGCGGGCCCCAAGGTATTGAGATACCACAAGGTTGGCGACAACGACGATGTTGGACCAAAGACATTACCCCCTGCTGTCAAAGATCTTCCTTCAGCCTACCCGCAGAGCCTTTATATGCTGCAGACGTCCCCGTTCAGTGAACCAGAACTGTCATCCGCGACATACGCTAGTGGCGCTTCAAACTCGCAAAGTCCAGTGCCCCGACCCCCTGTGACTTCCAAGGATCTTGCTCAGCCGTTGCCTCCAGGTGAAGATCCTTCTATTACCGAATTTGCTGGTTTCGGGTCGACATCCTTCACAGGGCTTTTCAATGACTTGGAAGAGTCGGCGTGGTTGAATCTTGCCGTTGATCATGGACTAGATTACGGCTGGAACGTGAACTGGTTCGACTGATGAGCTCCAGCAAGGTCTCATAGCAGATCATTTACGGTATTAGCTGGTTTCTCGCAAGCCAATGTTATTCAGACTGTGGCCGTCTCGCTCATGGTTGTAATTGCGCAATGTTTTCTCAATATGGCAAAAAGTAGAGTACGCAATTTGGCAGGGTTCATAGGTGGTCGAACTACCATTGCCGGTTTCATGAGCAAATGAAGCCCCATCTCAAATTCTAGAAATCAAGGTCTGGCAGATTCATCAGGCATTATAACTGTCGTATATACCTCAGCCATGTACAATGACAGCTACTGCAATTAGCTGACCCCCCTCCATCAGTTCCTCCAGTTTGACTGAAAACATTCATGATTTTGCACATTTCGGCCCCCGCTGTTTATGAATTTGTCCTTCTTTGAATGTGGAATTGCAGAGTAGATGGGTCGGCAACCTGATTGTCAGCAGGTATATCAGAGTACCTTGCATGCTAAGCTAAGGTACCATCCACCAGGCACCGATGTGGTTCCAGATGCCTTTGTGGGTTTCATCTCGCGACCACCTGCAGCCGGACCCCCTCGAGACCCAAAAAAAGGGGGTTATGTAAGACCATATGATCTCCCGGGCAGCAGTGCCAAATTGACCTCGGGATCAATAAGACCCAAGCACTCGTGCAGCCGCCTTGTGATCACCTCGAAACTCTTCGGTTCCCGCTGATCGTGACAACTGACGTGGTGGCGCTGTTGAGAGAATCATCCTTTCCTGAACCTCTGATGTTTGTATGCGTTAGCTCCAGTTAATCTCCCCAACCTCATCGCTCCCGTCCGGTCCACTTGCCTTCGCCACCACCTCTCGACCTCCGGGCCAGTTGTTTCCACACTCTCGTTCTACAAAAGCGCGACAGATTGCCTGCGCAACCACACGAAGACGGCATCATGTCTGAACGACCGTCAAGCTTAGCTCGAACACCGACCGCGCCTCCAATCATGGCAAATGGTCATTTCGCGTCCGTCGGCGACAGCGATGATGTCACTCTCTACGAGCACGGAGTGCAGGTGATTGATGGTGATAAGGAGTTCAAGTAGGAGCTATACACCGTCTGCTGTTGATGTCCTCTTGTGTCTCCAGACTGGCAGAGGACATGCTTCAAGAGGAGAGATCAATTGCTAACAGCCTGTGCGCAGTCCCAACTTATCAAAGTATCTGTCTCTCGAACATGTCACGAATGCCGGCTTCAACTACCATCTCATCTCCGTGTTTGGCTCACAGTCAACCGGGAAGTCCACCCTGCTCAACCACCTCTTTGGAACGCAATTCTCTGTGATGTCCGAATCGGAGCGCCGGCAAACAACCAAGGGTATCTGGCTGTCGAAGAATAAGAAGCAGGGCGATGCTTCGACAGAGGGGGTTCGGATGGCGGACAACATCTTGGTGATGGATGTGGAGGGAACTGACGGTCGTGAACGGGGCGAGGATCAGGATTTCGAGCGCAAGAGCGCTCTGTTTGCCCTTGCGACCAGTGAGGTGCTGATTGTGAATATCTGGGAGCACCAAGTTGGTCTATATCAGGGCGCAAACATGGGCTTGCTCAAGACTGTGTTCGAGGTCAATCTGCAATTGTTCTTGAAGGATAAGAGGTAAGGTTTAACCAGAAAACATGGCCCGCGTCTAGAAAGATCCTAATGTTTCCACCATAGCACAACGCATCGGTCTTTGCTTTTTTTCGTCATTCGTGACTTCATCGGCACTACCCCGCTGAAGAATCTCCAAAAGACATTACTGGAAGATCTCGCCCGTCTTTGGTCAACAATCTCCAAACCTGCTGGACTGGAAAACTCGACGATCCATGACTACTTTGATTTCCAGTTCTATGGCCTGCCGCACAAGGGTTACCAGCCAGAGCAGTTCGTGACCGAGACACACAAGCTTGGTTTGCGCTTCCGCGAGGGCCACCGTGATCCTAAACGAGACCCGCTCCAAGGGGAGTTCTCTGACAGCGGCGTCTTCCTACCTGAGTATCATCGTAGAATCCCGGCCGACGGATTCTCCCATTACGCTGAGGGCATCTGGGATCAAATTGTCAACAATAAGGATCTGGACTTGCCAACGCAGCAGGAACTACTTGCTCAATTCCGCTGCGACGAGATTCTGCGTGAAGTCATGATTGGATTCGATGAAGCAATCACAGCATTTGAGGACAAGCAAGCCGAGTCTGTGCGCCTGGGATCTCCAGAGGTCATTGGCGGCCTGGGCGTGGCCATGCGTGGAGCTCGCACTAAGACTTTGAAGGGCTTTGAAACCGAAGCTAGTCGTTACCACAAGGGTGTCTACCAGCGGAAGAAGGCCGAACTGGAAGGCAAGGTTGACACGCGTCTCAAGGCACTTCTTCATGGCCAAATCTCAGCTGCCCACAAGTCTGGCATACAGGATTTCAGCGAAGCCGTGACTAGCGCGGTCAAGTCCGGCCAGAAGAAGGGCGGTAACTACGATTTTGCTGAGATCGTCAACAAGGAGACAAAAGCCTCCTTGGAGAAATTCGAGGAGGTCGCGCGGTCCACGGTAGTTGAGGGCACTGCGTGGAGCAACTATAAGCAGGAGCTCAACCTCTTTGAGAAGGAACTGGCTGAAGTGAGTGGTCGTCTTCGACGCGATGAGATGAGACGTCTAGCCACTCGTGTAGAACGTTGGGTTCAGTCTCGTCTTGGCGAGTCTGTCGGTCTCGAGTTCAACAGCTTGGGATCGGGACGTGCTGGCAACGGCGCTCCTGAGAATGGCGACAAACCTCTGGAGGCGACTTTCTGGGATCGAGTCTGGAATGTCTTTGTGGAGACTGTCTTGGATGCCGAGCGACGATTCACGGATCGCGCCAGCAGCTTCGACGCCAGCTTGGAAGAAGTTGACGTTGGTTTGTGGCGCTTGCGCCGCAAGTCGTGGGGCGTGCTCCATGCTAAAATTGAGGAGGAAATGATCGAAGGCAACTTGCTTCTGAAGCTACGTGAAAATTTCGAAGATAAGTTCCGTTACGACGAGGCTGGTGTACCACGTATCTGGCGCCCAACAGACGATATTGAGGGCATTTACACACGTGCCCGAGAATCGACTTTGACATTGATCCCGCTTCTGTCGCGATTCCGCCTTGCCGAGACAAATGCTCCTCCTCCGTTGGATCGCTGGATTGGACATACCCCCAGCTCTGCGACTCCCGCCGACGAAGAGGATCTTGCTCCTATTGGTGGCGTGGATGAGGACGAGGGCAAGAGTCTCGAGGAGGAAATGACGATCCTGAGCGAGTCGAAGCGTCAGGAGCTCACCGTTCGCTTCAAGAAGGCAGCCGACGGAGTTTATGTTGAGGCGAAGCGCAGTGCCATTGGTGGCATGACCCAAGTGCCATTGTACTTCTACGGTCTTTTGTTGGCATTGGGATGGAATGAGATCATTGCAGGTATGTTTGCTCGTTCATCCTACAGTCCCATCGGTTGCGAGACTAAAACCTTGACCATTTTTAGTCCTGCGCAATCCGGCTTACTTCTTACTGCTGTTTGTGTGCGCCGTCGGTGCCTATGTTACTTGGCAGCTCAATCTCTGGGGACCAATCATCAAAATGTCAGAAGCTGCGTCTCAGCAAGCTCTCGTAGAAGGGAAACGGCGCCTGCGTGACTTCCTTGAGCAGTCCGATACTGGCCGCCAGGCTATTGCGATGTCCACCTCGGACAAGACCTCCTCGTCAGGCAAGCAAGAAGAGTACGAGATGTCTGATTTGCCCAAGCGGAGCTCCGGCTCGAAGGCCGATGATCTGGATGACCTGTGAACGTTGTTTTTGATGCAATTACCTTTTAACTTTCTCCATTGTCTTTCGTGTCTTACCCCTGTATTTCTTACTCTGGGTGGATTAGATCTGTGCTATATCATTTCATTCGAAGTCTGTTGTGACCATACGTTCTCATTGTATTATCCCTGGTTGTCCTTCAACAATATTCTTCTCTTGAAATAAGCTTTCACCTCTTCCTCTTTGTGTCTGGCAGTATTTTCAACCCCCCCCCCCCCCCCCCCCCCCCCCCCCTGGTCCACCAGCATCTGATAAACCAAAGCTGCAGTCGTCGAGACATCCAGCAAGATTTCCCCCACTCTCTGTCCTGAAATTCCACTCTGCATGCTCCCTTGCCCGACACACAGCAGACAGAACTCTTGCCCCTTCCTTCAATCATGCAGAAATTAAAGGCTAAGTGGGAGCATGAGGTGGATCACTTGGAGGAGAAATTTCGAGGTCAGACATTCCCCAAAAGCTCAGGCATTCCTGCGCATGGAGGACTGCGCCCTGCCAGGTGGGGTCCCCATAGAGCCTCGCATCTTCTGACACTGCGCCGGTAGACTCTCACCTGCACGATGCGAAAGCATCGGCGGTACATTTCAAGCACAAAGTCGGCAAGCTGTTCAACATTGTCAACCCTAACCATCGTCATGACGAGGAGCATGAACAGGCGACGGATCGCAAGCGCACAGTCATTGCCGAGTCACATCGCTTCGAGTCGTTTGCACCCATTCATGATGGGAACCGCATCAAGTGGTATGTTGATGGGTGCGATTACATGTGGGCGGTCTCGGAAGCTCTGGAGAAGGCCCAGGAGACCATCTACATCGCAGATTGGTGGCTGTCTCCCGAACTCTTTCTGCGTCGGCCACCGGCTCAGTATCAACAGTGGCGACTAGATCATGTCTTGAAGCGCCGTGCAGAGGCAGGCGTCAAGATCTATGTCATTGTTTACAAAGAGGTCAACCAGGCGTTAACATGCAACTCCGCTCACACAAAGCATGCCTTGCAAAATCTATGTCCCGAGGGCACGCCGGGCTATGGTAATATCCGTGTCTTGCGTCATCCAGATCACAATGTTTTCGAAAATGGAGCCGACATGACTTTTTACTGGGTGAGAGACACATACGCCTTTGAATACTTTGCATTACGTCTTATGGCTCCCTTTTGACGCTGACTCATTCGATGCCAGGCTCACCATGAGAAATTCATTGTGATCGATTATGCGATGGCTTTTATTGGCGGAATTGACCTCTGCTTCGGGCGATGGGATGCTCGCCAACATCCACTTGCTGATGTGCACCCCGCAGGTTTGCGAGATGATATTTTCCCCGGCCAAGACTTCAACAACAATCGTATCATGGACTTCCAGAGTGTCGATGACTGGCAGAACAACGAGCTCAGTAAGGTGGAATTCGGTCGCATGCCCTGGCACGATGTTGCCATGGGCCTGATAGGAGACTGCGTATACGATATTGCAGAGCACTTTGTGCTTCGCTGGAATTTTGTCAAACGTGACAAGTACAAACGAGCCCATGATGTCGACTGGCTGATGATGGAGGGTCGACTTGGAGAAGACGAAGATCTTGTGGGCGTGCAACGACCCAAGTACCCCTGCGGCGAGTACATTCAGCACCCACTTACACCACTGTCCAGCAAGCCCCGCGGCGAACAGGGCACAGTGCGAGCTCAGATCGTTCGGAGCAGTGACGACTGGAGCAGCGGGATTTTGAATGAACACAGTATTCAAAACGCATATTGCGAGGTCATTCGCAATGCAGAGCACTTTGTCTACATTGAGAATCAATTCTTCAGTACGTTGAACCAGAATCTTTGCTTCGAGTGACGATTTTTCCGTCGGGTCATAGCTAATCACATCATCCAGTTACCGCTACTGGCGACGAACAGAGACCAATCTTCAACACCATCGGCCGCGCAATCGTCGATGCGTGTGTTCGAGCCGGCAGACAAGGCCGCAAATTCCGTGTGATCATTGTCATTCCGGCCATTCCCGGATTTGCCGGCGATCTACGTGACAACGCTGCGGCTGGAACTCGAGCCATCATGGACTACCAGTACAAGTCGATCTGTCGCGGTGAACACTCCATCATGGGCCAGATCGAGAAGGCTGGCGTTGATCCCAAAGGTATGTTTTCTTTCTTCTTTTTTCTATGCAAATCCGCATCTCAGCAATGATGATACGGGATGCACAGGCTAACGACAAAATATTTACAGAGCATATCTTTGTCTTTGCCCTGCGCGCATATGACCGTATCAATAAGACTCCAGCGTTGGAGCAGCTGGAAAAGCAGGCAGATGTCTCCTACAAAGATATCCAACGTGGTATTGCCGAATCAATCATGGGTGAGAGTGTGCACCCCGCTGTCGGTAAAGAAGGCGACAAACACGAGAAGAGCTACGACGGCGATGAATCACAAAAGAAAGAGGCTCTAGAGAAGCTTGCAAGGTTCGAGGAACAGGTAGAGAAGCGCAAAATGCACGATGGCATGGCCAGTTGTGATTCAGTGGCCCATACAACTATGCTCAATGGTGGGAAGATGTCCGACGAATCTTGGGAGGGTGATCCCGAGGCCGAAAAGGAGAATATCGTTCAGGAGGAGCTCTACGTGCACGGCAAGGTGTGTATTGTTGACGATCGTATCATCATTTGCGGCAGCGCAAATATCAACGACCGTGTAAGTGTCCTGTTCGATCAACCTCATTTCGAGTCTGCTCCAACCAGCCTCCGCACATTCTAATAGTCTTGAATTTCCAGTCTCAACTTGGGTCTCACGACAGTGAGCTTGCGATCGTGATGGAAGATCAAGAATTCATCGACAGTGAGATGGACGGCAAGCCGTATCGGGCGGCAAAGATGGCAGCGACTTTGCGCCGTCAGCTCTGGCGCGAGCATCTCGGCCTCTTGCCTGCACAGAATCTGGATGCGACCGCAGATCCTAATGCTCGATCCCCCGATGTCTGCTTGAACCAAATCCTCGAGGACACCCACAACGAGTTCGTAAGGGATCCGCTGAGCGACGCGGTCTGGAATACGTGGACCGATCAGGCCACCGTCAACACAGAAACGTATCGGATGCTGTTCCGCGCAGACCCCGATGATAATATCAAGAACTTTGACGACTATGATAATTTCCGCCCGCGAGGTGCACACAAGGAAGGACACCTATTCGATCCATATCTCCCAATTAAGGAAGTGCGCGAGAAGTTGGACCGCATCAAGGGTCACCTTGTCTGGCTGCCACTCGACTTCCTTCGAGATGCGGAGATGGCTGAACCTGGTTTGGCGGTCAATCAAATTACGGAGGTAAGAGTCCCTGCCCGTGATGCGACGAAACTGGCAAATGGAGACGATCATGAATGCTAATTTTGAATACGAACAGAGTATCTACACATAGGCTTGGCCTCGACCAGACGGCAACTAATTTTTCCTCTTTTTCTTCATCTTTGCCTTTTGCCTTCTTGGTTGCCATCATGCGGAATCTTTTGTGCACCTGGTGTATATGCGAATATGATAATGAACACTTACGCCCGCTCGTGTGATTGATTCGATCTGACCTGAGGAAAAGCATCGTGACTCGTGAGTCCTCCACTCATGGTGCTATTTCGCACTGTCTTCCACACCGCCGCGTAGTCTGTAATTCTCCATTTTCGCACGAGGAGCTACCTCTAGCGCGAAACAAAATCGACTCGGTAGACTACTAGACATAGTAGACAATCATATTGTCCAATGTCCACGCATCCAGGTCGTCCTTTTGTACGTGGGGGCTTTCCGCTTCTCCACCAGCGCACCTAGTCATGATCCAGACTGTCGTGGCGTCGTACTAATCTGATGCAAGTCCATTCGATTGCGTCTCGATTTACCCAACACTTGATCGAACGTGTCTATTGACAAGCACGACCCGAAACCAGGGGGGGCGGCGTTTTCCTCAAAGAGAACCAGGAAAAAAAAACCAAAGAAAAAGAAAAAGCCCTTCGTCGGCCGTACTTTGTCAAATGTCAACACTGGGAGAGATCGGGAGTTAATCACGCCCGACGGTCCCAACCTAAAGAAGGTGTCTCTTCGCGTTCACCCACTAGTTGTTCAAATTGCGTCGATTCAATTCCACCTGTACCTTTGATCCACACTCCACCTTGACATCTTGGCATCTAGCAGTCATCTCGCGTCCGTTTCGCAAAAGTGATCCCCCGCCAATCCACGGGGTACGTCAAGTATACCTGTTCCAGACGTGGCGTCTGGTGCAGTAGCCAGATCGATAGGAGTACTTTGGATCCGATCTGCTCCCGACTGCCGTAAATTTTCGTCGCTTGGACTGTCTGAAATGTGAACGCGTCAGACGATCGGAGCTCAGTTGACAGCCCGAGTCTGACGACGCTGACGGACGAATCTCTGTTCGTTCTAGCACCGTGTGCTGAGTTCTCAGCTGGAGTTTAGCGAGGCTGTTTGTCTACTAGTCTTACTCTCCACCTCCTAGCGAGGTACAGTAGTATTCGCAACGAAAGCGAATGGTTAGTCTTTTGAGCTGCGTTGAAATTTTCTTATCTGATGGTATGTGAGTGGATTTCTCCCGTGGGAATCAAAATGCAGCTTCGCGGCATGTGAGGCTATATTTACTTCTTTGTAGTTCAATTTGGCTTAGTGGTTTAAGGTAGCCTAGAATTTGATAGGTGGTTCAGCCGGAGCATATCTGATTCAGTAATAGGAGAAGTGATCATGTACTGTGTAGGTAGTCCAGGAATGATAGCGTACAGAGTCATCGACCAGATAGTTCAGCAGTCTGTCTTCTCTACACTTACTCATGCTTCACAGAAAGCACTGTAACTGCTCTGGGATTAGTCTGGTTATGTGGTAACTACAATTGTTTACACCCATCATTCCGGTACCTGCTCGCAGGCTGAGCTTTGACCCTTGGAAAGCGTCGCCCTTCAAATGTTTAGAGTTGGCGGGACCAGATTTCTGGAGATCTTCAATCTTGGAGTCCGATCATTGGACAATCTAGATGTACTTTTGCTTGGTCATTTCTCGATCTGTCCCGTGATCCGAATCCTTGGGATTTCGGGAGATTTGGATCTGACACCGTACGTAACTACGTATAGTGTGTGTCTATGTGACTGTGTGAATGTAGATCTGGACAGGGCTTTATGTAACTATGTGTGTCCTTGTTGTACTGTACTTTGAAATATACCAAGTCGCTTGCTCGTGGCAGCTTGCGATTTCCCGATCGATGATGTATTGCGATTGACAACATTTATGTTTCGGTCAGATATGGCGAAGTTGTGATCTATGTCGGCACCAAACAATGGGATTGTGAGAGTTGCAGCGGCTGATATCCGCTCGGCCTTCTACATATTGTATATTTGTACGGTAAATCACTGCATAGATGATAAAATTAGGTAGTTATGCTGTATTGGTGTATTCGAGTGTCAAGCGCACAGCTGTACAGTCAACGGTGTACACATCTGATGTTCCTGCAAGTCACCACCGTCACTGTTTTGCCAACTGCCAAGTAAGCCCAGCTGAAGCCCATGAATGTCAGGAAAGAAGCCTCTTCCTCCCTGTAGGTAGTAATTACTAGTTAGTAGGCGGATGCAAGGTCCTTGGGCCTCCAAGTGCCGACCTCAGCTGACCTTTTACCCGATGCTCTCTGTAAACCATGTCCTCCTATCAGATCTCGAGAACGCGACGTAAGACTGCGATCGGCTACCTACCTGTCATCTTGGAAGACTAGAAGGCTGGAGCCTACACCTACCCGGCCCTCAAACTCAAGAAGCGCGTCTCGTGCGTCCATCCTTTTCCCGCCTCGAGATGTGAAAACCGAAAATAGTCAAAAAGCATGTGGGCTAGGTTGTGTAGAATAAATTGCCGCGAATCAAGAATACTCCTCGTCTAGATCATCTATTGTATAGAGCAGCAATTACAGTGACTGATCATATTTGACCATTTCTACTAGCCAGTCTATGGACCTCAGACTGTATCGACTACGGCTACTACGATCATCGATGTTGTTCGTACCTAATGCGCTTGTCTCGAGTACAATAGCCCCCGTTCTCGTGCTCGAGCCACCCCCGGGCTATAATTGGAGGGTAGTAATGGGGGAAAAGACTCCGGATACACCGAGGTTTATGCACGCCCGATCGACTTATGCACCAGCCCACTTCATGTACAGACTACTCCAGAAGGAGTCTATCGTTACTCACGAGTCACGAGTCACTATTGAGTGTTAGTTAGTAGAACTGAGATCCATACTGAGATCCGGGCCATGAAATCTTGCTTGTTGCATGGTGCTTGACTCAGGAGACTTTCTTGCGGGATTTGTCACTCTCGATTTCATCTTTGCATGTCGGTCGTGACAAGTAGTTGTTGAATCATATACAACGAAGAATATACGATTTGCATTTCAAATGCAAGGACTACACTGATAGAAAGACAAGGTGAAAATAAAAATGACACTCCAACCTTGATGGGCTGCCCCCGCTAGCGACCCAAGTGACTACCTATCGAGCAAGACATCAAATTCATGCTCTGTCCCTTGAACTCTGGAATGTGCATCTGGCTCAAATAGGTAGAACTGGCCTTTGAAACTCAAAATTCCCGTCCAAACGACACTTCCGTAGCCGCGCAGACATATCTGTCCAGCCTCCAGCTCCTCCAGCACGATCCACTAATATACCGGCTTCGACCCAGCATAGAAATACCCTGCCGCGAAACTTTCGTGAGGAAGTAAGGATGCGCGATTAGGAACTCTCTTCCCTGGCCCCTTTCCCCGTCTGCCGGGACTCGCTTTACCGCAACTCTGGGACGCAGATTACAGCATGATGGTTGGCAGGAGATGCGCTCGTTGGAGCGATCTGATCCCCGAAGCTCCATCCGAATTGACTTTGAGGGAGGGGCAGAGCGGGCGGTCCGCATCTATTGATGTTCTAGACGCTGTAAATGTGACAGGTGGACTAGGGTCCAAGATCCCGATCGTTCGCAGACCGTCGAGAACAAGTCGTGTACAATGTAGTGGACACGCCTGTGAGATACGTTGATTGGGTTGTGAATATGGAATAGTTCAAGTGATCGAGGACAGATGGATCCTACGACATCTGGATCAAGTAAGAGATACTTCGGGTTGCAATTGTAATTCATACACTTCTTTCAGAGGGACAAACGAGACAGCAAGGATAATGATAGCAAAATCCCAAGTACCGTTTCAACGTCTTGACGCCAATGATGCCAGAATCATGACACGAGCAAGAGAGAGATAACAGGTGAACAAGAAAGCCCAAAAAGAAAACACACTCCTAAGAAATCAAGAACAATCACGGCGAACAAAATCATGACACCCGTAGTCAAATCGGTCGAAACGCCGTCCGGATGCAACAAAACTCCCCACGCATGGAAACTTTTTTCATGAGCCAGAAACCTTTGGACTTTTTCCCAGTAGCAAAACCAAATGCAATGTCGAGTAATGTCGCCCAAATGAAGAAGAGTCGCTGTCGCCGGGATCGGGAGAATGCAGGTGTAGAGAGATTCATTGCCGTAGGGCACAAGTTCGGCGAGGGGGTGCGAGCACCGCGAAGATTTGGAGGGAATGGAGGAATTGAACCTCTATCTCGTCTAGGGTTTGGCATTATGGCAGCTGTTGCACCGACAGTGACCACAGATCTTGCACCGCCAGATGGCGACAAACGGTCCCGAATTACAGTCCGAGCATCGCCAGGTGAGAATGTTGCCGTTGGTCGCCTGGACAATGGCGAACTTGTGACCGGAGCATTGGTTGGCCATGTTGACTGCAAGTGATTGGTATTGAGATGGATAAATGGCGATGGTGATCTCTGATGTCCGCCTCGTCTTTCGACTTTTGCTGTGCTTGTTCGTCTCTCAAAGTTACTGCGCATTCGAAATCAGCTTCAACCATCAATCTTCTAGTAGGATGTCCCGACACCCCGTCACTTACCACACCAAGTGGAACAGCTGGGAGCCCGGCGAAACGGAAATTTATGTCGATCAAATGGGGTAGTCAACTCCACAGGTTCAGATTGGAGAGACCGGTGGATCGAGGTGAAGGAAGGGGGGGTACTTGTCTGGACGGTTACAGAGCAAATCGTTGGGTTTTTATGAACGAGGAAATAATCAAGGGAGCTGGAAAGAGGTGGTGGAGGTGACAAAGTGCAAGCGCTCTGTCGAACAGAGAGAGGCAGGTGCAAATCAAGAGATGGATGTAGTCGAAGCTGGTTGAAGGATGGAGCTGGCTGAGAAGAAAAGATGAAGTGATGATGGTGACCAGCTGCGTGAACGCCTCGTACATTATATAGAATTTCTCAACCTCGATCTTGATCCTCGTCAAATGGAATACCTCAAATTCGATGTAGTTGATTCCAGCCAGACCGATTCGACTTGGTCTGGGAGCTCCAGCTTCCGAGGCTATCTGCAGCCGGCGCAATCTTCGATACGTTTTAGTTTTGACAGGACCACTGCAGCGATGGAGGTTCTTTTGCAGATTCGGTCTTGCGATGCCGTAACGCAAGTAGCCGAACGGGTCTGTTGTGTAGAGATGCTTGTCGACCGTCTGGAAACAGATCCCTGACAGCGCTGCCTCTTAGGGACGATGCAGAAAGGCAATAATGAAAGGGGACAGATGGGTGGGGCCCGTCTCTATATTCCTTTTTCTGTTGTTTTATTTCTTTTTTTCTCTCTTCTTCGGTTGTTCTTTTGTCCCCTCATCCACTTTGATCTCAGCTGGTGTGCAATTGCCCCCGACCTGAGGTTCTTCCTTCAGTGGTAGTACAGTCCAAATGAGGGAGGGATTCAACGTGTGAATCCGTTGGTTCGTATCCCTTATCTTGGTTCTCGCGGTGGTTTGTTTTGCGCCAGCTTCCCCTTGATTTGGTTGACAGGGCCTATTCGCGACCTGAAGGGTTTGGGAGAAGCTCAGTCAGACGCTGTGGCTGACAGTCCGAATGGGATAATGAAATCATAGATCTGAGCCAATGTTTGATCTACAGCGGACCGCGTCACATCTTGCATGATGCGTCAAAAGGTCAGTTCGGGAAGGGAGGTCAAATAATAGGGCCCCATCTTCCGACGACGAGACCGGAAGCTTTGATCCTGAGCTACCGGACCCTGTGCCTAGGACCATGCTGACAGATGATTCCTATCAACTGTTTACCTTTTTGGCGACTTGATTGCCTTAGAAGTCTAGCACCTCTCGGGTTCTCGATCTCATCATTGGTAGAACAGACGGCTGGGGAATGTCACGGAAGCCGGGAGATAGCAGGCACTGGGCAGTGGAGTAGGACTAGGCTGAGACGATGGAATAACTCCTGGATCTGCACAGCGACCGGGGAGGCAATTGAGTGAGGGACTGGAAAAAATGGAGTCCCTAGATCATGGCGCTTATTGGATCCGATGAGCTGTGCATGACAAGCTGACTCTCAGACGGCTTCGAAGGAAAGTTCAGACCGATCCGGCAAAGCGAAAGACTAATGCGAAGCTAAAAGGGAATACTGGGACTATAGTGGGGATGGCCAGGGCACGGCCGACAACGAGCAGAATGGACCAGTGCTGCTCAGGAAACAAGGGTGAGCAACATCAGAAGATGTCTCTTCTGTTCGGGTCCTGTTTGAGGGCAGGTGCTTCGACAGGAATTATGGCTTCTGGCGATTCTGCTTGCTACGCAATTCCCAGCATATGCATTTCAAGGAAGGCTCATGGAAAGTACCATGGAAAGCACTGTGCTTGATGCATAGTACTTGCGTAAATCCTACCAGGGGTAGGTAATGGAAGTATGGGTCCAAAAGAACCTAATATGCCCCTAAAAAGCAACGAAACAAAAGTCCCACCGATTAGGAACCGTACCGACCGACAGGTACGATCAAAAGCAGAATCATCTTGCAGATGAGCTCGTGTCGTCCAGAAAGCACCAAAGTGGATCTGGGCTGGACACTCTTAGTAGTACTTAGTACTTAGTACTTACTACTTAGTAGTAGCATTAATACCTTAGTATAAGTCTTTCGATAACTCTCCGATCAAATCAGATTAAGAAGTACATATGCCTGACAGATACGCATACAATACCTCAAAGTACAGGACAAAAGTGATTGTCTCGATCGAAATTCACGTAGTCCTCTATGTAGTATGCACCATGGAATCGACCAGTGCAGGGCAATCGGGTTCAATACCTGGAATCGCACAATTCAACTCATCAATTGTGGAGTGCTCGTCAAACCTGCCTGTGGACTCACGTAGTCGACATGTCGAGCAAATGATGTACACATTTCATTTAAGGGGGAGAGGCTGGGCTAGTATGTAGCATCACGAGGACGTACGTGGAAATGGACACTTTGATTTAATTGTTTTTTTTTTCAATTCTCTCCGTTTTCGCCCTTCCTCTGCTTCTTACCTTCCTCTGGGTCTTCCGTCCGTCTGGCTCAACAGTTTCCCAGCTACCTTTGAGCTGGAGCCGCGCGGATAACAGTTCTTGAGTCCCGGAATGACCCTCTCTGGAGGACCCTCGGGGTCTTTTGTCGATCATCACCTTAATCGTGGCGAGGTGCATTGCCGCAAATTCCAAACATCACTTGCCCCAGTCTCTAGGGTGGTGCCTTCCTGCTGGAAAGACACCATGACCAGATCACATCATGTTGGAGGCATGAAAATGGGAAATCAGAATGTTTACATGCTATTGCACCTGCGAGGCCAAGAACGAAAACCGGATTTGAAGTCGAGCAATGATGCCATAAAACAAACTTAGCCCAACCATCCCTCGAGGTCGCTCATAGACCGTGGATGGTAAATAAGCCAAGCAAGCAGTTGAGCCTCCTGCAGGACGCCCGCAATCTATTAAAAGGCAAAGAGGACCGAGGACTCTTTTCGCAGTGACCACTTCTCTCTGCGCCGTGGGTGACTGAAATCCCACCCTAACAAATCGGATCCACAAGCCGATGTCTCTTTTGAGCTTGATACATCACATCCCACATAATTTAGGTCTAGAGCCGCGGAATGACGGGAAATGGAGGCCCTTTTCACGCTTGGACCAGGACCCATTGTCCGTCGAAGCCTTGGCCTCGTAAGGTTGACATGTCCGGAAGAGTAATTTTGAATATGACATTCCCTACTACCACAAATATCCCGTTTTTCAATTTGTTCTGAAAGATCTTTCTTTGCCCTCTGCGTCAAGGTTGCACACCCACTGAGCACAAATTATTCTGTTCCTCATGCATTGATGTCAAGCTGCGTCCTATCACAGCGCCGATGGTCAGTCAGGCTTCTGAAGTTTTTGATCACGTACTGGAGGAACTACATAGACAAGGAGCGCTACCCTTTCCATCCTTCGCAAATGACTATTCAATAACGAGGCACAAGACAGCCAGAAGAACTGAAATTCTGGAAAAGACCAAAGACACTTCACTTCTTCAGCCGTCTGGAATGTAAAGTCGTGCAGTATCGTCAAGAGGGCCTCCAGGCTTAGCGTCAGATCGAGTTCAAAATAAGCTGTGCATCATAGCCAGATGTCATCAAATCATCCAAGTGCATGGGGCTAGGGCAGCAGCGAATCGGATCGCTAATGACAAAGGCACGTCGCTCTCTGTACTTGATTGATTTGACTCCTGTACCTCGATCTGGATGCAGACTAATTGATTCCAACCTTTGCAACCTGAAAATCATGATGGGCCCTGACGCATGAACCGACCAGGGCCATTGTTATGCGGGAGCTGCCTTGCCGTCAGGACCGACCGCGGAAATGGGTTTATGACCGGGGGCTACTGCAATGTTAATGTGTGTTCTGGAAGCTGGGACAATGTGTTGGGTCCGGCATTTGTTTGCTGTACATGGAAGGTCTTCTTTAGGACATGCATAGCCGGTTCTTAGGTGATTGTCTCATGGCGTCCATTCTAGTAGTAGCAGACTGGCTCACGACTACTGTTCGAACATCTACCGAGATTGTGAGCAACGATGCAACTCGGGCATTTAGCAGATTGAGTCAATTTGAGAGATCTGGAAAATCTGAACATTTGGATCTGGTCTGGTGCACAGAATAGGATTCCCAAGTCAACTTGCCCAAAGTCCGTTCTGGAAGGAGTCAGAATTCAAAACTGACGTAAATCTAGTTTGATGTTTTCCCCCCGCGTTTCTCCTCGCCTCCAAAGCAATTGGAAATATGAAACAGGCTCCGACTTCGGCCTTCAGCCCGCCACCTACGAAGCTTCTCTACTTCGAGGGCCTGCTCCTCGGGTCCCTGTCTTGCGCCGCTTTTGCCTTAGACGAGGTGCATACTCGGATGAGAAATGGCACAGCACGGAAAGTCCACTTTGGAACACATGTCCACATTTGAAAGGATTGCAGACTTGCCGCATTCAGTCTGTGTAAGGTACAAATCCAAGTTTCTTGACTTTGTTCACAAGCCGATCCAAAGTTTTAATACCCTGACAGTGGGACTATCAATAGGTCTGTCTCGTCTGAGTAAGGTAGTAAGGTACATATGTACCTAGGAGAGATAGCCTGGTGTAGTAAATTGAGATGTGCTTTTTGTCACGGCGTGTGATCAAGCAGTAACCACTAACGAAACCACAATAGAGGCATGCCATGTATCAGCTGCACACGCGCTGCCGAGTGAAGCAGAGTCGTACAAAGTACAACCGCAAATCAAGCTAATCACCGTTGACTCAACAAGAGCCAAGATCTTCGTCCTGCTTCAAATCCTGAGAATCAATTTGAGCGACCCAAGTGTTGGCCTCCCGTGCGCGCCGTCCCGATGAGTATTCTACTGTCAAGCGCAGCGGAGCCTGGAATCCTTGGCCACTGGCAAGGGGTTCCGGATCGATCATTGCAAATCAGACCAAAGAAACGGCGGAACTTGTAATGAACTCCGGCTGCTGGATGGGACTGGAGCGATCATCGACGTAATTGTACGCTACCGGACCAGGAAGAACATGATGGTTTCGCTAGGCAACACCAGGGATATGCATCTGCCCTGTCAGAGCAGAAAGATGCTTATGGTTTCAATGAATAGGTGCCGACCCAGTCACTGATCATTGTCGGATCGAAATCATCGCTATCCGCACTCATAGATGGGTGCGGTCACAGGATACCCAGCGTGGCGAGTAAACTACAGTAGAGGGACTCGTTTCGGACTGTTCTGTTGCGGAGGGCCGAAGACACGGGCTATTGCGTCCAAAAATGTTTGCTCAAACACGACCAAGGAACGGTTTTGCATAGATGCAGGACTGACTAAGAGACTACGAAGAGGCAAGTGACATCTTGATCCGAGCACAACCGGTCGAACTTGGTCGGATCATGTGGTCGGTCATGGGGCGATGATACAGAATACACAAATGAAGATCGAATGCGTCAAGGGTGACCGAGGCGCCACGCTAGAATTGAGTGAGATTTGAAGAATCATGCTATCTCATTTTGCCCTTTGCGTAGACCGCAAGGATGTCCGAGGGGTTCTCTTGCACCAGTTCCACCACCAGATGGCATCAAGATGATTCCCGAAGAAATCATCTCGACTTGAAGAAACTGGTGCCTTCGGTCCTCGTCGAATCTGAACCGTCAGCTCTCTTCGATCTTCCTCGGTGAGAAAGGTCAAAGTGAGACTGTCAGAATCAGACCCGAGATTTTATTCTGCCAACGCTCCGTTAAGAACACCTCGTGGATGACGAGATGCTCCTGCAGAACCCAGAGTGGACTGCATCGCTGGGTGAAAGGTGTAGGGATGACGGAGTGCCATCGAAGAGAGAAAAAGAAAAGAAGAAAAGACGAGACAGAGCAATACGTGCGTGGCTCGAGTGACCGTGAGAGACTCGGAAGCGATTACAAATGGTCTGGACGAGACAGACTTCGTGGAAAGCATGATTTCTCATTCGGTCAGAAGATATTGGTAGAGGTATCGTGCAATGCAAGTTGCAAATATGCAGAGAGCTTGGAGTCTGCGGGTCATCGGTCAACGCCGTCCTAGAAAAGAAGAATTGCAAGTTCAGTTCATCATAGCCGTCCGCCCATTCGGGGGACCATCGTTTAGTCATTCAGTTGGAATAAAGCCGAAACGCTGCAGAGCGAATTTCAGTTAGCCATCGGAGTCCATGAGGTGCATATACCGCAGAAGCATTAAAAAAAAAGCCTACCTTTCACCGTAATGATGCCGCCGAATGCTCTCAGCTAGAAGGGTCGAAACATCAATGACAATCAGCTTCTTTGATCGAGCGAGCATCGACGGCTCAATCGGGAATGTGTTGGTCACGACAATGTGATCAATACAAGGGCAGGACTCCATCTGGTCTAGCGACTCGGCATTGAAAAGCCCATGAGTAGCTATGCAATATACTTTGGAGGCTCCGCCACGCTTGACCACGGTTTCCGCGGCAGCGATCCATGATCCACTCTTGTCAATCATGTCATCTACGAGGAAGACGGGACGATTGCGAACTTCGCCGACCAGGGTGATGGTTCTCTCATGATCAGGACCGGCAGTCTGCGCCTCATCGTCCGATTCGCCAGCATCAAACGAGCCGCCAAGGGCGTGGTCGGGAGGCAGCGAGGCAACGCTAGACATCATGGAGTTCATCATTGTCTCTGGAATAGTCTCATTGTCCTCTGCCTGTCCGTTCAGACTGCCACTGGCACCTGCACCGGGCGTGGTTTCACTGGAATGAGAATCTGATCCAGGGTGGTAGTCGTCATCCACCAAATGACCCTGGACAAGCCGACCCGTCACAACGTCGCGGACACGAACGTCGGTGTATTCAACTTCGAGCTCCGATGGTCTGCGGGCTGCAGGTGGAGTTTCAGGGCGCAGCAACCCTTCGTGAGATTCGTCTTGCTCTTCTTCTTCTTCTTCGGGGATAGGAGCCGCCGCCTGAGACCGCTGGAGGCGAAGTTCAAAGGATTGTGGCTCCCTCGAAGATCGTGTCTCGTCCTCGACGGCGTCGAAGAATACCATGCTATCTGACATGGCGATGGGAGCAACCTTTGGTCGCCGGCGATCGGTGGCCACAATTCCAAAGTTCAATTTGAGAGTGTCGGCAAGCGACGTGACTCGCTTGGTGCCACCGGCATTCTTACTCACGACAACGGCGTCCTTCCAACCAGAAACGTTCATCCGAATCCAGCGGGCGATAAATGGCTCAGCGAAGAGATTATCGACGGGCTTGCCAAAGAAACCTTGCATCTGGGATGCCTATTGAAATTCAATCAACATCGAGACCAATGAAGGAGGCAACGTCGGCGGGTTTAAAAGACGCATCGACATACGTGTAAGTCCATGGTGATCACATGGTCCACACCGGCAATTGTAAGCAGATTGGCCAGCATACGAGCCGTGATGGCGCCGCGGTGACTCTTCTTCTTGGATTGGCGCGAGTAGGGAAAATATCTCGTCAGCGGGTCAGCATCCGATGTTCACATATTTTAAGCACTCAGGCGGAACAGGCAGCATACGGCATGACCGCTGTCAACAAGAGGGAAAAAAAGATGTCAGTCCACAATGCCTTTCAAAGACCTCTCTGGTCGGTGGGCGGGGAAAAGTGAAGCGCCCACTTACCAGTAATTGACTTTGCAGAACCGCCTTTGCAAGCCGAGATCATGATCAGCAGCTCCATGACACTGTCATTGATCTTGCTGCTGCCACTTTGCACAATGTAAACATCTTGGTTGCGGACCGAGACGCCGATATTGACGCTAGTCTCGCCATTGGCAAATTTGCCCAAGTCTGCAGGCGCAGGCGAGGCGCCCAATCGCTCACAGATTGTCTCTGCGAGGGCAGGATGGGAATTACCCGAGAAAATCTGCACGCCTCGCATAGCCGGTCTTTTGAAGAGGCAAACTGAGAAGAGCTAAAGAGGATGGGGAGGGAAGAGAGAAGTAAGAGACGGGGGTGAGGGGAACAGAAGGGAAGAAAAAGAATTTGCGGGTCAGTGGCCCCCGTGCTGCAGCTCTGGGCGGTGTGGACTGCCGTACAACCTTACCCCACGCTTATCGTGCATGATTGCGGGCGATAATCAATTGACTACCCGGAGCTCGACATACCATCTAGTTCTACCAGCAACCATCACGATTCCATCCATCATGTCCAAATTTCCAGAAATCCAAGGCGGAGGGTCCTTGATTGTTGCCTGGCAAATAAGGAACAAGCATGTCCTCGTTATCGGGGGTGGAGAGGTAAGGGTCCAGCGTAAGACCAAATGCTTGACCGCAGACGGCATTCATGATACAACGTGACTCAGATCGGTGTGTGCATAATCACTTACATTTGTCTCAATTGAAAGGTAGCTGCTGGTCGAATCGTGCTCACCCTGAACGCCGATGCTCGAGTAACAGTCGTTTGCCCCGCGTCCGGTCTAAACGAGGAAGTTGCCTATCGTGTGGCCGAAAATCAAGTCCAGCATATCGACCGCAACTTCGAACCCAGCGATCTGGATGGTGCGGACATGGTATTATGTGCGATAGATGATCCAGAGGCTTCAACTCAAGTCTGGAAGCTTTGCAAGGAGCGACGTATTCCAGCAAACATCGCAGATGTACCGCCCGAATGTGACTTCTACTTTGGAAGCATGCACCGAGATGGTCCATTGCAAATTATGGTGAGCACCAACGGCAATGGGCCAAAGCTGGCCAGCTTGGTTCGTAAGAGAATCGCCGAAGCCTTGCCCAGCAATATTGGTTCAGCCATCGAGAATGTGGGCAAACTACGGATGAGGCTACGCAAGGTCGCGCCCGAACCGAGTCAAGGACCAAAACGGATGAAATGGTACGAGAGATCTCCGTCCAGTCCGGCCGAGAAATTGTATAATTGCACCGCTGACTTAGAATCCCAAGGATGTCGGCTGTTTGTGAATCATGGAGCCTCGACGACTTGGTAGGAATGTCTGAGAAAGACATGGACGGTCTACTTACCCATTTCGAGGCGGGTGATGTGCCGCCGTTGGTCGAGGTACGAATGAAGAACCTATAGAGCGCATCAAATCACAAAGTATAGAATTTCCGACCTACTAGTACACACTTGTGCCCTTTCTATGTGATGAAAGTGAAAATGCCAAAGGGAGCAGAGGTAGAAATATAGCAGAACGGAGTATGTGGAATGAGAGAAGCGCGGAGAAGTAAAAGAAAACGCCGAAAGCGCCCGAAAATCATTGTCAACCCACAATGATTTACTAGGATATCGCAACGGTAAGCACAGATGGCGGAGAAGTAGTCGGGCGGCATGTTATTGGGTGGCCTGGCTATCACGACGTGACCCCTTTTGCGAAATGGAGCTTCGCGGGCTGATGGGAGCATCTAGCGGGTTGGAGGGCGCGAGGCCGAGCCGAACCTCGCCGATGCGACGAAGGAGTCCCTGTAATGCGATGCGAATCTCAGTATTGAGATCGCGACCCAAGAGATCAACCCCGAGTGGATAGAATGTATCAATATGCTTATCGAATCCTTCCTGTGGGAAATTGTTGTAGCCGTCAATAACGTCAACCACTACGGGTCGCCATGCCACAATGTTGCGCTGCTGACTTTCTTCGTCAAGGCGATTGAAGCTGCGAATGATGTCGGCACAGAGCCTGCAGAAAGATCACAGGATGGATTAGTAAAATGCCAGCACAATAAACCCCGGTGGGTGAAACTGAAGAATTGTGAGCTTACGGAATGAGAGCGGCTTCCGTTTCGTCGCGACTACTTTGTCTCTCTTTTCGCTCATCGTGGTACATCCGGAACAAGATATGGACGTAAGTGGCAGCACTCCCACTTTCCTGCTTCAGCAGGTTGGGAGGCTGCTTCATGAACCCCTGCCGCCAAAGTTGCATGCGCAGATCCTTGTCCTCGTTGAACCTCTTCGCAAACTGGTAGCTCTTCTTCAGGAGACCCATCAAGCGTAGAAGTTCATGGCTTGGAATTTGAGCATAAACATTTTCGTTGGAGAAAAGCTCGTGGACAGTTTCAATCATAAGCAGCTGTAGCACACAATTGGTGATAATCCGGTTGAAAAAGCGACGGCGCGCAGCGGTGACTGCTGCTGGTTGCTGCGACGAGTCTGTTTGAGGTCGGTAGTCTTCAAGCTCCACTCGAGCCTCACTCTGGGCCGGCGCATTCCCTTCCTGCTGAAGAGACGCGGTACTTTGGGAACCATTCGGTTGCAGTGACCCTGGTAGATCTGCTGACGGAGCTTCGGTCTGCGCAACATCGCCGTTATTGGAAGTCAGGGGCGGGCCATCGGTGAGCTTAGACATCGATGCCGCTGCAGTGAATAGCTCGTATGCAGTGGTCTTGCTAAACAGCTCAACAAACGCGCCAACGATCTGAGTCCAGTGCTCCTCTCGGAATTTGGAGACGTTTTGTAGTATTAATTGCTGCAGACAATTGCTGCCGATGCGAGCAATAGTATCATTCTCTTGGCAGATACACAATGTGAGCAGCTCCAGGAATCGACTGAGCATGTACTCAAGCGCATCGAAATAATGAGTGAACAGCGTGATCATGTTACGCAACGCCTGAATCATGGTGGTGGACAGCCAGACAGAGAGATCCTCGTGGTTAGGTACTTTGGACATTTCGGATTTTGACTGCAACACCACAAAAATGGGACAGAGCAGCTGGCGCCAAAGCACATCCCAGAAGTCTCTTGGGAAGTCTCCGCCGTACCGAATAAGGGTGTCAAACAAATAGGTCAATGCTCGAGATCGAACCTCCAGATCGTCCCCGGTCATCAACACATCTTGGAAGGCAATCAAAATGGGGTACCAAAATTGCTCTTCCTGAGACTGCCGAGTGAGTTGCTTCGCGAGGTTGGTACCTTCCTCTTGGAATGTTGGGGAAGCAGAACCGCCACGGTGAGACAACGGACACTCCGGCGTGCGCAGCATTTTCGTGACCGTCGACTTCAGAGTTTCAATGGCCTGCAATGACTTCTTTTGGAACTTAATATTCTTCGAGAACTCAGTCAGGCAAACAATCAGGTCTGCAAAAGCGCCCTGAGTGATAACGACACCAAAGCGGGTATTGTAAACTTGAGTGACATGATCGAAAGCCATGTTTACGATCCCCTCTGCTGAAACTGTCAGGTCAAGCCGCACTATAAAGTAAAAGACTGAGGAATGAAGGATAAGAAGAGCGTACCATAAGGCTCGCGCGCGGCCACAGTGAATACTCCAAACATCGTCTTCCACCCAGATCGTATGTTGTCACCACGCGCCTGTATCATTTGGATCAGACAACGAAGAATCATGTCCTTGACAGCAGCAGTGGTACTGTTAGCCATGACATGCTCA
Organism: Penicillium ucsense; assembly: GCA_014839625.1. Lineage (NCBI taxonomy): Eukaryota > Fungi > Ascomycota > Eurotiomycetes > Eurotiales > Aspergillaceae > Penicillium > Penicillium ucsense. The sequence continues at coordinate 37,946 of WIWV01000010.1, read as the reverse complement.
AAAGGCTTCAAGAAATCTTTTTGAAACTTGAATCCTGGCAACTCCCCTATTTCCATGAAGCGCATTGACAATTGTCGCAGAGAATCCAAGGCAAAGAAGACAACTGTGGTATTTGAGTGACAGCCAACTTGGTTGAAATGCTGGCCGAGAACTTCCCAGATCTTTGACCATTCGATCCTAACACGAGTCATGTTGTAGTAGCTAATTTCAACCAATTTTTGCAGGCTGTAAGTGCGTGGAGAGTCACTATGCCCCGATGATTGAATCTCCTGCCAGCTAACCTCGCTCAGCGCCCGCACGAAATCAATGATAGCTTCGTGCGAGAGATTCGCAGTGTTGGTGAAAATTCGATCAACGCCACGAACCATATCAGCAGAACGACTCTCCATTGCAACCTCCATGCGGAAAGCTGAGGGCCCACCAACGGAGCGAGGTCGTGGCCTTCTGGAGCTCTGTACCGATTTGCGAGAAGCAGTCTCTGAAGATGATGTGGGTGCTCGTGATACATCAGGCAAGGAGCCCTCATCTACGCCATCACTCAGGAGCTGCAAGCGATCAAGTTGGCTGACACAGGTGAGTATCTCTCTCCAAGAGCTTCCAAGGCGGTTCCCTTCGGTGTAGGCAACATCCAGCAGCACTTTGAGAGCCTCGACATTTTTCGGCATCATTTCGCGAACATTTCCCAGGTTGGTAAATCGGGCTAAGGCGGTCACGAAGGCGAGGCGAGGCGTCTCCAAATCGAAGGTGCAGCTAATTCGAATGGCCAGCTTTAGACCTTCCATGCAGAGACGAATGGTCTCAAGGTTCTGTGTGTCCTGCATAGGGGCTGATAAGCCCGACAGGAATGACATCCATACCACGTTAAACATGGAGCCGACGTGCCGAACCGAAGTAGCTGGGATGAAGCGAGACAGAGCATCTCGAACAGCAGTCTTGCGCTGTGCTCTTATCAATGAACGATATAGTTGCTCCGTCTTGTTCGCCATTTCCTCTGACGCCTGAGCGTACTTTTCACCTTGGATATCTCTTCCAACTGTAGCGAATACTTGTCCAGCTCGAGTGGCGAGACCGGTTGGAGCAGAAGTCTGAATACCCAAGTTTGCAGCATGCTCACGCTCTGTGTCCAGCACAATTTCATTGCTGGCAATCTCATCATATATCGCGTTGAGGTACTCATCTGGCAGGTCCTGGCTATCGTTGATGCCGCGATTGTTCTTAATGAAGTCTTCCTTGTTCATTCGTCGTCCTTTCATCTTAGAGCTGTGCAAATCGGTGTTGAGCAAGATGACGGAATATGCCAGGACGTACGCCGTGTCCGCATTCGCAAAGGCATTGGGGTTATGAGTGGTGTAACGTTCGGCAAACTTGAGCATGAATCGATCAATTTTTTGCGCTTCGCCGGGCAAACGGAAATGCTGCAAGAAAGAGCGCAAAGCATCAACGAAGCGGCGTTTGGTAAAGTCCATCTGATCCACAAATTGGTGCATGATAGCAATATTCTCAGGCTCGCCCTCGCCAAGATATTCGCCAAGCATGGCTTTGTCCAATCGGTCATTTCGGAGCAAGAAGCTTGCAATGTCCTCGGGAGAATCTGATCTGATAAATCCTTCAGACAGTAGGAGCTTGATCCCGCGCTTCGGCTTGAAGTTGAACTGTTGGATTGCATTCATCATTGCCGTCTTTCGCTGCTTAACCCTCTCAATCTCGCTTGGGTCGTCATCGGGCATAGGGGTTGACTGGCCGGTGCCGGTTTCGCTAACGTCCGCGCGAGGGGAGGCTAGGATGTGTGTGTCTAAAGAGTCGCGGGAGATGTCATGAGATTTGTTTGTTCCGAGAGACTGCGCGGCGGCGGCAGACTGCTCTCCTTGCCGCTGGGAGCCCCAGTTATCAAGAGATCTCAGCATTGTCACAAGGCACTCCACAGCCTGGTGTTTGAGAACATAGTCTGATGGTATGTTTGGAGTAGGCGGTTGCGGCACTGGCACGATAGTGGCAGTTGTAAGCGACAATGGCAAGGTTCCACGTTGGTGCCATTCTGCACCCACACTCATCATCTTGACATGATGTTCCTGGAAGTATTGCTGCTGCGAAGCTGTAGTTGCGACAGGCACGCTCGAGTACCGAGACAATTGTTCCACAATATTCTGGAATATGTTTTCCAGGGCGGTGCGGTCACAATCGTAGTTCAGGTAGATTTCCACTAAAGCGCGAGGATCATCCCCCAGTCTTTCCAGGAGCTCCATGAAGTACTGTTTTTGAAAAGCAGGAGCGGCCCGCTTCTCGAGGATAGCCAGGTATATCTCCTTGAGAAAGACTTCCAGTTCCTTCTTCATCATCACCCGCATATCTTTCAGCATTAACCAGAATATCTCACAACAAACCTTGAAAACGTGAGGAACAGAGCTGGAGCCATTTCGACTAAGACTCAAGCAGAGATGAGGTCTTACAGCCTGCAGGAGCGTCATGGCCTCGGTGCTTGAAGAACTGCTGTTCTTGATCGCAGCGAGCGGTGAGGTGAATGTTGCAACATGATTATTGATCAGGTAGTGGATTAAATGGAGAGAAAGCAGCTTTGATCGCATATTCTGGGACTTGATATCCTGCTGCTGATCATGGCTAAGGATTTTGTGGCTCAGCTTGCACAATGCACGGAAGACCAGGAAGGCATCCTTGACGTAGACCTCATCGACGTCGTCCTCGGCCGAGTTATCATCTTCTCGATCCTCAGGGATGTCAGAAATTGAGCGACCATTCACAGGACGGTTGAACTTGGCACGAGTGACAGTTGTAGGTGCATTGTCATTGACAGAGGCTACATCTTTGGGCGACTCGAAGCTCTGCAGAGTGAGTTTTTCGGAATTTGGCTCTTTGCGGACTGGCTGATCTTGCTGTTCACCCTGTTCGCTTGGATCAAGTTGATCGACCACAGACACGGAGGCAACTTCTGACATCTGGCACTGATCCCCCGAAGCTGCCTCCAATCCCGAACCAGCGCCCTGCTCGATTTCACGGTTTCGAAGCTCTTTGAGATCCAAACGGATACGAACTCTCTCAAAGACCGTACTGAGCATCTGTGTCAGCGAGCCTTGCGCAATTTGCTGGTTCTGATTGGACTTGGAATAGATGAATATATTATAGATCTGGCGAACAGCTTTCAGGAGACCAGCTCCATGAACCACAATCTTGTCGTTGAGCACAGCCGCCAGCAAGGACTTGATAATTTGCTGTTGGATTTCATTTGGCGTTGCCTCATTCTCGAAACAGTCACAAATCGCATCAATCGCTCGCTCGATCAAGGGCGGCTTATCCGGGGTGGCCTCATTCTCGGTTTCCGCCGAAGGGAAGGCGAAGTATGAGTAGGTAATGAGCTTGCCAATGCAGTCAAGCGCAGTTACCTGCAAAGGAACACTGAGGGCCTTGCTTGCGAGGTGGAGTGGGCGAAAAATAAGCTCAGGGTCAATAGGCTGTCCATCCGATTGTCTCACGTTTGCCAATGCCACTTGTACTGAGTCTTCGAGCTCCTTATTCCGCCGGGCGTCACGAGACGCGGCAATTGTGTCAAGTGCGGTCACGATGAAAACAGTAGAGCTCACTACCGTTGACCGGTGTGTTGCAAATGTCGCGGTAGTTGATCGCGAATCCGAACGCATTCGTGTATCCGTGGGTGCCCGGTCATCAGGTCGCTCGGGTTCGTGAATTTGTGGAGAAGCGATTTCAGCGTGCTGCGGCGCTAGCTCTTCGCGTGCTCCAGCATCTCCATCATTATCCTTTGGCGGAACATCTGGTTTGACGTCGTCTTCTGCTTGACTGCTTGATTCTCCAGGCTGCCGCATTTCGACCTCGCTTTGTTTATGTTCATTTTCCAGGCGCTCAGAAGATACTTTACTGAGATGTTCGCCATTGTCTTGCTCAGAAAGCGTTGTGCCCTCGGTGGCCAATGTCGGCTTGTTAGAAGCTAGCGTAGGCGAAGCTTCTTGGGGGTGAGGCATGTCGGTATCCATGTCCACTTGCTCGAACTCGGGCGAGTTAGCCGCGGGGTGATGGCTCGGTTCGGTACTTGTGTCAACGTCGGCCATGGTGGTTGACACTCCGGATGGAGCTCTCGGATCAAAGCGAGGGCATGCGCTGGATTTGCCGGACGAATTGACAGGCAGCGATTCGAGCTGAGCAACGTTCACTCCTTAGGTATGTACTGGCCTTCATTCAATATGGAGACAGGATGCGTGTCTTCTCCGAAACGGGACTAGATCGTTCTGAGTCAGCATTAATGGGGCGTCGGGTCACTAGGTCATGAATCCATCCACCTCCCGTCGCGGCAATGCTGTTGGTAGACACGTGACTCGGGAGAGGCCGCTCACCGGGAACCTGAGAAGCTCAACAGAAAAGTTCCGATTACCCTAGGACGTCTTTCCCTTCCCAACTCCTTCATAAACCGGCTGTTTACCGTCTTCCCCGCGCCGGACTCTTTCCACTCTTTAAGCTTCTTATAGAGGGAAGCGTTTTTATTCTATACACATCCCGGTAACTCGAGATCAAAATGGTTGCTGCCGCTGTCCGGATGCGCACCCCGAGTGCCATGTTCATGTCTCGGGGTGCCGTGTCTTTGCGCCGTCCACAGGTCTCCTATAAGTTCCAGGAGGTGATGCAGTATGCTTCTCCGTGGCCCCCTGACGCTTCGCAAAATGCCGGCCTCAACTGACAATGTTTCTTGTCACGCAGATCGCAATTGCCCGCCCTGGCCTCTCTCTCCCGCTACTATGCCTCCAAGTGTATGCATCCAATTGATAAGTTGTCAGCACGCCTTTAACGTCGGTTTGCCCTAACAAAGTCTCTTTGCCACAGCTTTCCCCCCTCACACCATCATCAGCATGCCTGCTCTCTCCCCCACAATGACCGCGGGCAACATTGGTGTATGGCAGAAGAAGGCTGGTGATGCCCTTCAGCCCGGTGACGTGCTGGTGGAGATTGAGACCGACAAGGCGCAAATGGACTTTGAATTCCAGGAAGAGGGTGTCCTCGCCAAGGTGCTGAAGGATTCTGGCGAGAAGGATGTCGCTGTTGGATCTGTAAGAATTTTTCCGAAGTTCTCCGCGGAGCCGCTTGTCTCGAGTTCTCTGCGGCAATGTGGGTTTGGAAAACATCTGCTAATCATTTTGTCTTATCGCATTCTAGCCCATCGCCGTGCTCGTCGAGGAAGGAGCCGATGTCTCTTCGTTCGAGTCTTTCACCCTTGCCGATGCTGGCGGCGACAAGGCCGCCCCGGAGCCCGAGAAGAAGGAGGAGTCCAAGAGCGCCCAGCCTGAGGCCTCTTCCCCTGCCCCCGAGCAGCCCACCTCCTACGAGCCCGAGACCTCTAGCGACAAGCTGCAGCCCAGTTTGGACCGTGAGCCCTCGGTCAGCCCTGCTGCCAAGGCTCTTGCTTTGGAGAAGGGTGTCCCCATCAAGGCCCTCAAGGGCACCGGCCGCGGTGGTGTCATCACCAAGGAGGACGTCGAGAAGTACCAGCCCACTGGTGCCGCCACCTCTGCCGGTCCCACCTACGAGGATATCCAGATCTCCTCCATGCGCAAGACCATCGCCAACCGCCTGAAGCAATCCATGGCCGACAACCCTCACTACTTCGTTTCCACCACCCTGTCTGTTAGCAAGCTGCTGAAGCTGCGTCAGGCTCTCAACGCCTCTGCTGACGGCAAGTACAAGCTTTCCGTCAACGACTTCTTGGTCAAGGCTTGCGCTGTTGCCCTGCTCAAGGTTCCTCAGGTCAACTCCAGCTGGCGCGAGGAGAATGGCCAAACGGTCATTCGCCAGCACAACACTGTTGACATCAGCGTTGCCGTGGCCACTCCCTCCGGTCTGATCACCCCCGTTGTCAAGAACGTGCAGGGTCTGGGCCTGTCCAGCATCTCCAACCAGGTCAAGGACCTCGGCAAGCGCGCTCGCGAGAACAAGCTCAAGCCCGAGGAGTACCAGGGCGGTACCTTCACCATCTCCAACATGGGCATGAACCCCGCTGTGGAGCGTTTCACCGCCGTCATCAACCCGCCTCAGGCCGGTATTCTGGCTGTCGGTACCACCCGCAAGGTCGCTGTCCCCGTCGAGACCGAGGAGGGCACCGTGACCGAGTGGGACGACCAGATCATCGTGACCGGTAGCTTCGACCACAAGGTCGTGGACGGTGCCGTGGGTGGTGAGTGGATCAAGGAGCTGAAGAAGGTCGTTGAGAACCCGCTTGAGCTCTTGCTGTAAGCATGTGACAGCCAAGAGTCCCGTCAGCGATCCGTTTCTCATCTCGATTTTCCATCCTTTGTTCCCATACAATGTAATCTGTATTAAAATGATTTTCCCTTAGACCACGATAGGTCTCATGTCCGTGTCCGATTTTAGCAATTTCACTCCCACTTTCATATTTTCAATTTTCTCTTCCGTATCTCTTCAGTCTGCGGTCCGTGAAGCGCTTCATTTCGCTGGAGGGGATTTTGATGATTGGCGATGATTGGCGAGCATTGAGCCCTAGGTAGGGTGTCGGGAACTGGCCTTTGACCCAGAAGCGGTCCCCGTCTCTCTCTATCTATATGAAAATCTCTAGCTATCTTCGATGTCAGCAGCCTGATGGCCGGGGCGAAGTCGGTTTTCAAAGGGGTGCCCGGACCCAACTGGATTGAAGTCCTACCGATGTGAATCGACAGCTCTCACAGACGCAGTGGCTAGGTAGGTTGCCAGGCAGATCAATATATATACATAAATGGATGTTATGCCACGTCGTTTTAAAGGACACGTTGAGGATAGGTAAGGTTCCAATTTATAAGGCTCCAATTCCAGTTCGAGTCCATTGTGGATTCCCGTCGGCACTCGGAATCTTTAACGTGGATTCGCCCGTATCTGTATACAATCGTGCAGCAGAGCTACTAGGAGTAGGAGCTCTTACTCGTGAAGGCTGCTACCTATAGCACGGTTTCACTTCCGGATTGGATGAAGACATTATTTAGATGGTCCTATCATCGGGGACTCTCAGCCCGATATACAGTCTTCCAATGTCGGTGTGTACAACAGCATTCAGACATCTCCGGGCGGTCGAATGGATCGTCGGGGGCAGCTGGAAGCTGGAGGTTGGGAGTTGGTTCGTATTTTCCAAATACAGATATAGTAAGTTAGCGTACCAGCACCATGGAGTATCAGTCCACCAGTCGAACATCATGGAACCCAATATCGACAGCACACCTAGACTGGGTATAACCTAAGGCTGCGTTAGCAGGTTTTTTTGTCGGGTCCGAGTGGTATAAGAGGTAGGTACACTACAGTACCTAGTAGTGGCAGGCTAGCAGCCGGGCGTACCTTGATACCCTTTCAATATGTACATGTAGCTCCGTAGGGCGGGTGTTTCGCATGTGTGAGAAACATATCCACGGACATGCACCGGGATTCCGCTATTCTCCGGCCAGAGGATGGGGTTGGTGGAATAAAGATGAATGAGTACTGGGATTCAGCGATATATAATTTGCCGAAGAGAAATGCACATTAATTCCAGTATTGATCAGGTCATTAATCAATGTCTTCTCCCTATGACTTATACCTGTGAAATGTAAACATCTATAAGCTACCCGACACTGGAGCGGGCTACTACTGTAAGTGTCGAAATGTAAGGTAGAGAGGTAAAAGCACGTACAGTTTCCCACGGACGGCACGGCTTTATGCACGGACGCACCGCCTCCACGTCAGTGCCTCATGAGTTTGTCAATCCGACGTTATGAAATGTATTGCTGGCCGATAGCGTTTCAGCCACTTCTTCTAGTGAAATGGAAGATCCTGGAGATCCAGGGGAGTATGGAACTGGATGTTCCCCAATAAGGCGAATCAGAGAAAATGATGAACGCAGTGGCCACCTGGAAGAAGTTGGAACTGCCTCTTGTCACATGGGCGACCGATCCGCGGTGGACAGATCCACGGTGTGGCTGGTGTTCCAGACCGTTCAAACACGAGCACAAAATCAATGACGTGATGTCATCGGATTCCAAGGTTGACCTTGCCTACGGCCCATCTCCTCACTGCCATTTATAGTGACTGCACTCCCCGCCCCGACAGTGTCCCCCTGACTGTACTGGTACTTGCCTTTTTTTCCCCGAGTACGTCTTGACCAAGCGTTTTCGGTTCTCATCAACGACAAGGACTGATCATTCACCCATACAGATCCCGACCAATTCCATCTCTCTCGACTCCCCACCATGTCTTACGCCGACGCCGCCGCCAAGGGTCCCAAGCAGGACCCCGAGGATGTAAGTACCTTCTCAAAGTCCACGTTTTGTACACTCTCCGCTAATGACATTCGATACAGGCGTGAGTGACTCCCGGCATACATTAGACAAGGCCCATCGAATCCCTCCCTCTCCATGTCCGTAAACTAACCATGTGTCTTTCCCTCCAGTCGCGCCCCTCCCCTGGGTGGCGTATACAAGGATGAGTCCGAGAGCACTGCTTCTCTGATCGATGTTGACTCTCCCCACGTTCAATCCGTCGACGCCGAGTTCCTCAACCAGGAGGTCAAGACTACCACACAGGCCGAGCGTCTCGACCGCGAAGCCGCCGAGGAGAAGCGCGCTCAAGAGGCGCGCGAACAGGCCGCAAAGGAGGCCAAGGCCAAGGCACACAAGGCCAAGGAGCAGGCTAAGGCCAAGGCGCAGGGTCTGAGTGACAACTCCGACAACCCTGTCTACATCACAAATGCCGTTCTGGCCACTCTGGTGACTGCAGGCTTGGGCTACGGTGCCTACCGCAAGCACCTCGAGGGGAAGTTGTCATGGGAAGTCGTCGGCCTCTGGTCTGGCGCTGTTGGTGCTGTTGGTGTGGTGGACTACTTTGTCAGCAAGTAAGTGACTTCTCCGATTGCGGCAAAAACCACCATTCGAGATTCTAGAAGCGATGAAGGAAAGACATTGGGGGACAGTTGAATCCATTTGCTAACTTGTTACCTTGTTTCACCAACAGATGGTTCCTCCAGAACAAGTACCCTCCCAAATAGATCAACACTGCCTTCGGTGACGACCAGTGATTGCAATCTTGCGGAGATTGTTCTGTTTTTTTTCCCCTCATACACCTCTTCGAGCTGGCAGCTCGGCGAACTATGCATTATAATTATGCTGCCTGTATTCCTTTCACACGATATCTGCTGTTTCAAGCTATTGGCGCGAGTTATGGAGTCTCCGGCTGAATTGTCAGGCTACATGCAATGATACCATTTCCGAGTCACTGTGCTCTCTAGTTGAAGTCCGTAAAGATTTTAGTCTGGGTGACGTTTTCTTTCTGCCATCACTCTGCACGCTGCGTGCCATAATGCTTGGTAGTCATTCGACAAATACTACATATTTTGGCATAATGCAGATTGCAGACAAGTTGTATTGCAGGACTCAAACAGCCCACAAGGAACGCAGCAAGTGCGCTGTCATAATGGGCGGGCGGTGAGAGCCCCCGAAACACCAAGCTGTCCTCGAACAATGACGGAGACAAACATACCCCCAACGGACAATTCGACTTGCGTGCGCAAGGCAACATACAGCAGTAGTCTGGCAAGTGACATATCAGCCTTGCGATAGGTGCAGACAACGCAGATACGACTCAACACCAGTGGCGTTCGCCTTATCGCAAGCCCTCGTCCGATTACCGCGACTTGAGTACTAGGACCTGGCGTTCGCCGCCATATCGAGCTTGACAACATGGTTGGTCTTTGTCCAAGTCGGGTTTGCTTTGGCATTCACAGAGCTCACGCAAATTTGCGCAGAATTCACTTTTCAACTCCGCTCTGAAACAGTCATCGGCTGTGCGTCGAGATCTGGATCAATTTTCCCAGTCGCCCGCGTCCTCGTCACCTGCGCTGCAAGGTACGCTCCACCTACCGTTCTTCCGTTTGTCGAGATCACAGCGCGAGTCTGACTGATGGGATTTGATCATTACTAGGTCAAATCGCCGCCTCGTTGTCTTCGCTGTCCCGCACTATTGACGACTACTCGGCGCTGTCGAAGAAAGAATTGATACCGGAGAAGCAGGCGAAGGCATTTGAGCGGGTCAAGAACTTTCGCACAGAGCTCGCCGACTATCGCACTCAATTCGAGCGCTTGAGAAAGGAGCGCGAAGAAGCGGTATGTTCTCGCGCGCCAATGAGGTTTCCTTTTATTTGCGTAGCCTCTCTATCCCCTCCTCTTGCCTTCTCCGTACGTGCCCAAGAACAATCTCACTAACCGGTCTTGCAACAGCAATCGGTCACCAACCGCACCGAATTACTCGGTCGTCGCCCCTACCATGCTGCAACCCCCGAGAACCCCTACGCGCAGTCCGCGCTCCCTTCTTCCTCCGCATTCGCTCCGTCATCGTCTGGTCTAAGTTTTGGCGCCGGACCTCATACGCAGAGCCGAGAAGCGCACGCTCTCCGCGAACAATCTTTCTTTGCGCAGACAAATTCCCAACTGGATGACTTTCTGGATCGGGGTCGTGCCGTGTTGGCAGATCTGGGCCAACAACGGGAGGTACTGAAAGGTACCCAGCGCCGTCTTTACAGTGTTGCCAACACGCTTGGCATCAGCGGAGATACCATTCGGATGGTGGAGCGGCGCGCGCGACAAGACAAGTGGATTTTCTGGGGTGGTGTGGTCATTTTCTTTCTCTTCTGCTGGGCTGTTCTGCACTTCTTGAGGTGAAGTCGTCTGTTGCAGAATGGTCGATATATTGTCTGAGAGCGTGATCGAGGCCTCTATTTGTCAAATCTTTACTGTGAAGAACATCTATAACTGTGTTTACCATTAGCGATGGCGTTCTGGAAATTGAAGTGCATTGCGACACCTAATTTTGAATACTTCAAGAAATTCGTTATGCTACCTTCTCTTGCCTGCGACATGTGTTGGTCCCAAGTGATTCGGTTCTGATCATGGTCCATTTATTCACTGATAGAGATATAATTTGCTTCTCAAGACAGGCCAAGGCCCCTGGCTAGAAACGTGACAAGGCATCTCGTCGATCTGGATACCTCAGTGACCATCGGTTCCCTCGCCGATGGTGTGAAGGGCTCAATGCCTCCCCGTTGGAAGACTCATCAACAGCTCCCTTGATGATTGAGCGGCCATTAGGTGGACGAATCCAGCTGCTGATTGAAGCACTGTTAGTTACATGTATGTGTGTCCGACCTACCAAGTATGCCCGGGCATGGATATGCCGCAATGTCCCAAATCATCCATAATAGTGAAGAGGCGAGGACTTTCACTGAAGAGCTGTCCACCACTCTCTTTTTCTCACTTACTGATGCTGAACTCTGCTAGCCACTCAGTCTCAGCGAGGAATATAAATGTTTTGCATCCATATGTGGATTCCTCGTCCCTGAAATAATCGACTGGGAGAGAGATACATTTGTATAGAATGAGCGGGTTGAAATCCAGGTAAAGCTATACACCATTGCCGAGGCAGGAGTCCTTCAAGTCGTGTAGACTCTACTGCATGGCAATGAATCATTGTATGCCCTCCACGCCGTTGCGCACACCATGCTCTATCAGGTGTGCCGCTGATCTCACGTAAAGCCTCAATTGTGCCCTGTACTTCACCCAGTTCGGCTTGACCTCGTGTTGACAATCCACACCGAATCGGCTGAAAGGGACGTGCTTCCCACCAGTCCGGTGGAGTCCCGTGCCCGCTTTTCCGCTTTCTCCCAACTTCCACCTTTCCCGTCCCCAAACGGCCTCTTCCGTTCTTTTCTCTCCTTCTCTCTTTTCCTTCCTCTCATCCACCCTTCGATCAGACATCCATCACCATGTTTGCCGCTCGTCAGTCTTTCAACCTCCTCCAGAAGCGTGCCTTCTCGGCCTCCGCTAGCCAGGTATGTCCTTCTCATACCCATCAACTGCCAATTGCCATGGAGCTTTGTACCTCGATTGCGCCTCGGTTCTTCCTGATCCTTCCGACATGTACCTTCGACCAACGCTGACGTCCCTCTCTCTTTTACTGTCACAGGCCTCCAAGGTCGCCGTCCTCGGCGCTGCCGGTGGTATTGGCCAGCCTCTCTCCCTGCTGCTCAAGCTTAACCCCCGTGTTTCCGAGCTCGCTCTCTACGATATCCGTGGTGGACCCGGTACGTCGATGTCACCAGCCCTAGAATCATCGCACTTGGCATCATTCTTGCACTGTTTTTCAATATAGCCCAACACCCGTCCCAATCGCGATTGTGCGCCATCATGCTTCAAAACCAGACCAATCACTGACCTTTCTTCACACTAGGTGTCGCTGCTGACCTGAGCCACATCAACACCAACAGCACCGTCACTGGCTACAACCCCGACGCTGCCGGTCTCTCTGACTGCTTGAAGGATTCTGAGATCATCCTGATCCCCGCTGGTGTTCCCCGCAAGCCTGGCATGACCCGTGACGATCTCTTCAACACCAATGCCTCCATCGTCCGTGACCTCGCCAAGGCCGCCGCTGATGCTGCTCCCAAGGCCCACGTCCTGGTCATTGCCAACCCTGTATGTGTTTCCCATCGCATGTCCTCTGTGATAAGCGGCAACGGCCACGAAATTGTTAAGGGCAATGGCGAATTGCGCCCAATCATTATGGACTCGATTCTCAAACTCTCTGACTGACACTGTCTCTCCAGGTCAACTCCACTGTCCCCATCGTTGCCGAGGTGTACAAGTCCAAGGGTGTTTACGACCCCAAGCGTCTGTTCGGTGTCACCACCCTCGACGTTGTCCGTGCTTCCCGCTTCATCTCCCAGGTCCAGAAGACCGACCCCGCTGGCGAGAAGGTCACCGTTGTTGGTGGTCACTCCGGCGTGACCATCGTCCCCCTCCTCTCCCAGTCCAACCACCCCTCCATCTCTGGTGAGACCCGTGACGCTCTCGTCAACCGCATCCAGTTCGGTGGTGACGAGGTCGTCAAGGCCAAGGACGGTGCCGGCTCTGCCACTCTCTCCATGGCCATGGCCGGTGCTCGCTTCGCTGAGTCCCTTCTCCGCGCCGCCCAGGGTGAGAAGGGTGTCACCGAGCCCACTTTCGTCGAGTCTCCTCTGTACAAGGACCAGGGTGTCGACTTCTTCGCCTCCCAGGTCGAGCTTGGCCCCAACGGTGCCGAGAAGATCCACCCTATCGGCAAGGTCAGCGAGTACGAGCAGGGTCTCATTGACAAGTGCCTCGGTGAGCTCAAGAAGAACATCCAGAAGGGTGTTGACTTTGTCAAGTCCAACCCTTAAATGATGTCCTTGGCTTCATTTTACCTTTGTATAACTACCTTAAGATGTCTCCGTCTGTCCTAATTCCACGAGTCTCGGATGATCGGGAATGATAGATCATGTACTTTCTAGATCGATATGCCTGTCATAATCAATGTCGGTCTTGAAGCACCGTGGCTTTTTTTTTCTTTCTCTCATGTGTTGATGCTCTAGTCCGAACTCATCCTTCGTCGATAGCCGGGTTTTGCACAAGATTGTCCTTTTTCTGGTGCAGCCCAGCTCCAAAGGTCGCGTGGCAGCATGTCCGTATGAAAATCGTGCAGTAGAGATCTGACTCCATGCATCACTATTGAAGTCGAGACAGATTGAATTTAGTTCGTCCTATACCAAGCTTCACCTGGCAGCAGGGCTGCCGATCAGTCGTACCCTTGCAATATTGCCAGAGATCCCGAGCACATGATCGTATGGGACGCCTTTCCTTCCCACGCCTCAACTCTCATGTTCTTCCAGTCTACAATTTTCTTCCGTATACACTAGGGTTTCAGACCAACCACAACAGTATCGGAATCTGCGCGGAACATCGAAGTCATGGGCTTTTTGACGACCAATAATTCACGCCAATCTTAATCATCAGCCCTGAACCAACCTCAACAGCATCGGATGCAACGAGGTATTACCCATCAACAACTATATGGTCTGACACCTGCTGCCAGATTGATGTGCAAGCCCCGGCAGCACTGCGACAAGCCCGGATCATGAAGGAAAAACAAATGAGCCCACGGAGAAGTGGAAGTGTGCATTTATCTCAGCGTTGTATTGTAAGGACCGACAAGGTTCAGCCAAGACCGAACCGAAGCGATTTAGAAACCGGAATCCGACTCGGAAGAATGAGATTGCTCATCTCGAATTCCCCAGACTAGGAGAGTGGTTGGAAGAAACTTGTCTTCCAATCCCCCACGTCTCCATCCATGCTGGATCAATAGCCTCGCCAACCATATCCATAACCGCCGGGTCCCCATCCAGGATGGCCCCAAGCGCCACCCCAACCCCAGCCGGGACCCCAGTGCTGTCCATTCTGGTTGTTGTTCTGTTCGCCTTCGGCTCGCTTCGTCATGTCTGTTTCGTTGGAGCTGGTCAGCCGCTTGACAGGTTCAAGAAAGATATGGACTGAGAACGGAGGTCCTCACTTACCAGGATCATGACCAGCAGACGGGGCTGCCAGCGTCACTCCAGCAAGACCGATCAGAATTGCCACGTAGTTGAACTGCATTGTGTCTAAAGCGTGGAAGCAAAAGGGATGTGTTAGATTTTGCTGACGACTGAGACGAAAGGGAATATGTGGAAGGACAAGCTCACCGCGTAGCTTATCACCGAAGAGTGTCTTGAACGCTATGTTCTTCTGTCCTTCTATCGACTGAGAGAAATTGAGCTACTTAAATAGTCATCGAACGAAACTAAATCTTCGCTTCATGGATCACGGTTCTGATCTGCTATCCAGAAGATCAAGAGATATCTGCAAAGCACCTCAGCAAATCCTCCGATGGTGTGATGGTGCGACGAGTTGCTTTGTGACACATAACGTGGACGTGGTTTAGGGATCTTCTTCGTAGCACATTTATCGACTCAGTCCATGATAATGCGTATGTCAAGGCATTTGCTGGGTCTACTGCGCACGGCGTGATGCGCCCTCTGACCGGGAACACCCTCCAATTCTCAGTCTAGATGTATACTGATACCTTAGTCGAGCCGAGCTATGCTTCGGTACACCGAGGTCCATGCAAAGCAAATTGTTAGACAATTGTCAGTTGAGACAGAGAAGTAAGACGTAGGACGTCGGGTTGAATCGAAGACAAGGACTACTTTTGAGCTGTCCCCGTTGATCCTCATCAATTGACTGGATGAAATGTGCTTTCATGATCTAGAAAGGTATAGAGGGCGACTTCAGTGTTCCGAGACTAGGAGGTGGATTTGTTTTGAAAGCTATGTGCCCATTGAAGGCGACATACACAACTACATGGAGTAGTCCTTTCTCACCTGTTGATGAGAAATTGCGTGCCATAAAACGACATCTGATGACGAATGAAGACCTGACCCTCGAGAGAAATGACGATGAAGGTATTCGAGAGAAGGTACCAACTACTTACCTACCTGCTAGGTACCTACTAGCAAGTCGTAACGTATGTTCCTCACGCGGAACAAAGCTCCTCGACGAATGCTTCTATCTGCCTTCATGTCTGAGATGTCAAGTTAATGATCTGACATGCATAGCAGCCGCTTCAGCCGGCCAAGCACTCTACTTGCGTCTACGCTTGATTCCATGAATAAGAATAAAATCCTAGTAAGCCCGGGGAGTATTCATCTCAGCTCCTACATCCCGGCTTTCCATCATGAGCACTTTTGTCTTGGCTGTCAGCAAGGGCTCCGAATTCGGCGAATCTCTAATTGTCGTCAAGCCGGTGCCCCGGACTGCTTATCAGATTGAGATAGGGTTTCCCTGCTTGAACTGGCAACGAGCGCTGTGTGGATGAACATGAGTTACTACTTACCTAGTGTTTCACGTGGCGGTTTCCGACTTGGCGTCTTGTTCGTACTACTTGATAACTGTATCTCGGTGCTACGAGATCGTTGGATGAACGGTTCGTGCAAGGTCAAGCAGCATTCGTCTCATGTAGCTTGTAACATTGAAACAAAAAGAGAAGCGGCTTCATGTGATTTCCCCGATTACCGGGAGTAGCACATCGAAGATGGATTGAATGGATACTCGCTCCCACCCCAAAAGATCAAGAATCTTACTTCTCAACAAATCGAGTACCCCCCCAACCGATTCGCCCTCAGGAAAACTATTCGCCCACTCTTCCTTGACCCCGGTCACCATATTGATGTTGGAATGGAAATGGACCGGATCACCAGCATTATCCTCGAGCCTTATCGCAAAAGCGACTCTCACGCGTCCTATGCGGTGTAATAAAATTCCATGGGCATGTTGCAAGAATCTGGCCCATATGCTTCCTGCCGGCCGAGAGTCTTTATGAAAGCAGTCTACGAGTATAATGACATCGTCACTTAGCCTGCAAATTTTCACCCTATTCTCACTCAGACAGCGTCCGACTTCCGGAATGAAAACCTTGCATGGGCCCTGGGCACCTAGCAGAGAGCCACCGTCAAAGCCCGGTGTTGTTTTGAAAAACATCACGCTCAGCCGCTGGAGCGTTTGGAAAGCTGCCACGGCATGTCGATCGACGACGGGAAGTCGGAGCATCTCGAACCCAAATGCTTTGCTTGACTAGGCGGTTTTCGTTAGCCGCGCAGATCTGCAAAGATCACATAGATTACTTACTGTGAGCAGGACCCTTTCACTCTTGATCAGATTGCGCATCATCTCCTCCTGCACATCGGGGCGTGATGCGGCCAGTTTAGCCTTCATGAACACCAGCTCAAGAACTGCAACACTTCTGAACGTGACATAATCGCGCAGTCGTAACACCGAGTCCCCTCGGAGGACGATTGCAATGTATATCAAGGTGAAGAAATTTACGAAGGGAGTGTCCGACCAGATAAACCTTCCTGCGCGGCGCAAGGCCATTATTGGTATAGTCCAATGCGCTTTGACGGCGAAGAGCGATGCCAGGAAGCACATCATAAACGTGCCCACGACAACACCATTGAGATACTGGTCCTCGAGAACAAGGTTCATCGCCACACTTGCCGACAAGGAGATTGCTAGCAATGCAAAGCCTGTGTTTGTGAAGTACAATTCTACTTGACATCCGTCCATGTCGTGTGATAGAATCGAAGTATACGCATCAACAACAAGTGAAGTGCTGACACTGCGATTCGCCTTGTTCTGACGTCGAGATGTCAGGAACATCAGCGAAACACGGGTCAGGAAGGACACGAAATTGAATGCCTCTTTCAGTATGATCGTGAGACAACTGTGCAGAAGCAAGGCTGAGGAGAAGTTGATCTTCTCGTCCCATGGGACTGCCGCCATGGTTGTGTCTGCCGACTGGAGGTGCAGATGGACTTTGGAACAACCCGGGGACTGAAAGTAGCGAGGGCTAAGGTTATAGCGCTTTCTGCGGTACAAGCCCAGGCCTTTTGATGTAAGCTTTTGGAGGGGGACCTGAAGCCGAGACAAGGCGAAATGCCCGAGAACACATTCATGCACCTCGACTCGACAGTCGACACTAGTCAAAGAGTCAAAGCGTTCGAGCCGTCCCCCTCCCCTTATTTGGTTAGCTGCACGGCGCTTCAGCCTCATCTGACAAGCCTCGTTTGGTCTGCGTCTCGGAGACTGTTCGCTGGAGGTCTGCCTGCCGCTTCGATATCTCCCATTGAGAAGGCATACTGAGCAAAAGGAATGCACCACGAGTCAAGTGTGGGCCCATGATTAGTAGACACATCTACGAAGATGCTGAACGCGCATTCCACACTTTAGTACATATCGGGAGGGATGTTCACGCAATTGAGCCTTGTTTCCCATTAACCAAATGAGTCTCACACTTGCAGATGTTTCGGATATGAGAGGAGATGTCGAGAATCAGAATCTGGCTTCACGAAATGCGGGGCATGCTAGTAGTTGGTATTGCGAGACATCGCTGACTTCCTAGGTCTGGAATAAGCAGACACAGGTTAGTCAAGGACGAGGGTTTCGCGCTGATATGTAGACTTACACATACTCGGGCACAGCCTCACAGGACGTTCGGGCGGTCATCTCCCGCAATAAGTGGGCCGTACCGCACACCGAATGGGTACGCGTAGTTGATATCTTCTGCGTCACCTCCCGAGGATTGCTTCTATATAACGATTACTCTTCCCTCCATACTAGCTAATAAGGTACAAGGCCGGTCCTCGCTGAGAGGGGTACCCGGGCGCATTGTGCACAGCCCAAGGGGTTGGTTGATGCCGCTGTTAGGTTAGCGGTCCCAGTTCGAAATGACTATGATGAAGAGGTTTGAGCATCCTTCCATCTAAACCAGAAGGGGCCACAATGCACCCAAAGCTTTCATTACAACACATTCATAGGGCTGCTACTCCATCTTTCCCATGATGGAACAACATATATTCATATGTACTCAAGCTGACTGAGATTGTAAGTGTTTTCACTGCAGGTTGTTCGCTCAACAGGGAGTGGATAAGGGGCGGTTATCCGAGGATACCCTCAAGACTCAAAAGTTTACCTCACGCTAGCTTTAGTAGTAACCAGGAGGCGGGGCGAGATGAGTACCGTTTCTCTTCTTTCTAGTCTGAAAATTGTCCAGAAATTGACGGCAACGTTAGAAAAAACCGGTCAATGCATCTGTGGACCCTGAGCATGGTTTAGATGACAGTTGAAGAACCAGTCAAGAGCTGTTTTCAAATTCGTATCAATTGTCTCCATGTGTAGTTGTACAAAGTGAAACTCAAAACCGCCGCGGGAATGCACACGACTACCTTCAAGGCTAAGACAAATCTACCAGGTCATATGACCATACGGCTTTCTACCTGTGGGCCTCTGGCCATGCCGGCTGACACTGCCTCATCGAAAGCCGGGGCGACCTACCGACTCTGTGATCATCTCGACAAATACCGGCTGGAGTTGGAAGATGACCTGGTCTCTTACATTTCACGAATCTGCTGCTGATCACTTTGACCTTCGTGCCAATACTTCCCCCTCATTCTGCAGTCTAGACTCGGGCATGTCATGCGAGTTCCAACATAACCAAGGCCGAGTTATCAGGCTTCAAGAATGCTTGGCGACTGGGGATGCATCCTGCTATTTCCAGCTCTTGTTCACCCGGTGGCTGGTGGCTGAATGAGTTGGAGTCAGATCATCCTGCAAGGCCTCGGTAGACATACTTTCGATGCGGCTATGTCCCGAGTCCTGAATCGATTGCCCGAGTCCTTAATCGCGTGTCCTCAGGTCTAAGGAACTTGGAATTTGATATATTTGACCTCTGTCACATCAAATAGACGCGACTTGGTCCCCATCGAATCCGGGCACTCCATCTGGGTTATATAAAGTGATTCACAGACAGCGGGGGTAGAAACGAGTCTCGCGCAAACGTGATGCATAATGGGCCTTATCGCGCGAGCTTTGATCACACTGAATGCGCACGCGGGATTCGATATGTCTGGGACGGCACTTAAAACGCGGGGTAAACAGCATGGCTCTTGCATGAGTTGCGCGAGAAGAGTCATAGATATATGGGCTCAGACGCCCCCGCTTTGAGACGTTATCTACAACATCTTTCCGCTTTGGAAGGCCGTCTCCGAAGCCAAGCGGCTTTTGCAGAGCCCTTTGCGGGTGCAATCACTGCACCGTCGCTAGAAGTCGCTGCAACCCAAGCAATTCCCCGTGCCAAGTGCCGTCGGGGGTCCGCCTGGAGATACGGCCTGAGAACAAAGCCGGGCCAATCATCGGCATGGCTGAGCAATGCCAAGCGCGACCCGCCTCTTGGCCACGGTGCCGCGTTTGTTGACGATCAGAACCATATCGGAAAGACACTCTTGTTGCTCCCTCACTGCTGGGACTCGCCGACAGGAGAAGGGATGGGGAACGGTACAAGTAGGAGGCTCGATCACCTCTAATCAGAAGGCAAGTCACACAGCTGCATTTTCTCACACAACATGAAGTGGTTCTTGCTTCTATCCCATCTCTCCTTGGCGCTTGCCGGGCCGAAAAAGCCCCTGGTCTCAACGGTATGCATGTCCTTAGGTCTTGCCCGACTGTTTCAGGCATGTCATCTTCATTGAGATTCAAGATACTAACTCTGGCGTTTCTCGCGGTAGGATGAGCTCATCAAGGACATCAAGCTCCATGACCTGTTGAAAGGTACCCAACGGCTTGAGGAATTCGCCTACTCGTATCCCGAGCGCAACCGGGTCTTCGGTGGCAAGGCTCACAACGAGACGGTTGACTATCTCTACCATGAGCTGAAGAAGACCGGCTACTACGATGTCTACAAGCAAAGCCAGGTGCACGTCTGGACCAAGTCTTCAGCCTCCCTGTCATCCGCTTGCCAGCCCTACAACATCTCAGCCATGACCTACAGCCCTAGTGTCGAGGTGACCGCGAGCCTTGCGGTCGTGGCTAACCTGGGCTGCTCTGCTGCAGACTACCCGGCTGACCTGGCCGGCAAGATTGCCCTCATTCAGCGAGGAGAATGTTCGTTCGCTGAGAAGTCCGTGCTTGCGTCTGCCGCCAAAGCCAAGGCTGCGCTGGTCTACAATAACGTGCCGGGCTCGCTTGCTGGCACCCTGGGCGGAGTCGACCCCGTTAACGGGACTTACGTGGCGATTGGAGGCATTTCCCAGACCGATGGTCAATCTCTTCTCGAGTCCGCCAAGAAGGGAAGTGCAACCGTGTCTCTCAAGATCGATAGCAAGGTTGAGAACCGTGTGACCTTCAACGTTATTGCCGAGACCAAGGAGGGTGACCACAATAATGTTGTCTCCCTGGGAGGTCACACCGACTCTGTCGAGGCCGGCCCCGGTATCAACGACGATGGCTCTGGTATCATTGGTAACCTGGTCGTCGCCCGTGCCCTGACCAAGTATCGCGTCAAGAACGCCGTGCGATTCTGCTTTTGGACTGGCGAGGAGTTTGGTCTCTTGGGTAGCGAGTACTACACCTCCCACCTGAGTGAGGAGGAGTTGGCCAAGATTCGGCTCTACCTCAACTTTGACATGATCGCGTCCCCCAATTACGCTCTCATGATTTACGACGGCGATGGAAGCGCATTCAACATGACTGGCCCCGCCGGCTCTGCTCAGATTGAGAAGCTCTTTGAACAATTCTATGAGTCCCAGAAGCTTCCTCACATCCCAACTGCCTTTGATGGCCGATCCGACTATGATGGCTTTATCTCTCGTGGAATCCCCTCGGGTGGTCTGTTCACTGGCGCCGAGGGTGTCAAGACCGCCCAGGAGGCCGAGCTCTTCGGTGGTCAGGCTGGTGTCGCTTACGACGCCAACTACCACGCTGCCGGAGACAACATGACCAATCTGAACCACGAGGCCTTCTTGCTCAACACCAAGGCTACAGCCTTTGCAGTGGCTACCTATGCGAAGCATGTCTCTTCAATCCCCAAGCACAAGGCCACAAAGACCCGTCGCTCTGTCTACAAGCGCTCCCCTGCCGCTCACGTGCACACCGAGAACACGGGATGCTTCCACTCTCTGGTAGCCATCTGAGGCTGTCCGGTGTGGATGGCATGGATATGCTATGTCCCTGGCTTTTGAAGCGATGTCTTCTTCGATCGCCAGGAAGCTCGAACTTGCACGTCCTCGAGCCATGGTCATATCTTTACATTCTGTGAGAACCCCGGGGATCGGATGACTGAAAATGATGAAACACGATTTATGCTGTACATACATGAGCAATACTATTGAAGACCACCAACTCTTGGATCTTTCATTGCTGTGGTACCTTATTTGCGTAGTTGATTTACCGATCTAGCTGACTGATAGGGCGATCAGAGGAAGCTGAGGCATACAAGTAACATGATGAACATATCCACATAATGACGGGTTCTTGTGCAAGGTAATGTTGTACTGGTCCATCAAAGCGGACCCGCCGCTTGTGCAGCTCGAATCTGTGGGAACTAATCGAAGGTAATCAGGATCGCTTACCGTCACGTCCAATTCTTCCTTGTGATATGCAACGAAATATGTCCGACTTATGAAAGGGGCATATTCCCTTCAATCAGCAGCCAGGAGATGCAACACTCGTTCAGAAACAATCCATATCTTTTGAATGAGAGGTCACCGACTGACATGATCAACCTCATTTTTCGCAAATATCCTCGCCAAGCGTCAAGTGGTGATCTGGAAGGAGACCTTTGCCGGAGATTTGGCTTACGAGATATAGGCAGGTAAGCAACCCCCTGGCGTAACGTTGAGTGCATCGTCTGTCAGGGGCGATCGCTTGATCGAACCAAAAACTCTCGAATAAGCACTGGGCTGGGGGTAATCACGGCGCGGTATTACTGCAGGTTATATTCTGTGAATCCTACGGCCTGTAACCACCTAAGTTGATGGAAGATGGCCCTTTCATCAGCTTCAATGGGGCAACAAAAGACAACCACCTGCATATTCTTCCTCCTCTCACGCCCGCTGCCCACGGATGGACCAAAAAGGTTTCATCTTTCCCCGAGAGACTGCTGCAGGTCTGGATGGAAAAATCAGATTTACTCGGGGAAAGTCTTGACGGGCGGGAAAATTCACTTAGTATTAGTGAGGTACTATCTTTTCTAGGTGGTTAGTATTTAGTAAACTAATATACTTGGTAGTCAATAGTCAGTGGTCACTGGTCACAGCCTCACAGGTGATAGTGGACGCTGGACTGCATTCAGCTCAACCGACCGCCGGAAAAGGACCCTGAAAGCGTGCAGTTGCTCCGGCGAGCTAACTCAATGCACCAGTTGCAATACCTCGCAATCAAGTCAATGCAGTCTCGGAATTGTCCACGAAAGGCCAGATGAGGGGCTGTCACTTCCAATCCATTCGATCAGGTGATTTGATGAAATAGCTTGGCATATTGTGGGAAGGAGACTTGTGATGGGGTTAGAGGAATTAGCTGCATACGACCAACTGTAGACTTAGAGTACCTAGGTATTCCCGTCTGTATTATTATGTATTTCCAAACAGACGCCTACTACCTACCTAGGTACATAGGGTTAGGGTGGCCGAGAGATGGTCTGGTGTCCACGGGTCTCTGATCGCACTAACCCGAAGTCACTCTACTGGACCCACTAGTGTATGCTTGTACGGAGTCCATAGTCTCGTCCTCGAGTCTCTTGATTCCTAGTTGTCAGCGGGACGAAAGGGAATTGAGGAAGGCGAATATTTGGGCTCTGAAAGCTAGGGATCTCATTATATCCGGAGCCACACCTACCTGCCATGAAGTTCCAAGCGTCTAAAATCATTTCTAAACTACTCAAAAAGTCATACTCCTATAGTTAAGGTAGAAGGCTGTGCACGAACGTTGACCGGCTTCCATCTTCCGGATCTGCATGCCACCACGACCAATGGGCGCTGATCTTCGATCTTTGCAATGGCTCATGGTTGAGGTAGCAAGGCTCTGAAAAAATCTGCCAAGACGAATATGCTGATATCCAACCTTGAATCTCGGAGCTCTAAGCTAGAACGGTACAGTAGAATCACTAGAATCAGGTACGCTCTCCACGCGCTCATATAGTACAACCATCAGAGGAAAACAAAAATGATGCCATCTACTCTTGGACCCAGTCTACCTTGTGTCAATTAGGTACCCTGTCTGAGTCGCCAAGTGGCAAAGGCGGATATGGGGGTAGGGTAAGTCCAGGTTTGCGTTCGGTTATCTGACACAATCTATGTATAATGCATACAGAGTCGTGCGATTCGATCAGCTTGAGACGGTGCATTACGTTACATTGGCTCATTTCGCAAGATATACACTTTGAGGGTTTGGCCAGAAAATAAGCAACCCGAAAAGCAAATAGGTATTATATGAAGGGGTAAACAAGCTCGTCAAAACCCGGCAGGCATATTGTCAGAACTTGGGAGCAGTCGTGCTGAAGTCGCAACCAAAGCGACTCGAGAACATGGAAACCACACTGTACAAAGAGACTGCCCCGGAAGAAGAGGAGAAAAGAGATGGTTGAAAGAAGAAAGAAAAAAATGAAGAAGTATCAGGAGTATGATGTCAAGCACGGGGGCGTGAAGATGGAAAGAACCAGATCACGTTCACCGTCCACAAGGTCCCTTACTCATCGCAAGGGCAGACCACCTTGGTCTTGGTGGTGACGATGGTCTTCACACGGGGCGCGTCGGTGATTTGGCTGGGGGCGGCCGTGATGACTTCGACCACGGAGGCGGTCGGGTGGGGGACCTCACTCAAGGTCACAGGGTTGGAATAGTCTGAACACCAACCAATAGTCTTAGGCACAATTCCGGGCTTCACAGTTTTGGAGATGGGCAGGCTTGTGGTGCTGGATGAAGGAGCAGGGTGGACGTGGGAAGAGTGATGGTGGTGACGGTGGGTGGTGGAAGCGGTAGGGCTCACCGTGACATAAACGGTAGACGCCGGGGCACTGGGGCAAGTGGAAGCCGTCGGCACCGGAGTGGCATCGACACAAGGCTTCTTGGGAGCCTCCACGCTGAACTTTTCACCTTGCGCGTAGATGATGTACACGTTGGTGCCGTTGATTCCGCTGATCTGGTATCCCCACTCCGGGTTGGTGTCGCAGGGGATCTTGACCGAGGCGGAGAGGTCTGACGAGGAGACATCCATGGCCAACGGCACGTAGGTAGGAGGCCAGGAGACAAAGTTCCACAGGTAGAGGCTGAAGTGGCTGGGGTCGGTGTCGACGCTGGTCCAGTGAACGTCCAGGGTGGAGCCAGCAGTGACGGTCGTGTTGACCGTAGGGCTGGTGATGTTGATCGCCGCGGCCAGCGAGCCGAGGGATAGGATCAGAGGGATGGCGGAGCGCATCATGTTGACGGTTTCCAATCGACTTGATTGAATTGGAGGGATGAGTAGATCTAAGAAGCGAGAGAGAAACCGGAGGTCCCTCTTGCGTGGATGCGAGGAATGTATCGAGTTCTTTGGAAGTCAAAAAAGAGCGGCTACTCGTAAAGCGAGTGAATCTGTGGAGTTGAATGAGCGACTGAAAGAGCGATGGGCCAAGGGAAAAGAAGAAGACCGAGGCAGGAAAGGAGGATCCGGCGAGGCTAAGTAGTATTCACTCTCTTCTGAATCATGTCGGTCGCCTTATCCTTTTCGAGAGTCAAAACAGTCATCATCCGGGGTTTGTCCTCAATCCTACCGCACTGTCATGATCTGCCCCCCTTCCCATGGAATATGGACCCGCTGACCAAAAGGTGAGATCGCTCGGAAATGAGCCAATACGTCCGCTAAAAGGAGAGATTGCGGAGCTCATTTTAAAAACAACCAATGGTCGGGCCCCAGAGCCTCAAGAGGGTCCTCAACGATGAGATTCCTGGGGAGGGCAGGCTTCCAAAATGGAACGGAGTGACGGACTGGCTCAGCCCAGAAGAGGATCCATCGATTGCTGTCTTGCCCTCATCGCCCCGATCACCAATGAATTGACACGCTTGAGTGGTGGTAGCGTTCGAGAAAGCAGAAGCCAGGTGCGACCTCGTGGGTCCATGCAGAGCTAATGTCTTGACCCGTCCAGATTCCGCCGGTTAAAAAGAGTTCGGATGCTACGGGCTGACAGGCGAGGTGCCCGTTGAGGAGCAACAGAGCTAAAGGAAATGAGTTTGGCGGATTGGGGGTCCTGGCGACTCCGCGGGAACGAGGCTAGTGGCCTACTAAGGATGCACACCCCGCCCATCGAGTCCCAGTCACAGGGCAGGATTCGCGATAGACTGGACCTGCTCAGCGTCCTAGTCAAGTTGGACGGCGCCGAAAGATGGATCGCGGTTACATTGGGCTCAGCAGTTAGCAGGGATCCAGCTGTTGCGATGTACACATTGTTTCTGACACCGGCCTCTGCACTTTCATGTGTGTCCTTGGCCCGGAAATGAGGGATTTGGGGGCCACCGGCGGTCTGTCCGTCTGGTTCCAGTTACCCCTGAATTTTCCCAGTGGATCGAGTCAAGGAGATGGAAACGGGAATGGTGTCCCCAGTCGAGCCAGGACTATTGACCACTGCGCGGTCGGAACCATGTTTTGCGAGGGAAGCAAAGAATTGAGGTTGGCTAGTCTCTGGCTCTCTACACCAGGGCCGAACCAGCCACCTGTAGCGAGATCAAGAGGGTCTCCTCATAACTATATTAGAGGCCAGGTCCAGTTAGCCTGACGGGAGGAGACCTTGCGAGTTGAAACAGATGTGATTGATGTGATGCCAATGTTTGTTTTGTTCTGCAGAGTGCCCCTGGCCCGTCGGCGGGTTCTTTTTCCCCACACGCACGTGCACAACCTGGCAGCCTCAGGCTTCGAATAAAAAACATCGAATTGTCGTCTTTACGCGTGAATTGATGGTGAAGGTGGCTTTCGAGAGCAGGATGGGCGAAATGTGCGCGAAAAGCGGTAGATGACCCAAGACGCCTCCACCTCATCTAGCATCAAATAGGTCCAAGCTTGCACATACTACTACAGTGCTCGCTGCAGCCGCTGTGGACATTCTTGCCATTCCCATCACGTGGGAAATGGGACTTGAGTCATGCCCATACTCTCCCGCGCAATGTCCGAGTCATGCTAGCGTGGGCCTAGTCGAACAGCTACGTGAGACTTGATCACGTAGGAAATGGATGAAGGGTTTACCGTAATCCAAGAGAAGAAGGTGACCATAGGAAGAGAGGCCCGGGCTGGTGTCCCTGGTTTTAGCACTGAATAAATTGTCCAGCAGCTTCTGCCCAGCCTACGTATAGTTTTCAGAGCAGGCATCTTGACACGGCAAAGGTGTTTGTACTTTGTAGTAAGTAGAAATTCATACATGTCACCTCCATTGGCATGGCTCCCGTCAGATTATTTTTCGTATTTTACAATCCCAAGTTTGACTTGACAAGTTGACAGTCGACACAATTCATTGCAAGAGGTAAAGTCCTATAAAGAACGAGTACCGCTTCTGACAGCCCTCCTCGAAAACGGACCGTCGCCCGGGAGTAAGGTTGGCCCGAGCCTCAAGACAGTCATACCGAACCAGAAATTTGCGTCAAGACATTCGGATATTCTCAACAGTTATTGAAGATGAACACACGAAGGGCGTTGTAGCTAGCCTGGAAACGCCCGCACCACGCTTGATTAATGATTAAGTGTCCTTACGTTTGCGGCTAAACACTCAGATGCTCCATCAGTGCTCTGTACCCGTGCAGAGCCCAGGTCAATTGCTGAGCAAGGCCAAGCTTGCTCCCGTGCGGTGCATACTTAATAATGACGAGGTTTTCTCCCGTAAACAGCAACACTACATGAGAAAATTCGTTAGCCGCTCAGCTTTCGACGGGGATTCCACTGTTGCAGTAGAGCTGGCACGTACGTTTGAACGTATGCGTGTAGTCTCTTGTCTCGAAGCTCGCGCTTGACCACGGCATTATGAATCTTGGCGACATCCGGATCCCATCCGAGAACTTGTGTATAGAGCCGCAGAGAGTAAGAGTCGATGGCTTGCTGTAATTGCACCGCCTGATATTTGCCAAGAGCCTTCAAGTGTGGGTCTCGAGGCCAGGGCGAGAATGGGAGTGTGTAGACCGACAGGTTGACATCTTCAAACCCAGCCGCAATCATCCAGTCTTTGAGTTTATGGTAAATATTCAGCTCGCGACCAATTTTGTCACCGGCGACATTGACAGCCTGCTGCCATTCCATGAGAGCCGAGTCGGGTTTGAGGGAGCCATCATCACTCCACGCCCAGACGGCACTCTCATGGGATTCAAAATAACCTCCTGGTTTGACATGGTCGAAGATGCGACGGATGAACCCTTGCCAGTCGGCAACGCATCTGCGTATGAACTGTCAATTAGAGTGCCACAGGCGTTTCCATCTCATAGTATAGCAAAGGTGAGGGGATTGACCAGGGAGCAAGCAGGAACCTCAACCGACAACCGAGCTTGTACGTACCCTGCCAAACAACGAGCATGAATAAAATCAAAGTGATTGGGCTCATATTGCCAATCGCTTTCGAAATCCTCGACAATAAATTCAATATTCGGTGCTACCCATGTCGGCTGAATGGGACTGATATCATTGCCTATAATGTGCGCACTTGGGAACTTCCTGCCGATTGTGTTAAAAGCGCTCATAAGCTCGGGGTCTGTTCTACATACTCTGCCATGTCCATTGCCCAAATACCCGTACCCGTGCCAAGGTCCAGGATGTTTTGCGGTGACGGACCGATAGGCGCATTGTAGAGCTCGCCTCCCAAAAGCATGAGCCATCTATCCCCGCCTCCGTCAGCATAACTCATGCGGTAGAGGAGCAGACTGGCTCAACAGACATGTGATGTGTCTGTGCAAGGGCGTATTAGTCGAATCTTGCCGAATTGAGATACAAGAAAGGAAGGAGGTTTCTGACCAGATCCATCCGATCCTGTTCCTCCTCATCATTGGGCATCCTGAAGTCATTGCATCAGTACCTTGAATGGTCGTCTTGGCTCTCTCAGGCAGACAGAGTGAGATCTCACATATAATTGCCCTGGCCCGCACGATCCAATCAGCGAAATGCTCAAAGAGACGTAGCCATACACGGAATCAAGTAGCAAAGTAGAAGAGAAAAATCAAACGCACCGAGCGATTGCTGCAGTAACGACGTCCATTTTCATACTCAAATTGAAGCACGCTGGAGGAAAGAGAGGTCAAGTCGGACAACTCATCGTCAAATTCACCATTGGAATCCTAAACGATACAGCGAGAGTCAATGATGGGAGAACAATCTCGGAGCCTCTCGACAGCTCGCAGGTAAGGCGATTGCGATCTACACACGCTGCTAAAGTCGTCGACGGCAATTGGGCCGGGCGCATCGTTGTCAGGATTATCATCGTGCGTAAGAGGCACGGGTGGGGCAGGCTCGGATGGTGCCGTGGGCGCGTCCGCTGAATTGGAGGACACCATCGTACGCTTTCGAGAGTGTCTTGGAGATGCTGGACAAAGGTACACGGCGAGGTAGAAGTCGGTTTGCGACTGGAGACTGGAATCGCTCGAATCCAAGCGAACGGATTTTGTGAGGGGGAAGAACCCGGGTTTAAAAGAATGGCTCTGAGACAGGCAATCCCCACCTTCTTCCTCGCTGAAGACTTTGTCAGTCCGTTCCAAGCGAATGCAGATGGAGGGAGGGGGTCAAGCGTTGGTTATCCAGACTGTCGGGAAGCCCATATAAGCTGCACTTTGGATGTGTCGTCGCCAGATAGCGACTCGACACACGGTCGCTGGGAGCAGACAGGCGTATGCCAATCAGCCGTGTGCGAGACTGGCCGGATACCTTTTCCACGTCTTCACTCGAGACTCGTGGTCGTCGTGTCGTGTTCGCCTGTCATGCACGCTGGAGAGGATAGCCTGTTGCCGGTGTGCTTGTGTCTCCTGCAGCGTAACCCACCCGTCGGTCTGGACTCGGCGGGTGATCAACGAGAGCCCCGGAGAAGCTCGACACAATACAATAGTAGGATCGGGGACAATGCGTGCGGGTAAGACTGAATGGCCCCAGTAAATGGCTTGTACGCTTGTGCTGAAGTTGAACTGGGGCGCCAATGACAGGGATAAATATCCTTTTCAGGTTAAGGATCAATACAGTAGTAGTCGCCGATTCAGATTGTATCGGGCGATCGTGCAACGGAGAGCAACAAGACATGTGAAATCATACTGGCACGTGACGATACTGATAGTGGATCGAGCAAGTACACATGGACAAGATGTTGGGGTCATTTCCCGGTGTTATCGGAGGTATCTGCCTAAGTAGCGGCCGAGATCTGGCAGAGATCGCTTGCTCAGGTGCGATGGAACACACGAATACACCCCCAAAACACTCTTGTTACAATACTTGCACATAAAGCTCTTAAGGAATACAATTACAGTATTACACCGTGTGCAAATGTGTATAGGACGGTCAGGACCCGCCTTGGTCCGGTAAACGGTCAATACCAACCTGCACTGGCCGCCAGGTCATATCTCAGCAACCATCCACTTGAAGTGCGAATCCAACCCCGACAGTCTGGTTGGTGTCCACGCCACGACGCAAAGCGGACACAAAATGGAAGTTGGAGTAACACGTTTCCCCGTCATCATGAACTCACCCTGGCTCTGTGTTCATTTCTTTCGTTCAGGAAAGCCCGTCCGTGTGCCCAACGTCGTCGATACTCTGACCCGAGGGCTTGCGCGTGATGAATTGGTCGTCGACCGGGCTTTGCATGTCCGTGTACGGGCTTGAGGAAGGAGGACATGCTCACCCCGACCTCCCATTCCAGAAGACACCAAGTCAGATATACCCAGTTCCTCACTTTCATGAACGGACCGCTATGTGCTTTGCCTAGCTAAGAGTGAACCGAGTTCGACGATCTTCTCTGGGAGGTCTTCTTCTTCATCGGACTTCTTTGGCGCCGCTGTCCTGTTGCGGCAAGTCGGCTCCGTAGATTGGCCTCGTCTTCCACATATCCGAACGTTTTTGTGGAGCTGCGTCGAATGTCGACGCATTGCGACAAACGACATCGAGGGTGTGAATTGATTGAAATGTCTTAAAGCAAACAGTACAAGTAATTGGGAGACGTCTTGACTGACAGTCGAACAGACCAGGCACTTCTCCCGCCCTAGCTGGGTGCCGAGGCTCACAAATCGGCCGAGGAATAGAGAGAGATTCATAAAGAGAGGCACTGACATGTCTCTGACCTTCCCAGTGACTCCCAGAGTAAGAGCGACCTTAGCAATTTCGATCACATCCGATCAAAATCGGATTCAGGCATCCATCATGGGAAGCCCTGAGTAGTCAGCAATTGACAACCTTACCTATAGGTGACTCCACTATCATTGCCCATCCTGACCATGATCACGTGGAGCTTCCTGTGCTAGAAACGAACTCCACGCAAGCTTGGTGATCTCCATGCTATCATCTTAGCTTCTGACTCGGAGCCATCTGAATCAGACGCGCCTTGCCGTGAGGCTCTCGGCTGTAGGTGGCTTGTCGGAAACGTTTCACATCCCAAGCCCACCCTGCTCTTTCCCACAGGTATATCCACCACTTTGTCGGGTCGAAATCCCATCGGTGTGGACCATTCCTGTAGTCCCACGGATAGGCATGATGGTAGTTGTGATAACCTTCACCAAGCGTGAGCACTGCCAGCGCATGATGATTCCGCGATGAATTGCTTGCCGAGTAAGGCTGATCCCCTGCCCAGTGCGCGAGAGAATTAATGCAATATGATACGTGCCATACAAGCACCACTCGCAGACAGCCGGCATACAGGAAGCCGCCTTTCCAGTCTCCCCACAGTAGCCCGGCGACACATGCTGGAAAGAGAAACGCCATGAACCCGGCAAGTGGGTAGTAAAGTCGGCGTTGCCAGACAACGATCGGATCGGAATCCAGGTCTGTGAGATCGATTCCATCGCCGCCTCGACCGAACTTCTCCGAATCGTACGTCAAGATCCATCCGATGTGAGAGTAAAAGAGCCCGCGCTGACTATTATACGGATCCCGATCGCTGTCTGTAAAACGATGGTGGGCGCGATGATCAGCGGCCCACACACGGATGGGGAGTTGCAAGGCCCCGGCCCCCAGGGCAGCGAGGATAACGCGAAGCGCGAGGCATGCTTTGTAGGACTGGTGACTCCAAAGACGGTGATAACCTGTGTGTCTTGGTTAGAATCCCAAAAGCAAGCTGAGTGGCAACAAGAGATGCATGTGATGGCCAGACTGATGAACGCACCTGCAGTGATACTGAGGCCCGTCAGAAGGCTGTAAATCATTGTCCAAGTGGCGGTTCTCGACAGAAAGGAGACTGAGAATGCACGATACAGTACGAAAAGAGGCAAGCCGACATTGGCAGCCGTATAGCGGACATGGATGGCCTTCCACCACACACGGTCAGGACGAGGGCCGCTCATTGTACCAGTGGACGATAACTAGAAGAATTCGTGTGCTGCATGGAGTTGCTGATCATTCGGCGTTCAAATGTTGAGTTAAAGGGGATGAGAAACTTTGAACATTATCTGCGACGGAGATCCAGCATGTAGGTACGCCTGCGAGGTATCGGGATCCGAGCATTGAACATGTCCGTGAAAGTAGAGGATGCCGGATGGCCCATTTACATATTGGACCTGATCGGAATAACCTTGAGGAGGTATGGATTCTGCATCTGATGCAAGGAGATTCAATCACTTTTAATAGTCGCCTTCCATTCTGACGCCTACACAGCTTCGCCTGCCCCACATGGATTAGGAGGTACCTAGTTTCCATCTCAAGACGTCTGTAACAGGTATCTCTTGACGTCGCCACATACTCAGCGGACATGATGTGGACCTGCAACACATGTTGATCTGTCGCACGCAAGGGTGCATTACTCGAACATTGACAAGTCACGGAACCCTGAAAACTCTTCATCTTATCATCACATTGCCATGCAAACTTCTCATCAACGAGATAGATTCGTGAATTGCTGAAGGCCGCTTACGTACGGCTGTCGTCTGTGAACACTCAAGGTTGCCTACTTTCGACATTTTCCCATACTTCACGATTGCAATATGGCCGTGGCCAATTGCAGCGGTCAAAACATGAACTCCCAACACTTCGACCTTGACACCTCCTGGTCGATGCTTGTTCAGCATCATCCGACGCCTGTCATCGAGATTGGCGGCATGCTAGGGACCCAATTACTCACCTTCTGGCTCCCAGCTGCTTGCTTCACGATATGCGATCTCCTCGCTTGGCCTACACTTCAAAGGTACAAGATTCAGCCCGCCAACAAGCAGCCTGATCCGACGAGTATTGCGCGAGACGCTTTTTTGGGGTCACTTTCCAATCAGCTTCTAACCACGACTCTTCATGCTCTTCAATTGCTTTTGTTCCACGTTATCCTTCGTCGACCCGAGCTTGGCTATAGCGTGGCGCCAAGTTTACCTTCTCTCGGTGTCTTTGCGAGAGACTTTGTTCTGTGCATGGTGGCCCGCGAGGTCATCTACTATTATGCCCACCGGGTCCTGCATCATCCTCTCTTTTACACGCGCTTCCACCGACAGCACCACCGGTTCCGGACCCCAGTGGCCATGGCGACATTGTACGCCCACCCAGTGGAACATATTGTGACTAATATCCTTCCAATTGCTTGGCCTGCACGTCTTTTCAATGTTCATATCGTCACGCTGTGGGCATTTGTTGGGGCTGTCGGTCTTAAGGCTGCTCTTGCGCACAGTGGATATCGACTTTGGGAAACACCAGATGGCTGGAAGCCCGAGGTTCATGATTTGCATCATGAACTGATGACTGTGAACTATGGTTTGATTGGTCTGATGGATCGTGTGCATGGTACTCGCGCTACTGAGAAACCCAAGAAAAAGTAATCTCGGTTCGAATGTGCAGATTCACCTTTGCCCTTGGGATGAAGTCAGGCCGACCGATTTAATGACCTGTAGCCTACTTCTATCAGGCATGGGCGATGTTTTGGTTCAATTGATCCCCTGTTGTCTTACCACGATAGCCAGCTAGCCGTCGTGAGTATGCAGGTACCGTGGAAGCGGGGGTTCTTGGGTGGCCACACTATTTATGTGTTCAATAACAGTGGAGGCTCCCACTAGATAGATCCAGGTTTTCTGAAAAGGTCAATTGTGAAGAAACTTATATTGCCGTTTGAATCGAGCGCAGACTGGACAGGAGATCGTCTGCTTCTGAGCGACCACTTCGCTTGCTAATCATGCAATCGATTTGTTAGTCACTCTAGTCCTCAAATCCTGCCCTCGCAGAACCTACCTAGCGATTACCTCGAGCGGTGAGGTGCATTCTTGCGCGGGGTGGTCATTCCATGGAAGAGACCTGCAGAAAATTGTATAACTTAGCAGAATCAGCTTTCTAATGCAAAATAAATGGTAGGACGGTATGACCATGCACCAAACTGAGATATATTGCAGCTGAAGCATGTATGTATGCAAGGAGGATAGATGGTCCACCTGGCATTCGTCTTCCCCCTCATCCCTAGTGTGGCATGCAAGGGCCGTCAGATGTGGTGGACCACGGATCATAGAAACAGGAAAATGGTGTGGACATACAAGAAGATACATTATTTTCTGCACATGATTAATACCATGGAATCGCCTGACAAAGTTCATTTGAGAAGTCGCCCTGTTCCTTACTAGGTCTCAGCGGAATCTTCATTACCTTATCCCCACGTTCGCAGTATACTCGAGTCACCGAAGACCGCCAATAACAACAGACCAAGAAGATGAGAGTTTCAACTTCTGTCTTTATGTTGAGCTCTTTATCCGTATGGATAGACTGTGTTGCCGGTAAAGATGCCCAAACAGTGATCGCAGGCATGGACACCCTTCGACAACGCGTTGATACGGCCCAAGCGGTCTTTGACAATTACAATGGCGGGCTGCTGTCATCCTTGGAATTGGGCCGTTCTGTATGGGATGTGTACTCCTCAACCAAGTCTGCCAGAAGTCATTGGGATGCGGCTGCGCCGTTCGAAGGCGAGGAGATCGCTCAGATTCTGGTATCCTATCACGCGATGAGACGATCCATCGCAGGAGCTGTGGCGTCCGCAAGCAGCAAGGTAAGGGATATCATCAGCCTTGACGGCAGGAGCTTTGATCTTCAGGGGATCTATGTTGACACTAGACACGCAATGAATGTAGGGATCGACCTACGACAAGAGCGGTGTGCGTCTGATGGCTGTTGGCATGTTGCAAATGTTTGAGAATGAGCGGAGCAACTTTCAGCAGGCGGCGCGGGCGAAAATACCGGAGTCATTCCACGACAGTATCGCTGGCCCTGTGGCCAATCTTGGAAAAGAGTTTGAAAGTGCGATGAGGGCGTTGTCTTGAGAGGCGGATGGTGGCGACTGCAGGTGGATGGCCCATGAGTGATCTATCACATCATATGAAAGACGCGTCCGAGGGCAGCCACGTCTGGTCTTACTAGGTATAATAGATGCTAGTAGCAATAGATGCACTCTCGGTGTGCTACATAATTGATATTCATCTATCTAGATTACACAACTTGGTAAAGACCGAAGATGAATGGGCATACGAAATGTTCTTTCTGCACTCGATCTGGAAAAGACCCGGTCGGCATACCTAAGCACATTAGAATTACCCCAAGTATCAAGGTGCCCGTGTACCTTAACTTTGAACTGCCCGCATATGTGAGGCGGGTCTGGAAGTGGAGTTACTCTGATCTATTACATCCAGATGGAAGCAGTGCATGAACAGTCTTGCAGTGAACTCCATATGAGTGATAGGTAAACCTCAAGGTTGTCAGGGTTCACAGTGAGCTGCATATGTCCCATGAGGAATATTCAAGAACGCATTACTTTATTCGGTCGTTTCTCGATCTCAGGTTGCATTCTATTTTCTTGAAACAACAGCTTCAGTTGTTTGCCGACGTTATACTTCCATGTCCAACAGAAGGAACATCTGAAAACCGCTACAGGATGCCGTCAGAACTCCTTTGCCGTGACTCGCATGTCACTGAGTACTCGTACCCCGGGCCAGAGCCGCTAGCAATCGTCGGGATGGCAATGCGACTACCCGGAGGCATCAACTCTGCCGAGGAATTCTGGGACTTCCTCCTGTCACGAAAGGATGGGCACGGCAAAGTGCCCGAGTCTCGATATAATGTGGAAGCTTTTTATCATCCTGGTCGAGCAGGTTCCGTTCGGACTCAAAATGGGTACTTTCTGCAAGAGGATCCCGCTTACTTCGATCATCAGTTTTTCTCCTTGACGCCATACGAAGCGGCGCGTCTAGATCCTCAACAGCGACTTCTACTAGAAGTCATTTACGAATGCATGGAAACGGCCGGACAGGTAGGATGGAGAGGACAGGGACGGAACATCGGCTGCTTCGTTGGTGTTTTCGGTGAAGATTGGTACGATCTGCAGTGCAAGGACACCCAGAAAATCGATCGATACCACGTTCTCGGAACTGGGTATTTTGCTCTATCCAATCGAGTGTCGTATGAGTTTGATTTCACGGGACCCAGGTATGAGTTCTGTGCTCTTGGCTAATAGTGCTACCTTCTTGAATAATCGTGGTTAGCATGCGAGCTGACAATGATTCCCAATGGCAGCATGACACTGGCAACGGGGTGCTCGGCATCTATGGTTGGCCTCCATGAAGCATGCCAGGCAGTCATTGCCGGAGACTGCGAGTCTGCTGTAGTGGCAGGCACGAATCTGATATTGACTCCGACAATGACCACCACCATGTCTGATAACCTCGTGCTGTCCCCTACAGGTGTTTGCCGAACATTCGACGCGGGGGCAGATGGGTATGGTCGTGGAGAAGGCGTCAATGCCATT
Source organism: Penicillium ucsense (assembly GCA_014839625.1). NCBI lineage: Eukaryota > Fungi > Ascomycota > Eurotiomycetes > Eurotiales > Aspergillaceae > Penicillium > Penicillium ucsense. The sequence continues at coordinate 1,826 of WIWV01000010.1, read as the reverse complement.
TACATCAAGCGACTAGCAGACGCCATACGGGACGGTGATCCTGTGCGGGCCGTCATTCGTGCCACTGCAACTAACTGTGACGGAAAGACACCCGGAATCACCACGCCAGGATCAGCCACACAGATGCAGCTGATTCGGAAAGCATACGAACGTGCTCAAATTGCAGATATCGCAAGGACAGGCTTCTTCGAATGCCACGGCACAGGCACCGTGGCAGGAGATACGGCTGAGACGTCGGTGGTAGCGGAGCTTTTCCGGGAGGCAGGCGTATACATTGGATCCGCAAGTCTCTCCATTTAATAACCATCTAGAAGACTGGAATGTGGTCTAACCAGGTGCTGTAGGTCAAGCCAAATGTGGGCCATTCTGAAGGTGCTTCAGGGATTACGAGTGTCATAAAAGCTGCTTTGGCGCTCGAAAAACGAACAGTTCCTCCGAACGTCTTTTTTAAGGAACCGAACCCCAGCAGTGAGTGGTATCATGGTGATCCAAAGAAGCGCATTGCCAACAGTCCATCTAGTTCCTTTCAAAGAATGCAAACTTGTCGTGCCCACGACCGAGCTACCATGGCCGGACCACAAAGATCTCCGGGCAAGCGTAAATTGCTTTGGTATCGGCGGTGCCAATGCTCATGTATGTATTCACACTGCTGCTGTCTTTCCTTCAATCCTCTGATATGATGCGACAATCAGGTCATTCTTGAGCCTGCACCCCGAGTGGATCGGACGTCGGACCATGTTCCTGCCTCCCTCTCAAAAAGGCTGCTCCTCATTTCTGCGGGCAGAAAAGAGTGTCTTTTAGAGCGATCAAAGGACCTAACCAGATTTGTGGAAGACAAAACACATTCCATCGCAGATGTGGCATATACCCTTGGTGCAAGAAGAGAGCATCTTCGGTATCGAACTTTTGCCACAGCTTCATGTTCAGATGACATCCGATTGAGCGATACGTGTTTCGAAGCCAAGACGACCCCAGAAGTGGTTTACGTTTTCACAGGCCAAGGCGCCCAGTGGACGGGCATGGCTCGGGAGCTGATGAAGTCATGTCAGACGTTCAGAGACCAAATCTGCCAAATGGATGAGACTCTACGATCTGCGGTACCTCCTGCATCTTGGTTCATAAAAGGTGAGCATTCTACTGTACAGACATGAAAGCTGCAAATATTAAGCCTACGACGATAGATGCTTTGATGGCCAGCGAAGCTGAGTCACGGATCAACGACCCTGAGATCTCTCAGCCGGTTTGTACAGCCATACAGATTGCTCTTGTCAAGGTCTTGAATAAGTGGGGGATCACTCCATCCGCTGTTTTGGGACATTCTAGTGGGGAAATTGCGGCAGCTCATACATCCGGAGCTATTTCTCTTCAAAGTGCAATGATGATTGCTTACCATCGTGGACGTCTGACCAAGGATGTAGCCAATGGTTCCATGGCTGCGATAGGTCTTGATCGGGTCGAGATTGAGCCTTGGTTGAAGGAAGGGACAGTCATCGCCTGCCAAAACAGTCCACTCAGTACAACAGTCTCTGGAGAAACCGATGCGGTTACACAAACCGTTGACGCTATACGCACCGCTTATCCTTCGGCATTCTGCCGAATGCTTCGCGTACATAAGGCTTATCATTCTCGTTCGTCTCCAACCCGGGATCTCGATTCATTGGCTCAATTGACTGGCGTTTAGGGCTTTTAGGGGGGGGTTTTTAGGGGTTTTTTTAGGGCTTTTAGGGTTTAGGGGTTTAGGGGTTTAGGGGTTTAGGGGTTTAGGGGTTTAGGGGTTTAGGGGTTTAGGGGTTTAGGGTTTTTTAGGGGTTTAGGGTTAGGGGTTA